>VXAU01005851.1:487897-521704 GCA_013399695.1 Formicarius rufipectus
TTTTTTTTTTTAATTTAAGGGCTTAAAATGTACCTTTACTCACAGAAGAGATTTGTATGGTGACGGAGATCTGATAAAATTTATTGTTGCTGTCTGAATCTTTTTACTTTCAGCTATCATAGGGGGTATATTACCCATTTTAAAACTCAGTACCTTCATAATCTGGAGAAACAACATGGTGTACTCTTTGCTATGCATACAAGTGCCAACAATATACAGTTAAATAATCTACTATAATAACAGGGGATCTCTTATTAGTATTTTTTCTTCTGACCTCCTTCACTTCTAGCCCAATCCCCTTTCCTCCTCCTACTTCAGGGTGAAGTCTGAAAGGGGGGATTTGAGAGGGGGGGAATGAGTTAAAAAAAAAAAAAAAGGTAATTAACTGAATTCTTGTTCAATTAACTGAATTATTGTTCACTGTATTGTGATGTGGAGAGAGCAAGAGGTACCTGCAGAAAAACAGAAACATTGAGATGTCTGATAACAGCTCTGATTGCCTTCATAATTCGTTTTAGTGCAGAGACTATTTTTCTGTCAGTTTGTATAAGAAGTTAAAACTGTAGGATCTCATAAAGCATGATGGTCACATACAGGTGTCTTCCTGATGGGAGTTAGAAGTGCTCAGCTTGCTGCAGGGTATAAAGAGCACTTTGCTGTAGTAGGTGGGGCTACCAGGGCTCCTGATGTGCTTAGTCAGAGATTAGGTCCCTTGTGGCCTGTCCTTAGCTCCAGATTCTGCCCTAGAAGAGAAAGTTCTGCCTTTAATCCCATCTCTGAATGTCCTGCTTTAGGCCTCCACCTTCTTGTGGCTGCTGAGCAACCCTCAATACCTTTGGATCACACAGACCAATGGAGACAGATTTTGCCTTTCAACTTCTTCACCTTTTTCATTTCTAGCTTACAATACAAAAATTAAAAAGAGCCCAGACAAGGTGTTGTGAGGGTGCTATAGCAATGGTTTGTTAGTGTTTATGTAGCAGTTTGGAATATGCAAGGACAAAGTACAATAGCAGTTGTTATTGAAGCTTTTGGAAGAGATCGCTCAACTCTCAAATTTATCTTTGAAAGCTATAAATGTTATCCAGTAGGATTTCTGTTTCTCAAAAGAGGCCTTCATAGACCATTCTTATTTTTTATAACACCTCCTCCTACTCTTAGAAATCAAAAGCACTGTTGAGTGGTCATTCCATATGCACCATCACTCTATTGAGATGTCTGTTTTAGGGAAAAAGTCTGTCCTTCTAGTCAGCTCTGCTAAAATACCAGAAGATATGCTATGTGAGAAGACTCCACTCACATCCTTATGAGAAATCAAAGAAGCAATGGTAGAGAAGTCTTTGGCATCTAGGTGTATTGCAATTAGCTCTCTGCTTTTAAGTTGTTCTACCTTACTTAATACTGCATGAATTAACAAAATGAATGAATAAACCCCACTTTACCTTCTAATTCTTCAAGAGTCGTGTCATTTTCAGAACAAAGTAGGAAGCTCAGAAAGGAATTTTTCTTAACAGTAAAGTCTAGCAAACTCATATTTAAGAAATGTTAACTTCTGACTTAATTACAGTCTACTTATTCAGCATGGAAATACCTCTGAGTAATGTGTACACAGAGCTATTGAGCATGTAAGTATTTTTAAGAATCTCAGCTTTGCTATTATAATGTTTATAATGAACTGAACAATTTTGCTGGAGTAAATTAACAGCTTTGATAAGAAATCTGTAGTTGTTCCTTTTTTTGTGCACATATTGTTCACAACATGTGTACTACTCATCCCACTGGATTGTTTGTTTCTAGCAAACACGTTTTCCATGATATAGCTGTAAGTCCCAAATATGCATTCCATGATTACAGCAACATATTAAGCTGTTTAAAAATAGGAAATGATGCAGAACATCTGTTCTGAAAAGAGTCCCTGGCCAATTAGGACAGCATGTGCAAAAAAAAAAAAAAAAAAAAAAAGTTCTGTTGAAATCAAAATATGTAAGGCACTTCTGTTATTTCTCCATAAAATGTAACTGTTAATCTCACATATTAATTTTGGAGGTCTGAGCGAAGTGTCTTTTATATCCGCTAAGATATTGATCATCCTTACTTAGCCTACTCTGGGACTTAGCTTCAAGGCCCGCGAGGTCACAGCTCAGATGCTCTAGCTGCTTATTCTGTGCCTCCGACTACGCATTCCTCCTGCTCATTCGCCCGGGGGCCTCTCTCTCCGTGCCCCGCGGCACCGGCCGCGTTTGCGGCGCCCCGTGCCGGGGGCGGCTGTAGCGCTGGAGCCCCGCGGTCTCACGGGTCACACCTGAGCGGAGCTGGGGCAGCGTGCGGGGCCGGGGATGCGGGTGATGCGCCGGGGCCGCACGGGGGTGCGCAGCGCACACCGAGTCCCCAGCGCCGGGAGCCAAGCGCCCTCCTGCCAGCGCGCACTGGCGTCGCTGTAATCGGGTGGTTTGCTGCAGCCGCCGCAGAGCCAAGCTTGCTACTGTGCTATAAAAGCGAGCTGATTTCCAGTAACGGGGTTGATTTCAAAGAAGTATTTAGCGTGCTTCTTGTAAGAGGGATTTAGCAAAGTACCAAGGCGGGCTTTCCCTTGAGGAGGGAAAGGAGTGCTGTTTGTCATAGGTGAGGCACTGCAGAAGATGAGGTGGAAACTAGGTGGAAGACTAGCTGGGAAATGGTATACGGTAATGCACACCACCACAGATCAGGTAAGACACCCGTAAACAGGACATAATAGGGTCAAGAACACTGGTGGCCTGTGCTCTGTCATTCCTCGGGGCAGAAGCATTAGCTGAGGTCAGGTTTTAAATTCGGTCAGGCAACCCAGCTGGCAAAAGGTGCTGTGAGGCTGATACCAAATTATCTTCATATTGCAAAATTCCCCAATGCTGTGACACGCCGGAGATTGAGCTCGCCAGCTGAATTCTAATCAAATAGCTTGTACTTTTGCATTTTATCTCTAAGATGATTTTCCACTGCAGTGAGTCCTTTCATGATGGCTTTTGGAAAAGTACAGGTCAACACTGACTGAAATTTAATTTTCTGTTTAGTTGTGAGTTATTTCTATTTCACTTATACTAAACTGTCTCAGAATTCCTGGAATACATTTTCTTTTCTATCATAATGTTCATTGTGGAGAAATGGATAAATATTAACGGAAATGGAGCATTTGAATAATGACTTTACTGAGTGTATTTCAGCAAAAATTCTTCTAATTTAGAGTCTCAATTGAAAGTAACAGGCTATTTTTGTCCTTTAACATCACAGATTAAATTATATTAAAGTGGATCAACTTTTAAAGTAAAATAATTTTACAAAATCTAGGGCAACTGAATGTTCCCATTAGTAAATCTTTACCACTTTAACCTGATTAGATGATAATGCAATGCAGAATACAAAACATCCAATGTATGTAATCAGGCTATTTAAGCCCCTTGGGACTGAATGTTGTCAGAAATTATCAAAATTCAAACCAAACAGAAATGACAATACAAATAAGGGCAATGTAAAACGACTGTGATAAGCTTAAAAAAAATCACGAGTAGAGACACAGAAAAATTAATATTTTTTTCTGGTTCTGTGCCAGTCATTTAAGAGGACATCTGTACTTGCAAATGCCTATGTTATCAGGGTATGAAAAAACTACTACAGAATTTCTAGGGTTTTAATGTTATAAAACAATAAGCAGAAAGCCAGAAGGCAAATACACTAAATCTGAAAGTCCTGAGCATCCAGGGTCTGACTTTGTTAAACTGTTTGCAAACAGCTAGGCTTTTCAAAACATCAAGACAAGATCTACTTGCTTTGTATAGAGACCTTACATTCTTTCTTTCTAAAGGTAGGAGAATATGGAAATAAGCATTCAGTGTGTATTCCATCACATGCATTTTGAGCCTGCGTTTGTATTTATACAAGGAAATTCTGATGCTTTCATAGGCTTTAGAAAGGAGATGGGATATTTTCTGGATGCTAGTAGGTCGATCTCTACCATTCCCCCACTTTGAAAATAACCTTATGGATGAAACTTTCATGGAAGAAATAAGTTACTTGAGAACATGAAACTCAAAAGGGTTTAAACGGGCTAGATCTACATGTGCACTTGAACATTACAATACCATTTTGTAACATCAAACTGTGTTTACTGGGTAACCACCTACTTACATATCTCAAAATGATGTGATGCAAAACTGAGCTTTTGGTTGAAGCAAATAGTCAGAAAAACTTGATCACTCAGCATTCTTCAGGAACGTAAGGCACCCCCAAACCTTCTGAAGCTGGTTCTCAGTCATCCTTTCATACCAGCAGAGAGCACTAGTTTCTTTTGAACTCTAAGAGAAGTGGCTGTTTCTTTTCCTTATTGTGGTAGGAAGCCTGAAACCTAGGCTCAGACCCTCATCTCCCTACAGCCTAGAGACTGTTCCACAACAACTTCCTGGTTGAAGAAGTGGTAAATGTTAAAAAAAAAAAAAAAAGAAAAAAGAAAAAAAAAAACCACCCAAACTACTTTAAGATTCTAGATGTGGAATGGGAAAATAGGAAGGGGGAGGGTAGCGCTGCGCGTCAGAACATGCAATGCTCTCTCTGGGGAGATGGAAGTGCTGAGTTCTGATCTCTGCAGTGGTTACTGCTTACATATTCTAAGTAGTAATTGGGTAAAATACTGAAGTACTCCCTGGATGGGACATGTGCAGTGGAAGAAGCAGGAGCATTACACAGCTCATGTACAAATTCTGCAGAAATACACCAGATTTCGAGTACTTATTGATCTGAAGTGATAACATCTAGTAGCTAAAAAAAAAAATAAATAAATTAGTAAATGTTACACTACAATAAAGAGAGTTTCTGATCCATTTATTTCATTTATTGATAATCTCTTTTAGGAGCAGAAAGTTGATAGATGCTCCACATTTGTAACTCTGTTAGCTTTGAGATTGAGATGAGGGATCAGATACTGTCAAAATAATCTCCACAGATCTCAGCAACTTCCACCAAGGAAGACAGACATCACAATAGAAAAACAGGACACTTAAAGTATGTTGCTGTGCAAGGAAAACCTGCTTGTTGTTTTTTCTTTTTCAAATGAATATATTGAAAAGCAAGGCATTCTTCATGCAGTGTAACCAAAACCTGCATGCAAGTGGGGACAAATAACATTCAGCTTAATAACTGTGCCAATGCCATTTGTTCTTCTGAAAAGCTGCTTAGTAAAATTGTGCTAACAAAAATGTGGATTCTTTGTGAATGTCACTTGAAAATTATTAATATCATCAACATGACAGCCATGATATGTTACATGTTTAATCCATTTCTTTATTCTTCACCTATTTCCTCTACTTTGTTTTGCAATATGAATTGCAGGATTTAATCTTGAAATAGGTTACCTAGATTATTGAAACCAACAGAAAGGTACTAAACGTTTTGCAGATGAGGAAATAATATTTTGAGCTCTGAGTATCTCAGAAGCAACAGCATGATGAATAGGTATTGTAGTTGAGTTTTATGTTAAAACCATCAGCAAAATGTAAGTGCTATTCCATTGTAATTATCACTATCTTGTTTCAAAAGTAATCCCTCATATATTAATACCTATAATGTTATGATTTCATGGTCTCAAAATCATTAATTATTTCTGTACACCAAATGCATATACCTTAGGTGACTGTTGAATATGAGTGATGCAAAAAAAAAAACTTGCCTAAAAAAATTTCTGCATTTATTTTTAATTGCAGCTGTTTGCATTCATTCAGATCCCCCTGGTCTGCCAGACGCAAAAGAGCATAACATGACAGAATAACTAAGATTTGAGGGAGGCACACAGAGTTTTATTGGCCTGCTATGGCTACAAGGCCAACCAACTAACAGAGGAAGAGTCTGGAATAAGAAATCATGTAGCTTCAAGTAATTTCCTCAGCCTCCTAAACCTCTCATTGTAGATTGTACTGTATTATATATTTATGTTTTAAGAGCAAACCAAATTACTCTTGCTATAAAAGGTACATCAGCGTATGAAAACACTCTGGAAAGCAAAGAACAAATTAGAGTTCTAAGTAGCCTCTGAATATCTGATGGGAACAGGTTGTTTTCTAGAAAAAAATAAAATTAGGACATAGAAGAATTTTTTTAATGACATTAAGAAAATCTAACCCATTAGTACTAATTTCTGCTTTTAGTAACATCTGTTAACAGTCCTGACTTGTAAGCTTCCCTCCTTATAGAATTAAACATTCTTTTGTCTTTTTCAAACTCTTTCAATCCCATGTTTTAAAACTGAATTTGAAGACTTGATCCAGCAATCAATCTACATTTAACTATTTGAAAATACACATTACTATCATTACACACACCAGTATTAATAATTAAAGTATTGTTTTCTCATATAAAATCCATTTTAAGTTGCCTTATCGTAAGCTTAGTTGAAAATATTCCCTGCCCAAGATTGAATTTTCTTGAAAACTTTTAGTCAAAGGCTGAGAAGCCTGAGAACAAGATTATGAAAACACCCAGTAGTTATTTGTAAACACTAAAAAATAACCCAGTTGTGTTTTTTTGTTTGGTTTTTTGTTTGGTTGGTTGGGGTTTTTTTGTTTGGTTTTTTTTTGTTTTTTTTTTTTGGGGGTTTTTTGAGAAGACTATAGGCTTTGGGATAGATATTTCAAGTATGAATATGCTTCAAGCTAGACACAGGCCTTTTGCCATCTTTGTTAAAAATCTGTCTACATTTGTCAGAGTGATAAGTCTTTGAGATATAAATATCATCTGCCATCCCTGGCATCAGACAGTATACAGTAAAGCTTTTAAAGTCTAGATTTGATCTCACTGCTCTGACAGGGAAGGTGCTCCAGAACAATTGCTGTCTTGATTACAAGTGAAATTTCTCTAGTTGCCACCTCAACCTTATTCCTGGTCTTTTGAGTTTTGTTTTTGTTTTTTTGTTTGTTTTTTTTTTTTCCAACCAACAGTGTTCATTTCCTCAAATAACCTTTTTTGCTTCCCCAATGCAATCATAGCCTGCATTGTACCTCCTCTCAACTTCTTTCGGTTTCAATGAGCAAGTTAACTTCTTTCAATCTCTCCTCTCCTACTAGTATTCCCTCTTTGCAAGTTAAATAGTTTGATTTAATCATTCCTAGCACACAGGTAATTACCAATGTAATTTTACCAGATTGCTTTTTTTTTAACAAGGCCGTGTTCAAATTTCTCAACTAAAATATCTTCAGTGTATCATCTAAAATCCCTTCAGAGTGGCACTCACTAAACAAACACTCTCAAGACTCTCAGGGGTCTTCGACCTGCCAGACCAATACCCCACCATCACAGAATGACCAAGCAAATTCCACCCTCGCAGCTCTTACCCCCACACTCACAACACCTACCATCCCCACCGAGGATCTGAGCAGGATCCTTCCAGACTGGAGATCCGGAGACAAAACTACTCTTTCCATCTAATAGTTACTTGCCAGGGTTTCAGGTTGATGGCAGTGTGGACTAGAGGCATGGAGAGCAGGGGAGGGCAGGCAGCAGACCCGACAGGCAGGACACTGTTTCTTTTATGCTCTCCGTGACTCGCTCGGCAGTGCTTCACCAGCAAGAGGAAGGGGCTGTATGCTCTGAATGTAGAGAGGACAAACACCGGAACCGGCGTGCTGGAGGAAAGGGCTGGAGAAATACACTGAGGCTGACAGCATGGGGGACAAACACAGAGACTGTCAAGTCTGGGAACTGCAGCTCCAAAGAATTCAAGGGAGCAGCAGATAAGTCTGTGCATAAAGACTAGAAGAGAAATGAACTCGCAAGGTACCTGTTGGGACTAAAACCACCAATGCCGGAGAGAGCGGATCAGGGGCAAGCTGAGGATCTGACACGCTGGCAGGAAATTGGTATTGCCTCAGCAGAAGGCTTTGAACGAGGTATTTGATTAACAAGGAGGACAGAAAGTGTGTGTGAGAAGGTGTCAGAGAAGACAAGAACCAAGGAATGGAGTATGCAACTAGAGGCCACAGGAGACACAGAAATCAAAGACTGGTTGAACAAGTGTCTCAGAGCAATGAGAGGACCAGGAGAGCGTGGGAAGGGCTGTGACATGGAGAAGCGAAACAAGAACTGACAGAGTGAGAGCAGAAGGGCAAAGGTCAGCAGAAGAGTGAGGACTGGACAGTGATGAAGGAGATGCGGTTGGGCAGAGGCAGGTTAGGAGCAGGCTGGAGGAGACATGGCAGAAGGAGCCACACTTGGTAAAAACAAGCAGAGGAAAGCACATTCCCCTAAGATGCCTAGTAGGAAACAGCAATTTCACCCCAACTTCAACCATTAGTAAACATCTGAGAGTTCCTCTAAAAAAATACCTCTTCCCTGTGTTCCTGATTCATGTGGAGGAATACAAATATCATCAGTCTCCCTGAAATTCAACAGCAGAATTTTCCGTGTTGTGATTGAAGCTTCAAAACCTGCCAAGAAGCTACACAACAGAGCTTTGTTTTTATGTTTTTAACAACATACTAACAACAATTTAAACACAAAGTTCCTGTTAAAATACTTTCCTTAAGGCTGTAAAGTTAAGAATTAAAATGTTAACAAATCCCAGATTCACCATGCAGCCTTAGTTCAGCAGGCTTATTTGTACATCATTATGCAGTAATAATGATGTGATTGTATACTATTACATCCTCAGTGTCTTGTTCTTATTAAGTGCAAATGATGGGTGATATTCACTCCATAAAGAGTTATTCAGTGTTTTGTTTTGTCATCCTCAGTTCAATGGGCAGCCCCAAAAGTTAACTTCATTCTATTCAAATACTAGTGTGAAGAATAATTTTTTATTTCATAGACTGTTTTGTGCTGCTCATCACTACAATAGTATCAGACTACTTCACTCCCATTACACAGGACTCCAACTGATGCTGGGAGGTCAATGTTTTTACTTAGGTCGAATTGAGATGCCAGGGATCTGACTTTTAAGTGTTATTAAAATCAGGCATCAGTAATATTCAGACTACAGCATATATAGAGTTGAGTGGTGAATGACAGCTTGAGAACTTCTATAAATCCAACTACATGCTTTGTCAGGTGCTTAGAAAATGGAAGATAAAAAATGTTTTAAGCCAGTTGTTCAGCACATTCACAGTAACCTTGTGCCCACCCTTCCATCTCCAAGGCAGCACTTGCTGCTTTTCAAAAGAAATAAGAAATCCTCTCTCTTCCTGCAATCTCCTGTTTTATTCATTTACACACTTTACAACTTCTGCAGCAGAACTCCTACACATAAGAGTCATCCTAAGAGCTCTTCCATCCTATGATGAAGAGTACATCCTGTGAAATACCCATACGCTATCATACAATTAAAGTCTGTATGACAACACGGATGCATAAACCTCTGAATTAAAACTACACTTGTAACCTTAATTCCAGTGCCTCATAACATCTGAATACTTGCCTCTGCCAAACTATTCTTTTAACATCATACTCATGTATAGTGTTATATATAAATACAAATGGACGTATTGCTATATAAAGGCATACTTTTTATGTGCCACAGTAGGATGTTACACAATACAACTCTCAAGAGTGACTCCTGTGGCAGTGAAGGAAAAGGAAACATCTGCATTTAGACTATAATTACCATGCATCTGTGAGACAATTACTGGTCATTTTAAGTTGTGCAAACAACACTATCAACAAGACTAGAACTGATTAGTATTTTTTTAACCTGCTTTCAGCTACTGTACAGAATTTTCCATTTGTAATCACTTATATAAAACATTTTTTCCTACAGTTAAGACTGCTAGCACATCTTAGCAGCTTAGGTTTATGCTACTACCTCGCAGAGAAGAACACTGGGATCTAGAAAAGAAAAATTCTTAACAGTTAAATATTTAATTTCTCAGTGAGGCTGTGCTGCATACATATAGTAAAATGCTATCGATGAACACAAAATCCCAGTTAACACAAGTCATGGCAAAATGATGGTGGCAATACAAAATTATTAAACATTTTTCAAGCCAGAGTTTTACAGCTTTAATTCTTTGAGACAACAGTTGAGGAATATTTTATTTTCTTCACTTCTAATTTAGTAGAAAGTTAACTTCAGCTCCAAGGACCAAGGGTGCACCTTGACCCTCTTTCAACACTTTAGATCAAAGAGAATCAGCCTGGTTTAAGCTCTCATCCCATTTTTAGTAGATAAGCATTTTCCCTGGTAATGAAAACTGACTCAAAATAAAAATTGTATGGAATCAGCTCATCTATCAAGACGAATCCTGCTACATGAGAGGGCTTTGTCCACCAGTGTAGGATGATTTGCAATGGTGTATAGAAAAATAACATAAATTTGATGTGATTTTCGACCACATAACTTTAAATCTAAAGAAATACAGTCATAACAAGCTTGATCTGCTACCACAAGGGACAATCAATTCAAACGACCTTAACTGTCCAGATAAGAGCTAGCAGTCAAATCAGTTAAGCTGCTCTAAATGTGGATTTTACTGTTAACGGCTATGCTTATTTCCATGTCATTTTACATAAATGTGTCATCAATAATTATTGTAACTACAGTAATTAATTTGTTTCTTTTGTACTATGCTGAATAGTTGTAGTAACTCATCTATGGGGAAAAAATTGCTAGAAAGGCAACAATAATTCTAAATACCAGATCTAATTCTTAGTATATCATTGTTGTATTTTAGGAAAAAGTAGTTTTAAAATTGTAAAGCCATCACCTCCCTGGCCTAGTGAAACTCATGGCAATACACCTTTAACAAATCCTTTCAAAAAAACAAAACTGCCTAGGAGCTGGGCAAAAGGAGTGGAAGAAATGGGCAATTGCTACAATGGAATGGATGAGCTGCAGGGTGGAGAAGGAAAAGTAACCAAGAGGAAACTGGGAGCAGGCAGCAAGGGAGGAGGTCACAGAAGCCAGAAGAACAGCAGGAAGATGAACTCTTTGGGCAAAGCAGTCTATGAAGAATTTATCAGTGAGGAATTACTTGCTATAAGTAAAGCGCTAAAACACAGCAGTCCAAAAAATAGCTGTAAACAGTCTGTTGGTAGGCATGTGTAAGTCTGGAAAGAGAACTAGCTTTGAAATCAACCTAATGGCCACTGAAGGCTTTCTCTTTGTTTCAGAGATGACTGGATTTAGCCTTTATAGTCATATTTGCAAAGATCCTATGCACCTAAAATAGATTCCTTAAGGTATTTCAAAAAATACTTAACGTGGCCAGATACTTAAATCTTGTTAAAAACTTTATTAAACAATCACCTAATAAACTGTCAGGGGCTTCTCAAAATCCCTGTCAATACCCTTCAAGTCTTTGTCCTGGTCTCAGCTGTGATAGAGGTTTTTTGCTTCCTACAAGCTGGTACAGTGCCGTATTTTGGATTTAGGATAATAACGTTAAGAACACACTGATGTTTTAGTTGTTGCTAGCCAGGGCTGACACTACATCAAGGACTTTTCACCTTCTCATGCTGCCCAGACACGCCAGCTGACCCCAGAGGACCAAGGAGATGTTCCATACAATCTGGTGTCATGCAGAATAATCAAGCTGGGGAGTGGCAGCCTCCTGTTCAGGCACCGGCTGAGCATCAGTCACCAGGTGGTGTGCAACTGCATTTGACATCACTTGTTTCATATATTCTTTTATAATTACTATTATTTCCCGTTTTTTTTTCTGTCTTAGTAAACTGTCTTTATCTCAAGCCACAAGTTTTACCTTATTCTAGCCCCCATCCCACTGTGGGGGAGTGAGTGAACAGCTCTGTGATGTTTAGCTGCCTGATGGGTTAAACCACAGCAGTCCTAAAAATGGGAAAAATGCAGTACTTGATTCCCTTTTTATGTACATTCTCATGTTCCCTGTGTTTCTTCATCATGTTTGTGCTCAAATTGTCCTGAGAGGGGACATGTGCATGCACAATCTGGTAGCTCACAGCTTTGTCATACATTTGAGAACATGAATATAATCACAGAATATGCTGAGTTGGAAGGGACACACGAGGATCATTGAGTACAGATCTCAACCCTGCATAGGACCATCCCCAACAGTCACACCATGTGCCTGAGAGAATCATCCAAATGCTTCTTGAACTCTGTGACGCTTGGTGCTGCAACCACGTCCCTGGGGAGTCTCTTCCAGTGCCCAACCACCCTCTGGGTGAAGAATCTTCTTCTAATAATCAACCTAAACCTCGCCTGACACAACTTCAGGCCATTCCCTCGGGTCCTGTCACTGGTCACCACAAAAAAGAGATCACTGCCTGCCCCTCCTCTTCCCCTCATGAGGAAGTTGTAACCGCTATGAGGTCTCCCCTCAGTCTCCTCTTCTCCAGCATGAACAGCCCAAGTGACCTCAGCCACTCCTCATACAGCTTCTCTTCAAGGTCCTTCACCATATTTGTTGCCCTCCTTTGGACACTCTCTAATATCTTATTGCTTAGTATCTTTCTTAAGTTGTGGTGCCCAACACTGCCCACAATATTCAAGGNTTGCTTAGTATCTTTCTTAAGTTGTGGTGCCCAACACTGCCCACAATATTCAAGGTGAGGCCCCCCCAGTGCAGAGCAGAGCGGGACAATCCCCTCCCTCAACCAGCTGTTGATGCTTTGCCTGATGCCCCCCAGGACAGGGTTGGCCCCCCTGGCTGCCCGGGCACTACTGACTCATATTCAACTTGACATCCGCCAGGACCCCCAGGTCCCTTCCCTGGCACTGCTTTCCAGCATCATGTTAATAAAAATGCTGAAAATGAAAGATGGTACAATAATGTTTTGCCAAGTTTGCTTCTAAATGCAATTTGCAGGAGACACAATCCAACACAAGCAGATGTCTCAAAAAAAAAAGATGGTATGAATGCAATCTGTAGATTATATAGGTAATACTTGGAATTAACCAAGTCTTGTGTAGGGTGATGGGCAATTTTTGCATGTTGTCTGTATTAGGTCATTGAAACAGCACGTAAAGGACAACATGGTACTGGAAAACTAGAAAATAACATCAGAGTAAGAATAAATGGCAATTAACAAAATGGCAATTATTTAACAAATAAAAGCAAAAACCAGGATAACTGAATAAAACCATGAATGGGACAGGTCATGGCTTTATATGCATTAAAAACTGATTTAACTTTGCTTTCATGGTTGCTTCATCAGGGTCTTTACAGTACAGATTTCACTTCAGCTACCTTGAGAGTAGTCTCAGTAGAGCCAAATGAAGCTGCTCACATCAGCAGGTTTGTTTTAAGTGACCTCTCAGACATCTGACCTCCCTCTGGTTTCCTTGCAGTGACTTGTAGCAATGCTGCACCCACCCCTAAGAAGCTAAATTACTTCAGCAAAGGCCAGTCTTTAAATAATTACAAATAGGTTCAGTAGGAGACCCGAGGGATACCTGCAAGCGTCAGTGCTGAGATCATTATTTGTCATCAGTTTATTCTTTGTAGGTTACTTCAGAGATCCTTTTTTTCCTAACACTATTCCATAGATAATCACCTCAATATATGCCCTTGCTACAGTTCAGGGGCACAATAGACCAGTAACTTGGGATGTGTAAAGTACAGGGGTTTAGAGAGGAAACGGGATTTCACATCTGAAAATGGAAAGAACCAGATTTATTTATGGCCCAATCTCTGAAGTCTCACCTGCCACACATCTTACAGTAGTCATGTTATGACAAACACAAGGGTGAATTTCAGTACATGTCATGAGCTTCAATGATCCTGGGTGGCTGCATGAGTTGGGCAATTTAGGAGCCATTCAAACTGTTCAACAGTGGAGATGTCAAAAGACACTGCTTTGACAGCATCTCTTTTCCACTGTGTTTGTAGACATATAGGTGAAATTAGAATTTGGCAGAACTACAGGTCTAACTGATCCCACAGCTCAGGAGCCAGATATGTTTACACACACTCAGGGCCATCTTTTGTTCCAGCCCAGAATGGGGGCGGGGGGAACACATTAATAATTTGCGGAATTTTATACTTTTGCTTCAGAGCCGACCACTATTTAAAATATAAATAATATTTGCAAAATTCTTCTAATAGTTCAAAATTTGCCCTGGAGAAGTACTGCTAGGCAGCAGCAAGCCCACAACAGGAGACTTTTGTGCATCCTTCCACACCTTCAGAATATTTAACTACCTATACAAAAACAGCTACCCAACTTGTGAAAGGAGTGATATCTCACACTCCTTTGACTTGCATGAAGTCATGCTAATTTAAAGAACACAGTTCTGTTTCTTCTCAAGAGTTCTTCATTTAGTTAAAAAATTCAAAGCATGCTTCAGTAATAGGTATCTGTACTCTCCTCAGTGTGAAGCTGATGCAAAACTGTCACCTATAGAGAATGTCAGCACAAATAATACAGCCACCAATGAGAGGGTGACCTACAGGGCACAAGATATAACAATGTGCCCTAGAAGGGGTAAACTTCACACCACGATGTTCATGGTGCACAGAACTAAGGTGAATAAAAGTGAAAATGGCTATAAACTCTGTTTAGTAAGGATTGGTATTAGCACAAAATGTATTTAATGTTCTCATTAATGACCTGGAAGGTGTAAAAAATAATGATATTTTCAGAGAAAAATAATGTTTATTTCTGCAAACATCTGCTTGTGCAGATTTTCAAGGGGAGCATTTATTGTCTTCAGCAGGATTACTCCTATCCACACAATTATACCAAATTTAGTTCTGACAAGATCAGGGACAATACTGGAAAGATCTCCGATTGCTATGCAGGAAGTGAGAAATAATACAAGAAAATTCAGATAATTATAGCAGCAGCTAGGAAACTGAAAACCAAAATTTAGACACAACAAAACCAAACAAATACAAAATAGTGTAAATTAGAAGGAATAAGGAAGCCTATCATCTAAACATCCAGCAGAATTTTTAGTGAAATATCTGAAAAGTCTTTCAGCATACACTTTAATATAGCAACAAAACAGGCTAACATATTTTAGGACTGATTACTTAAAAATTTCCTAGAGCAAAGAAAAAGCTTTCCATGAGGCTGTTTTATAGTTACTTTGGAGATACCACTTTTGTCAGAAAACAGGGATAAAAAGGCATGAGTAGGAAAAAACAAAACAGAACTGTTTTATGAGGAGAAACTGTCTTCTGATTAGCAGACATTATATGTCATTTTTTCAAGTGATGACTAAGCAGAATATGCCCATGCCTGCTTACAAATTTTTCCGTAATATAAACATCAAGACGACAGATTATTTATTTTAAATAGTTCAAGTGAGCAGAGCTATGAATAACAGGGGGGATGAGGGGGTGGGGGCGCTGGGGGAAGAGAAAAAGAGAAAGAAATTATGCAGACTAACGAGCATTTCTGGCACTGACTCATGTAAAACTGTACAAAGATGAAGGCCAAAAGTCTCTGATCTTTGAGACACTGAGACAAAGTGGGATGAAGATGCATCAAACTGTGAGACGGACGATGTCGTGATTGCCGGGTACTTCACAATGCTGCAGAGATTTGTCATGGCATAAACCTTATTCACTCTGTCACCATGGCATTAATAATACATTCAGAATAACTTACAGTGTCCATGAGAAATTAAATTAGTGACTTATGTCTTCTGGATTGTAGTCTAATAAAGATAATGATTTATTCTTTTTCTGTAGAAATGTGAGTTCATCAAGGCTGTAGAAGGAAAGGCTATCGAAAGAACTGTATAACACTGCATAAAAGATACACCGCAAAAGCAATTTCAAGGAGGTGACATAATGGTGACAGCACTGAAAGAAGTTTTCTCTAAAGCTGGGATTTATTATTGTTTCAGTGGTAGGTCTTCTCAGACACAGCAGACACATGAAATGAAAGTGAAGTTTTACAGTTACACTAAACATTTTCTATTCTTACACCTTTTGCTGGTCCTGAAGCCCTTGATGGTTCTTGACTTTGGGGGAAATCAGGGCTTTCTTAGCTGCGCTGATCCATTACTCAAAGCCTGTTTGGCTCCTTACACCATTTCTACAGCTTTAGCTCTTTAATTCAGCAGCACTCATGCTCTTTTTTTAATGTTGGTAATCAGTGGTAGTTAGTAACAGCCTCAGAAATTACAGGCAGGTATAGGCCTACTAGGAAAAGATTATGAACAACTGAACAAAAAAGGGAATAAAAAAACCTAACAGAAGTGGCATGGGAAATAATGGAGATAATGGAAGAATTGAAAGAAGGACAACAAAGCAAGGAAAAGATCAGAAGTGAATACTGAACAGGGGAAAGCCTGGTGGGAGGCTGGAGACCCAGTAAGAATAACAGAACAAGACAAAATGGTCTAGAGAACAAGGTAGAATGGTAATGAAAGGGAGATGGTTGAGAAGAAAGGAAGATCAGATCCTTTAAGAAGAGCAGAAGACGAATCCATCAGATCAAATTAAACCACAGAAACATGAACACTGTAAAAATAAATTATAAGTAGAAGCATGAGAGAACAGAGGAAACCAGGGAGTAGTGGAGTGAAAGCAGAGAAATGAAATGGATCAGGTAATAAGTAAAAATTCTGACTATTGTTGGCAGCTCTGGCTTTCTTTTCTGTGCTTAAGTTTCTTGCTCTCTCTCAAGCAATGTAATTCCACTAAGTTGTTGTTGTTGGCTGGACTTCGCCAACGAAGATCTTGGGATAAGCCTGCGCAATGGATTTTTTAGGTGAGGCACAGGGTGCGCAGAACTGGCCCCACCCCCTTTACTCCTGAGGTTCATCTTGCCACGGCCGAGCAGCTCGGACGGCGACAGCGAGTTCCTCCAGGATTCGAACCAGCGTCCTCAGAGGAGGAGCCGGCTCCACAGGCGGGGGCCTACGCCACTCGGCCAACGCCCGCCACCTCTCAAGTGTAACATCTCAAATTAATATTAAGGAAAATAAACTAACAAACAGAAAAGCAATAATGTCAGGTTGTTGAGCAATCCTGGGAGCCCACGTGGGTCAGAGCACCAGGGGAAGACCTCTCCTTGTCCTCTCTGCCGCCAAATGACACAAACGTGGCACTGCAGCCACGCCTGTAACACGAGTTGGGGCAGGAATTCCACTAAGTAAGGCTTTCTGAAACCATCTTCAGAGCTCACTGATAATTGTTGGTGTTCAATTAACACTGATCTAGGAAGGTTCAGTTAGATTGTAGCAACCTCAAGATAGTATTTTTTAGGGTATTTCAATAGTTATCATTTTAATAATACTGACAGTAGAAGTAGGTCAAGCCCCTTCATATTACCACAAATAAGTCAAAAAATGCATCAAAGCAGTGAGCTCTCATTAATAAAAGAAATGTATTATGTCTGCAAGACATAATATGTCTTCATGCACATTTACATTAGGAATTTTATGTTTCAATGAATTGTCATATTTCCACACAAAAAGGACGTTATCAATATTAAAAGAACTGGATGTATATCAAGCTGAGAAGAATGATAAGACTTGATCTAAGTTTTGTTGAGCAGAAAGATTATAAATACTCTATAAAGCAGAAGGTGCCTCAAAATTGGATCCAATAATGAGATTTCATATAAATTTGCTTCAGTACATAGCATCTCTGATAAATGTGAATGAGGAATTTCAATAACATACACATGCGTTATAAAAACCTGTTTAGTGATATCACTATAAACTATCAAATTAAATATCTTATTTGAATATTGACTGTAGACTGAATATTAAATGAAAAAATCAAAATTCAAAAAAGCCCTCTTCATAACTGCATTATTTTAGTTATCATTAACACTAAATTCAGTCTTACAAACTTTTATCTACATTTGCTGAACATGGGAACTGAAAAGGTTATGGACAGCCCAAAAATCAGGACTATATTACATGACTGTAATATCCTTTGAGTATTATTTATCTCTAAAGGTAGAATACTTACAGGTTTCCGAGTCGGGGTAACTTGAACAGAATGGTAAAATTCTGGTTGGACACGGCTGCTTTTCTTGATTTTTCTCTTCCTTACAGAAGTTTCCTGCTCACTTAGATGGTGAGCTTCCACTAGAGGTTGAGTTTCCTCAAGGCGAGGTGCTACACGTCTTCTAGCATGACGAGGACTTGATCTAAAGCCCTGTAACAGAAAAAGCAACCATAGAGTTTGGCATCTCCCCCAGTGAAGCCATGTAACATCAACAAAGTCACACAGGATCTTAACAACAACTTGAGGTACAGGCATGCTCACCTTAAGTTATGGAATGTCCATATATACTGCATGTAACAATAAAGAGATGTTGCCAAATGCTGTTAATATCACATATGGTTTATATTTCTCAGTTGCATGTATTACTGACACAGGAAGTAGCACTAACTCCTGTTGCTTTATAATCTCACAGTTATTTATAACTAAATAGTTCTAATTTAAAATATATAATTAAAATTTTCGAGGTTAATTCTTGTCCTCGTGAGAAATTTTAGGGAGTGTGGGCTGCAAAGGTGCTTTTTTTTTTTTTCCCTGAGAATGAAAGTGAAGAAAAATCAGTAGATAGCAACAATTATAACCAACATTTCTTGTTAAGAGTTTGAATAGTGTTAGAGTTGGGGGAAGATCATACCATTTGGAATGAATAGACAGAATACTGTCTTTTGCTATCATCTGAGAAACACAGACATATTTGGCAAAATTAATAAACTCAGGAAAAGCTGCCCTTCAGAAATGCTTTTCAGAGGCTTGCTGAGAAAACCTCTGAGCATCATCCAAAATGGCTCATGGCCTTACAGAATTTCACTCCTTTAATGGCAACATGTGTAATGCTATCCCTGTATTGTTACCTGCAGAACATTTACAATGAGCATTTTCTCATTTTATTGAGTCCCCTCATAAGCATGCACAAGCCTGACGTAACATCATTTGTACCAAATACAATGTGGTTAATAATAAACTTGGCCAGGTTGTAATATTCCTCCACTGAGTCACATCAGCTTTCAGAGTGAGTGAGCAAAATCTAAGTCTTTAAGGTACAGTCTGCAGTTTAAAGAACACATTTCCTTTCAAAACCAAGAACAAATGTAACAAGTACTAATTTTCCACCATTTTTCTCTTTTTCTAGGTAAATATCTCTGCTGAAGTCCTTATGCAATAAAGCCAGCTTTCAGAAACTTCTGCAAGGTTAGGTTTTAGATAAAACTGCAGAAATTTATACTGTGAATCTAAATATCCTGAATTCCTGCCAGCAGAAAACTAATGGGAACAATACATTTCCATATAAACCTGCTGGGGGTTTTTCCCTATTCCCTTAGCTTTTGGATTTTGAGTTTTGTTTTGCTGTTTTTGTTGTTGTTTTAATTAGGAAATCAGCATAGAAAAGTTAGGTTAAAATGATATGTGGCAGTTTTGATATTGTGTTGGTAAAATGAAGCAATCAAAAGTTAGATGTATGACTCTGTGAAAATAGAATTTAGAACTCTAATGTCATGAGACTGCACTAGTCTGTTCTGGACACACAGACAGCTAGCTATCTTCACTATTTAAAGGTGCTCTCCATTAAGTAAATATGCCTTTAAATGGCCAAAACACACAAACACATAATTACACACACATGCTAGTAATTGCTACAAGGACACATGGCATGCAACAGATGATGTGAAAAGGTTGATATGGCAAGGTGAAGTAAATTCCAGGTAAAACCTTGTACTCCTGGAGAGGAGGGACAGGAATAGAGTTATGCTCTACTAAAGCCAGTCTGGGAGGTTCATGTATGTGGTGCATCAGGGCTGTGAAATACATATGATGCAAAGGTATGGACAAATTTTTTTGATTCTTTTTTTTATGATGCCTCTTACTCTACCAAAGCAATAGAATCCTTCGGACTACAGGTAGGGACAGACTTTGACACCCTTTATCTCAATGAAAGCAGGACCCTGTCCCTATCAACCAAAGCAAACAGTGCACCAGCAGGTCTGCACGGGTTTCTGAGGCCCTCCAAACATTGAAATGTAGATCTGGGAAACACTCTGACACACTATTGCAGTGGCAAAGCTTATTGCCCTGATTTCTTTCTACACTGTGAAACAGCTAACAGATACTTACAATGTATCATTCAGCACAGGGAGACTACTATTACAGAGCTTACTACTCATGGAAGTTTTCTTTTAGAAAAAATGTTACTGTGCATCAGGATTTTTCCATAGTAAATACAAATATCCCTTAAGAGACTAAAATACTCAGCAAATATATTCCTAGTTCTGAAGTCAGAACAGATTTTCTAGATGTTCAAAGCATTATGGTTCATTAACACATGATGGCTACTGGCCGAAGCCTTGTGATACACCCTGCACTGCAGATGCTCCCTCACCACACTCCCATTAGCTGGATAGAACTCTTCTGGAAAGTATATTTATGTAACAGAAGAATTGATAGAAGCTAAGCAGCTCTGTAAGTGCTTAGAAACGCATGCCAAATAGGGATTTAAGTATATGAGTCTCACTGAGTGGCTTCACCTCAAAATATGTCAAGGTTTACTGATTATTATGTTTCAATATGAAAAAGTCACCTGTGACCCAGAAAAAATGTCTTTATAGACAATGCTTTGCCTTGATATTTTATATTTTTTTCTTTTTTGCTATTTATTACTAGCAGGAAAATGGGATCTTTATCTCTTTAAGAGCTCATCTGCTTCTGTTTACTGAAGCTTATTCTTCTCTTGAAGTCATAATCTGCCTGCAGTATCACAAATGGTTGCTGTGGGGAGGATTATAACGTGATAAAGGCAGAGGATCATGATTTCAGGTGGAAAATGAATTCCGTCTCAACAAAGATAGGGTTACAAGGGCAGAGTCCTCAGACCGAAACCCAAAATGCTTACTCATTCCTGCAATGAGACTTTGCCAGAGCAAAGACCCAAATTTGAAAAAATGTCAAAATTTGGTAATCAAAAATGAAGACAGGAGTTAAAAGTGATGTAACATATGGAAGCTGCCACTCCCATGATCGTTGCAAAGCTAGAATAGTCAGTGATTCTTTCTAAACAGTGAAATGAACTTATATCATCTCTGTTATTGTTCAGTTTAGCCCAGAATTGAAAACATCATATTAAACAGCAATCAAATTTTTTTTTAAAAAATGGGGAAATCATGCAATACCTGTTTGGCAAAGACAGCAGTACTTTAGATGTTAAGTCAGTGCTCACAGAAGAGCAGAAAAATGTTACAAAATATTCAGGGAAACAGTACACCACCTGAGACCAAATTACTAAGGAAACACTGGAGATTTTAAAATCACATGGATAATACAATGAGGTTGCTCTATTACTGTTAAGCAATTTGTAGTTTCCACTATCATGTGAATGCTATGTCACTGGACAGTGTCAAACTTTTTCTTATTCTTTGCATTGAGAGGGAGTTGCTCTTTCCCAGACCCTACTGCCTGACCCATTTCTGTGCCTGTAAAATTCTGAAGCAAGGCAAACCAAACTTCAACTATTTATTTTAGAAAATCTGGCTTCCGAATACTAAAATAGCTGCACAGAGATTTACACCAAAGTATTCTTCCTCAAAGAAACAACACAGATGACCACCAGAACCAGTTTTAGATATATCAGAGGAAGACAATAGGCAAACTGAACCTGGGATTATCTTCTCTCCAAAAGCATGTGTGTGCATCCTTCCAGTTAGAGTCTGTTTGAATGCACGAAGAATGATCTCCCTAATCATATTCTACACCCAGCAGGAATAGAGAGGTGTCTCTGGAGGCTGTTGCACAGTCAAAGCCTAGTTCACCTACTCTCAAGGGAACTTTTCTCTCTAGGTAAGCAGGCTAGGGAGATCAGCCCCTCTTAGCTGAAATTCATCTTTTTAAGTATTTTCTGAAAGTTGGGGGTTGTTGGTTTGGGGTTTGGGGTTTTTTGTTTGTTTTGTTTGGGGCTTTGTTTGTTTGTTTTGTTTGGGCTTTTGTTTGTTGGTTGGTTGGGTTTTTATTGTTGTTTTGTTGTTTTTTTTTTTCTGGAATAAAGCATGATAATATTGAAAGAACCTGTTCTGTCTGCCTTTACACCCAAATCAATGATGACTGTTGCCAGCCTGGGCACTGCATGCCAGAGAACACTGTGTAAAAACTACTTTCACAGTAAGGTGTTTTATAAAAAAATATCTTCTTATCTAGACAAGTTTTAACTTCACACATGTGATTCAATGACTAATTTTATGTTTATAGAAACATGTGTGGGTTTCCCCTGACCAAAGTTCAGAAGACCTCCCCTCCCTGGGTTGCCCTTGGACCCACTGAAACCAGCTGGATGAACCATTCCCTAACAGCACCTATTTCTCTCCACTGCCTGTAATGGGATCCCAAGCTGACTACTTCACTCCTAGACATCCACCCTGTGAGTATCCAAAATTAGATAGGATGGATCAGATCCATGATGACTAGGTGGTCTACCTTCAGTACATTCCATACATATTTTATCATCAGACTTCCTCTTATTTTCCTCCTTCTACATGAAATGATTCCTGTCTCTTCCATCTTTTTTTTTTTTCCCCTGTGAGATTTTTACATTTCCTTATTCACAGACATCACTCTTGCTGGATCCCCACAATTCAGTATGCTTATAAATCCATATTACTGACATGTAATAGTAGAACATATTTTTCCCTTCTGTTTAAACATTTCCCATCTCATCTTCTTTCTGATGAGGCTGTACATCTAACAGAGTCTTCACTCAACTGTCAAAAGTCACTCAGAAGTCCCTTTCTGGATACCATAAACCTAAAAATTAAGCAAGTGGCTAAAGACTTTTCTCTGTAATATACTCGGCCTTGCATTTCTGAACACCATGTGTGTTGATTTGCCTCATTTCTTCAGTATGGTCTGGTATTTGATAAGCAAGTATGTCATACTCTCCTATCCTTGTTATGTTTTTGCTTATTCTCATTCCTAATTCACTCATCTAACTATTTCTTTTTTTTTTTCTTAATTTACAGATAAGGATATTTTGAATATTTTTCTTTCACTAAGTTTTTCTGTATTTATTTTTAATTCTTCATCTGATACTTTAATAGCACCATATGAATAATCAGTGCTATCCCATGTGTGCATGAGTGCTTTAGTGATATCAGTCTGACTTCTCCACTCTTTCAATGTGCAATTGGATTACCAGATCCTTTTCATCTCTGTTCTATTTCTACTAGCCCTACTGCCTTCATCATACATTATCTATTATTTTTATGCTTGCTAAGAAACCATATTCAATTTTATTTTTTTCCAGTGTGTAAGTATTTTATGTAGAATATATTGGGTGATCTTGGAACCCAACCTTTTCCAGCCAGTATGTGTTTTCAGAGCCAATAAACATTAACATCATCAAGGTAAGAGCACATTATCCAATGTCCAGCTGAAGTCAACAGAAATCTTTGCAATAACTTCAGTTAGCACTGGACTGCAGCCCAGTTTACCTTCTGGCAGAACTTCAATAAATCACAGAAAAAGTGCTAGCTAGCATTAAGCCACAATTCGATGACAACAGAACCCAACTGTGTTTGTAAAGGCCTTTACAGATATTTTAATAAATCCTGTAGATTAAATGCACTTTTTAAGGTGCATTAATGAATATCAAAGCAAAAAGAAGCTCAGATAGGATATTCAACCTCATGTGCTTGCTTTTAAGGTTTTTGACAGTGGTTGCATATGCAGGAAAATTTCATCTGTTACCATTGTCAATTAATGGCCTCGAGAAACAGTCTTCAAATTGTCAATTACTGCCTGTTTAAAGCTTGGAAACTTTCATGTATAGGCAACCTACAACATTTTAGGGCCTGGAGACATTAGTATGCATAGTATCAAACCCCTTCTCAAGATGCCAGCATTCTCAGCTGTTTTGCTGAGAATTAAACAGAATTAAACAGGCTGAAACAGAATTAAGGCCTATAGTTGCAGCACCTACTTGAACTAAAAAGGCAGGTTTAATTAAATAACTTTATTGTACCAAATTCCCCTACACACTGGAAGAGAGAAATTTGAGATTCTTTCTGCTATGCAGGTAAACATAAATATATATACATATATATAAACATCTGTATTGAAGAATGGTTTAAAATAAAAAGTAACCAAGATTGCATTATTTCCCTCATTCCTCTTCCATAGTAATTTTCATCCCAAATATCAGCAGTTTACAAACAAACAGGAAAAATCCAAATCAACATTTATTTAACTGCAAGCTCAAAAATCCAAAATTCCAGTTAAATTCTCTAAGCTATTTATACAGTCTCATTAATAGTAAAGATGGCCAAGTAATGCAAGGTCTTAATTTTGTTATGGAACGATTACATACACTGACTGAGTGTATTATTTCACAAACACCCAAGGAGGATGCAACTGCATTTGTTCTTTCTTGATTCTACAGGACTAAAAAAATAGACTACAACTTTTTGTGTGTGTGTGGTTCTCTCGATTTTTTTTTTTTGTAAATCCTACAAAGGGTTACTCCTTTAAAGATCTGAGTCAGGATTTAAAACATAAAATGTATTTTACATTCAATTTCTCATTCCACTCCCTCATTAGCAAGCTTTCACTGATGCTTCTTTGCATGCCTTATGTTTATTTTAGGAGATATTATTCTTATCTTCTAAACTCTAAGCAGTGCTGGAACCATTTCTCAGATATTGAAGACTGTGATTTGGCACGTGTCATATTCCAAGAGAAGTCCACACATTCAAAGGCACCTAAAGCAATTGTCTTCTCTTACATAACCTGAACAAGATTATTCTTCCAACTGAGTTCATTAAATAGAACATCAATAACCTGCTTTCCAGTTTGTGAGTCCCCAAGTATATATAAAGGAGCCCTTGTGTGAAGCTAGGTTTAGGTGCAAATTTAGCATACAGTTTCTAATAACCCGTGCTGTATTACACTGCTGTTTTACATGATGTGTTTGTTTTTTCCTAGCATAAGGTCAGGATTTCTGTCAAGCACAGGTAAAGCTGTAACACTAGAAAAATCTGATGATCTGCAAGCAAATAGCCAAATAGCACACCCAGTCATGCTTCAAGATACCCTTTGAATACTCTTTCCTGCCTAAACCTATAAGTCACAGAAGCTGGCCTGTTCTCCAAGCAGTCCTATCATTCTCTCACAAAAAGGCTTGCAGCTCTCCATGGCTGCCTTGCCTTTGCAATGGTTTGTCTCAGTTCCTTCCCTGTTCCCTCAGCACTGCAAGCCTACAGTAGGAAGGGAAAAATTCTTTAAGAAAGAAAATAAATCAGAAAACTCCATAATCAGGGCTCTGCAAGGGAAAGTTTCATTTAAAATATACTAGTGCATTCCCCAAGCATGTCCCTTTCCCACACCAGCTTCTTCCATTTTCCATCTCATCATGTCTCCTCATCTTGGGCAGTGTCCAGTATACATCAAGAATCTGCCATTACAAATTAGCTTTAAATATTAAAAATAATAATACAGTAAGAAGGAGAATAAGAAATAACAGAGATTGCTAAGCCATGCCAGTGCTGCACAGCTACTACAAAGAAATTACTGTCCTCTGTCCAGTGTGCTTGTTTGAAACAAACTGGTAAGAAATTATGGTACCACAGAATGTGAAGATGGGTCTGCACTTCTTCAATTATAAAACAGATGCATAACTGATGAGAGACTTAGCAGGAATATATTAGCAACAGATAGCTAGGCCAGAGTTCAGACATCTATTAAGATACCTAGATTCAGATACCAACAACGTACCTGAACAGATCTCTGCTTCAGCAGCACCCAGACTAAACTCCTGTTATCACCAATAAAAAATTCAGTCAACACATTCAGTGAGGCTAGAAGAACCACTCAGCTCATCCTGAAGCACACACCTACACTAGGTCTGCTGAATAGCCCTGCAGGCTGTAACATGTAAATGCCTACTGTGAGCTTATCAGACTGAATAAGGGGATGCTGTTTTTGCAAAGTCACTTTCCAACTCCAGCCACACTTCACATAAAGGAAGGCAGCGGCAGCAAATCAGAAGGAAATGATGCCTTGAGCAGGCTGTATCATTTTGTTCTCTCTAGAACATTATGTATTTCAGTATAGCTACCAATTTATATAATCAATCATCAGTTAAGAACTGTGTTTCACTTCCAGTCTATTGTACTATCTACCTTGCCATCCTGAAGCGGAGTGCTGAATTTAAACAGCTGAGTGGACAGGAGAGATAAGGACATTGGCACAACTTGCAAGAAATGTGTCTTTGCCCAAACATCAACTGCAGTTAGTTTCTGTAGCTGATGTGGTGTTTTCACACTTCAGTCACAACTCATGTTTCATTCCCGCTGATGAGTCAGGAACAGCAAAGCTCTGACTCTCCTTGATGCAAGGCAGTAAGGCACAAGGGAGCACAACAGGGACTCAGACACTTTGGATACTAGAAGTATCCACACAACAGGGACCCAGGCTCACCAGTGAGCTAGCAGCACAAGGAACAAGCTCAAAAACAAGGCAGCTTTGCTAGCACTAGGTCACTATCTCAAGCTGTCTCAGCTTGGAGCCTGACAAGCTAAGGCAACTCTGTCACACAGTGCTGAGTCCTTGCCCCAAGAGGCTGAAGGAGACCACGTGCTCCTTCCACAGAGCCTGAGACCCCTCCAGGCTGCAGAGCAAGGGAGGCAGGCTGAGAGACTGCAGCTCTGCATATATGACATGACCAGGCCAAAAAAGCCCAGCTCAGTTGAATCAGATCCTACATGAAAACAGCAAGGTGACTTCACTCTGTGCTCTGCATGTTCTGCACATCAAAGATGCCTCTTCTTAAAACACTCCGGGAATGGAAGAGAGTGTGATGTTTCCTAGGAAAACACACCTAACAGCCCTGGAGCAGCCACAACCCTGTTCATGTGGTGCTCTCTCTCATTTAACACCCTCAGCTTAAAGTGCTGAGCTCATTCTGAAGGGGCATCCACAACCTGATCTGTCACCCTTATAAATCTAACTACAGTATCTGAGAAATCAGTGCAGATGATGAAGCTTTTCTTAACTGTATGTGATCTATGGACCCCCGCATGATCCCTTCTGTCCATGTAAGAACAGTTTCTATAGCAGAGGAGATGTGGTAATACATACAGTGCAAATGACCTCAGCTATTTTAATTCATGGTTTCAATGTGACGTTAGTTTAGGCCGAAAGATGGTAGCTGGAAGTTCCAATTCTGTGCATGTGTACAAGGTGGCTGTTAACAGATGGACAGCCACAAGCCATGCTCCACCTGCAACCCCTCGAAACCACGGCGCTGCTTGTGTGCACCAGGAGTGTCCACTGGCATGCAGCACAACAGAAGCTGCAGCCTCACCTAAAACACACATTTCCACAGATAACAGAAGATACTGAGAAGCCTGGATATCTAAATACTTATATGATAGCTATGAGTTCGTTGGCCTAACTGTATTGATGGGAAACTAAAGAGTAAGAAAAACTTTTATGAGATAGCTTTTCTTTATGCAGCCATTGTCCCTATCCTGTTAGAGAACTGTGAGGATGTGTTCATTTATAATGCAGGTCCTGAGCCAATGCCTGACCACTGATGTGAGCCATGACACAATGTCAGTACTTTATCAGGTGACTGATGGTGCTAAGAGGATATCCCCTCAGCATTTCAGTGTTCTGCAGACTGTCAGAGGACAGAGCAGACACAGACAACCAGAAGGCTGTGTAAATACAGCAGGCATTTCTACACCACTCTGTAGCACAGAGTAAAGGTACCCAAAGTTAACTCCTCCAGAGTTAGTTTAGTTCAGGAAGCCAAGTGGTCTTGCTGCAGCAACCAGGCAATTGCCATGTTTTGTGATACACTTACCAAACAGACTCAGCACAGACCAATGCTTGCTGGGCTATATAAGGGCAGCACTGCAGTAACTAAAGCTGACAAAGAGTGATGGACAGACGACATATAGTAAGCCAAATCTCACTGATACTTAGTTTGCCATGTGACAGCTCAGTGTGACATACTCTGTCTGGGCCATATTATCGGACAGGTTATGAAAAATGGACAGAAGGATTTGCCCATATACAGTGTAACCTGTATTTATAGCTCTCCATTTCTGTACATAAGGCCTTTTATATATCTAAGAAAACAATTTATTTTTGTCTCCAATTTATTTTCCCTTGAACTTGTTCCTTAACTCTTAGACAGCTAATGGAAAAATAGTTTAAACATCCTGGGGGAAAAGCATGTCAAACACAAAGATAAAATACTTTTGGGCTGATTCAGCTCTGCAAAGACAATGACATATCCTTTCAATAAGGGAATAAATATATTTTTCTGGCTAGTCCTGCACATTCCTGGTGCTTCTTGAATGCACTCCCTCCACTCAAACAGAAGACTCAAATTCAGCTTGGAGGGTCTGCCGATTTCTCTTTTCACTGGAGCAGTTTATAAATAGCTGTAATACTCGGGATGAATTACGGTGCAACTCTTCAAAAACTACTCATTATTGGTTTGTAAGATGCGTGAACTGTACTTTTAGGCAACTGTCTCACAATCTGCCTCAGAAGGGGGATGATTATGGCAAAGGTACACTTAGGGATAAATTTATAAACACTTTTCCCGGCAAAAGTAATATATACATTTCCCAGAGATTGTTGTACTGTAGTTTTGCATCCATTCTACCATGATGGATGATTCAGAAAATCCATTTGCTCTTAAAAATTATCATCAGTCTTGGTTGACCTATTTCACTACCAGTCTTGTCCCAACGACAGACCAAATATATCCAACATAGTAAGCACTGTTCAGTGTACGAAGAAAAAAACGTGGGGTCTGCAAAACTCAAATGACCCAGTGTTTTTCCTCTGCTACAGCTGTGGTTAACACATGCCAACCCTCCCAGAGAATCTGTTCATAAAGTGTCAGCTCCTGTTTGCCTTACTGGTGTGTCTAGTCCCACCTGGGCTATGTGAAGTCAGAATTTACAGTGGACTGTAAAACTTCTATGCATTTGTTTCCTGGTAGATTTATACCTGTAGGTCTCAGTGGAAGAATTCACAGGAAACTTGCCCAAAACGTATGAGTCAAAATTAAGTAAATACAAAGTGATACCATGTTCCTCCTGACTAGTCACTGATATTGATACTGATACATTCAGCCTGAGATCACAGAATTTCTTTAAAAGGTAAGATAGGAAAACTGTAAAGCTCAGAGAAAATTTCAGGCACAATATTTATAAATCTCGTAATTGTTTCCCCATGAAAACCATCAACTACTGGTTTAGCAATTAGTGCAGTTATCCCTTCACAATCTCATAAAACCCAACCATCTCTAGATCCTGAATGAGAAACTTCCTTTTCAACAGTTCTTACCACCAAATCAAAAGACATTAAGAATCATACCATTTGGATTAATTCCTTCCAGCCTAAGGGCTTACTTCCTTTTTAATTGAAAGGTAAAAATCTCACATAATCCATGACTCCAGAGGCTTCAACAATAAGGAGAACTAATTCAGAAAAAAATTTAAATCACAAGAAGTGGCAGCACAAACACAGTAAGCAATGTTTCTAAATTGAAAGGTACAAGAGACGTTCAGATCTCTCTGCAAAGTGTAAAATGCTAAACATTGAAATGTATCAAGCACAAGCTGACAAAGTACTCAGAGGAAATTCCTCTACTTCATGAGGAATTTCTACTTCTACTTCAAAATTCTACAGAGAACCTAAGAAGAATAAAATCAGTGGATCACTGATAACAGTAATATTTTAATATACAAGATCTATCATTATTGTTATTATTTAATATTTACATATTAAATATTTTGTTTAGTTATAATAATAAAGTTATGCAATTGGTATTGATATTATATTGATGATGATAATAGTATTAATAATAGTAGTAGTAATAATACTAATAATGCTACTAGTAAAAATAACAACAAAACCAACAATAATACAACCACTGATCATAGTCGCTCTTTTGGTAAAACTCTCACTGAGTTATATTGTTATTTTGGTGTGATTTTAGTTCAGCACAGACATTTCATTCTACAACTGATTCTCAAAATAAAGAAAGAATAGCGCAAACAGCTACATCAAAGTCTGATGTGTCATGTAGCAATGAATATTTCTGTTGGAAATTTACTTGTTTTCTTTTTAAAGCAATGGCATATCTAGGTCTTCCTCAAATAAGAAACATTAACTATTCTGGGTGTGACTCCTTTGTGATTTCATGGAATATCTATAGCACCTGGGGGATGGAGGAGCTTTAAGAGCAGTTACAGTGATAACAAACTTAAGGATTGTAGTAAAAATGTATTAAAAATAGACCTGAAAAACTTCAGACAAGAGTAAATAAGTGTTAGTGGGGAGGTGGATTATTATCTCAGCAAACTCTCCCATCTTCTTCCTGGTTAATTTTTTCTGTTAATGAAGCACCTCTAACACAGGCATACTTTAACCTACTTTATATTCATAATGATTCATGCAAACGTGCCTCTTTTTGAGGCAGGGGGTCAAGTGTTTAAGATCACTCTATAATAAGTAATATCTGCATAGACTCTTACTCTGTAATAATGAGACATTAAAAATGGAGACCCAAAAAAATGAACTATTTGTGTATTTAATTCACCAGTGGCATATAAAATTCAAAACAGGAGAGCTGATCATAAATACATTTTCAAATTTTGTATCTATCCTCCCCTGGTATGGAGTCTTATTTTTCAGTGTGGGATTCAGTACTAAAGGAAAGGGATTCAATAGTTCTCACTGTATATAGACAATGAAGGCATGCACCATGAGAGCTGTGGCTCTGGCAAAGAATCTCAACATAAATTTGCACATATCTATTTTTCCAAATATAAGGCTTTCCTGGCAGGCAGTCAATCATGCAGGAATTGCCAACCGTTCTGTGGATAGGGCAATTATAATTCTCTGTGCACTGCTGCTAGACCACCTGCACGTTCACATGTGATGGAAGTCTGATTTGAACGCAGCTCTCAGGAGATGAATGCCAACCCACTGCTATTTACTATCAACTGATTTTTCATTATCTTTTATTATAATTAAGAAACACCATTTATAACTACGCCTAACGAACAACTAAGCATGGTGGGAGCTAGCAGATGTACCTTGTGACATAAAACTTGGGAGTTGAGATGTAACATTCATTTAGGGGGTGGGGGATTATGCAAAGCCCATATTTTCATGTGTAACCCTTTGCTTCCATCAACATCTTATTGGAGTTGGAAGTGCATAATGTTTTGTGATGATATAGATTGAGAATGTCAAATTCTGCTTCAGATAATGTTTCCAATATTTTTAATGGAAGTATGTGTGTAATTTTTTCATTAATCAATTCTATTAGATTCATTAAAATAACATTTTACTTGAAAAAATATTGGAAAATGAAAATTTAATTATGTCAGGTGTGTCATTGGTTTCTCTTAAGAATCAAAAGTCTCATCAAATAATGAAGGGGAAAACAGCTCCACCGCTTATTTAAAAGGGCAGTTTAGACCACCAGCAGAAGTGTTACTTTGTCTAAACAAAATGATGAAAGAATGTAGTGGATCTTATTGTTTTATTCTAGCACATTTCATTAAATGAAAGCTTCTAGAAAATATTTTATATTCATCTGCTTCTGACTGGGTGATATGCAAATAACCACACATTAAAGCAATGAAAAGAAATTACTCTGCAAACTTCCTTTTTAAGTGTCACCATGCAGGATGGCACGTATTTCAAGAGGGTGTAACACGTTAAACTTCATGTCTATCTAGGCTCAGGACTGAATGAATTTTACATGGAAACCAAGTATTTCATATTGCAAAAACTAAATAATGAAAAAAATCTTTTATTTGCTAGACCGACACGTTGTTTTGTTCATTTTACTGGAGAACTGCTCAGTCAACAACAAACTCGGGCTCTTCATGGTTTAAAGATAGGACACTCCCTGTGTCATCTTCTTTTTGTGAGGTGTACAAATTTCAAAATACTTAGCAGTTTAAAACTAATTTCCAGTGCAAAAATGGATCCCATTGAAAACATTAGTCATAATCGGGTAATTTTCACACCCACAACTGGGTAAGAAAAAATGCAAATAATTTAAAACAAAAGATCATTTTAGTGCAAAACTCTCGAGGCTTCCAGAATAACAGACAATGGCATGAAGACATGCCTTAAATCAATAGCTGGAAACCTGGCAAGAGAAATATCTAGACAGGAACTCTACAGGGCAGCATGGAAACAAACTGGCTAGTAAAACAAATATTATTTTTCATATTTTCCCAGTAATTACGCTCCTCATTCAGAATCCCTAGGAAGTGACTGAGGTTTGTGTTATACTTCCAGCACTGGCATGTAAGAGTTTCAATTCCCCTGACCTATGAATACAAAGTCACATACTGAGGTGCCTGCCAAACAGGCTTGTAGTCTGGATCCTTCTGGGATCTCCCACGGCAACACCATGCCAAGAAGGCAACTTCCCTGACAAGGAGCAGGGCGCAGGTGAGGGCTGACAGCAAAGCAAGAGGCTCTGCAGTCGCAAAACTGACCAGCTCTGCACGTATTCACAGCCCAGTCAATAAGTGGGGTCGGGGTTGCTTTTGGATGGAGAGGGATCTGGCCCATACAGTAAGCACAGCTTTTCTCCAGGTAACCAGTACCTTTGGGAATGACACAAACAGGCAGGCCAGTTAGGGTAACACAGATGAAGAGCTCATTTTGTGTTGGGGGAAAAAACAAAACAAAACAAAACACCAAACAGAGACCAAGAAATGAAAGAGGGCATTATGTCTTTCATGCAAAATGAAAAGTTCGCTATGTGATTTCATTAACAAAAGACCACGACAACATGTACTCGGGTAAAGAGAACAACTTCTGACCTTGAAATTGCGTGCTAAATAAATTACCTCAGAGCGAAAGTGATGAGTTCTCATGACAGCATCTGGAAGGGAAGCAGAAAGACACACAGGCTCCACCAGCTCCACCTCGCATTTCGCTCCGGCTAGCGGGGCTTACCCCGCCGCTCGCCCTTCGGCGCACACGCCGGGACGGGTCTGGCCCTCCCGGCGCAGCTGCCAGCTCCGCCCGGCATTTATATTTAATTCATCGGGAAGAAGTTCAGCATAAAGTTCTGCTGCACTTGAGAGACCAGGGAGGGCTGGGGGGTTTCCCAGACCCTCACCTCGCTCCCGCTAGCCGAGGTTTCGCTAAGGGATGGGTGGAGACAAGGCTGCCGCAGTCCTGGGCTCGGCTTGAATTTTCTTTAAAGCCTTTGCCCGGCTACACCGAGGCAGAGCGGCCCTCCGCCGGCAGAAACCTCGGGATGGGCCGGGGGCAACCCCCCGCCGCCCTCGGGGACCGGCAGCATCTCTTACCTCGGCTCCTTGAGCGACCCGAAAAGACGGATTTGATGGGATGCCTCCCTTTCTGGAGCCTGCGGTGCCAGCAGCAGAAGAATAAAATCGTGGCAATGGTCCCCAGCAGCAGTAGGAGCAAGAAGAGGGCGCACTGGATGCTGTAGGGTCTCAGCAGGACCAGAAAAGCCGCGGCAATCATGGCTCAAGCACCCTGCTGCCCCTGTGCGTGTGCGGGTCTGCGGCGAGCGGCGGGGGGCCGGGCAGCGCCGGGCAGCCTCTCCCCCCGGCAGCGGGGCGGGCATCGCCGCCGGCACCGCGCTGCTGGAGCCGGCAGACGGGCGGGAGGCGGCGGCGCGGGGGAGGAGGAGGAGGAGGAGAAGGAGGAGGAGCGGGATGAGGTTCAGGCCGTGACTCAGCAGCAGCAGCAGCAGCAGTAGCCGCGGCGATGGTTGCGGTGGGGCTTCCCCTCCGCGCCCGCACGGCCGAAGGGAGCGGGGAGCGCGGCGGGCAGAGCCGGAGCGCCCGCGGGCAGCGGCGGGAGGGGCGGGGCCGGGCGGGCTCGGAGCGGCGGG
>VXAU01005853.1:4170-22171 GCA_013399695.1 Formicarius rufipectus
TTTTTTTTTGCCCTGGCTTTTTGGGTTTTTTTTGTTTTGGGGGTTTTGGGGGGTTTTTTTGTTTTTTTTTTTTGACCAGACAACTTTCTTTATTCCTAGAATCCCTCTGTCAGGCCTTTTCAACTCCCCTTAATGCTTTTCCAGACAAAAGACAGACAAACTTAGTAGATATATTAAAAAAAAAAATCATTAAAAGGTTTTTGATCTGGGGAAATCAATGTTGGATAGAATCTACGACATTTTAACAGCTACCTAGTATTTCTGAGTTATTTCCACTTTAGTCTGCAGTCATGTATATGTGTAGTAGAAGCCTCTTTCTGAAAAAGATTGAGATTAGTCCCAGTTCTCTTGTTTGTCTCAAAAATAAGGAAACTCACTTGAGCAAAATGTAGCTAGTTATAAATTTTATTCTTAGGGGGGAGCAGCAAGCTCCTGTATGTGAATGAGAAATAGTTTCAGTCACAAAAGACCAGAATCTGCCCTCACTCCTATCTGTAAGGCCCCCATTAAAGCCAGGGGATTACATAACTGAAACAGTGAGTAAAACCTGGCCTTCATAACTATGTAATTTACGTTAATAATAGCAACACTTTAGATAAAATGCATTTTCATTCTCTTGGAAGTTCTTCACTGCCTTATAGGTTACATACCTGCTTCCTGCTGCAGATCAAATAACTCAAGAGCAACACCGGGGAAAGCTGTTCAAATCAGTTCCATCATTGTGTCCAATCACTGGTGTGGTGGGACTGCTTCTAAAGGTGGAGGCTGTAGTTCAAGGAGTTGGAATGGGTTGAATTATATATTACAGTCACTGAATTTTTTATTTCTGTTCACATATAGGCTTTGAGTTGTATAAATGTATTTGAAAGGCATTATTGTTTAATAAGTACAGACATAAAAAAAAATCTAACTTTTGAGTGCCTCACTAAAGACTCATTTTTGCAAGGTACTGAGGCTTGTCATGGCATTTTTTTGTGACATGGCATTTTTTCTCTTTGAAAAATTCACTGAAGGCTTCAGGAGAGTGGTGAATGACAAACAACAAACAAGACTGAGGAACTGGTTTCTTTTGCCAACGAATCTTCACACTTCAGTGCAGATCATCCTTCAGGATTGCACTCTCTGATGTCTATGATCACAAAAATAGCACTCATTCCTTTTCATCAATTTTAAATAAAAAGCATCAAAAATAGACATTGAACTAAATGGTTATTAGAAATCTGAACAACCATTCCTATATACTGGACTTTATCAGTCCCACATATGTTTTAGGTCAAGGAAAAAGAGGAAGAGGAAAAGGAAATATAAATGGCATCTTAGTCTCTTCTACCCTGGAATTCAAAACACAGACAGAATGCTTCATAAGCCTGTAGTTTCACAGCAGGATGATGAAACAATTTCTCTCTAATTTGCTTCCTCTTTTCCTATACACATTTTTCTTCATCTGCTTTGGTTTACTTCTGTAACTCATAAGATACTGTGGTGAACTGATACGTCACTTCAAGTTGTTTAAATACATATTTGCATACATCTATACCTCCATTTTGTTGGCTCTTTTAAATGTTAAAGTAGTGTAAAGGGCATGTTAACCTTAACTGTTCATTGATTGTGAATGGAGGCATGGAAGTGCTGGAAGATCTCAGATCTGCAGTGACTGACAACTCATGCTGACACATTCAGCAAAGCAGAGAATGGTAAGAAAACCTTCTTCATCCACTCTATAGCTAGGGCACAAACTATAGCCTATTTATTCTCTATGCTGTTCGGAATAGAGGGTAACTCAGTGAAGTGTGTTGGTAAATTAAGATCTCAATGAACGATGAGTTGTAATGTATATGCTGGTTATCTTAGTAAAGTTAGGCTAAAAGCAAATACTTGACATTTTTAAATTCATAAATATGTATGAATTTGATAACATACACCACCATTCAGAAAAATACCCATGGTTTAGAAAAAAAGAATACTTAATAAATACTAATTTCTCAGATTAAGACCCAAAGGCAATTTTGTTTATGTTGTCACCAGAGTAAGTTATTCTGATTCATGTATTCATAGAAGAATTTCTTTTACTGTGCCCATTTGGTCAGACATACATTCAAAGACAAACTGCAAGTCCATAGGATATCTCAAAGATCTAGAAAAGATATAGAAAACTTCTATATAAATGCTTATACAAATGTCTCTGAATACTATGTATCCTTTTTGCAAATCCCTTTCCTAGGAGACATTGTGAAATAAGATGCAGTTTGGTGACAGGGTTTTGACTGTGGGGACCAGCTCCTCACAGCCTCTGGCCCGGGCCGGTGCTGGAAAACCTCTGTGCTGGAGATGGTACAGATCACACGTGGGTCCTTTCAGGCTGGGTGGTGAAGAGAGAAGCCTCTTTATTCAGTGTACCAAGGAGTTATATACCCGCCTAGGGATGAGGCTGGCTAGGTAACCCGGTTAGCCAATGGGGGAAGAGAAGGGTCACAGGCAGGCAAGCCCCCAGGGAGAGGGAAATAAGACAGGGGATACATTCATGGGTTTAAGGCAGAGGGAGGGGTTGGCTGGGCAGTCCAACTCAGATAACAGTTTCACTTGGTGGGGTTACATATTAAAGGAAATCCGTACAAATAACGAAATTTCTCAAAGGTGTCTAATGTAGCAAACTCCTGGCGTCTGTTGTCCTGGTCTTCTTGCTTCATCTGTTTCTTCCAATCTTCGTAGCTTGAGTGATCTCCCACAGTTTGGTGTGTTGCAGAAAAGAATGCTCACCTTAGGTGAAAAGACAGAGTAATTATTCTTAATATTTACATTAACTTGACATTTATAGTAAATCTATGAATGCAGAAAAGATTTAGATTATTTATAAACCCTTGACATTCTATTGATTACAACACAGTCTAATAGAAGTGCAGCATAATGTGACTAATATTTTTTACCTTTTAAACTGAAAAGTTGTTTATATCTTCAAGGCTTCCTCATTGGGGAAAAAAAGGTACAGAATGGGCTAAAAAAAAAAGTCTATGATTGTCCAAATCTATGGACAGAAAAATTGCTAAAGACACTTGGAGTGCAACTGCTTTCTGAGTCCACCCTTCTACGTATATATGATAAAAAAGGAGTATATAGATGACCTATCTGATAAGCTGTGGGAGATTATAATGGATGAATTATGCTCACTTAGGTTTAGATATCAGAATCCAACTTCTTGCCTCAGGGTCCCCCTACAATCAGTGAAGATTCAGACAGTAAAGTTTCAAGAATGACTCATCTTACTCTGAAGTAGATATTAAAAAATTGTCAGATAATCAGTGTGATTTTTCTTCCATTAACAAGAACTACAAAGCAACTACTACATTTGGAGACATCAATATTTTAGGTATCTAAACTAAGTATCGCAAATCCATTAAAATAAACAGAGCATAAAGGAACAGAAGGCAAACATTTTAATCTGAGCAAAAATAGGTTCTCAGTATCTGAAGCACTTTGGTCATAAGAATTTGCCACGGTTTATACAAACCCCATTCTAGCCTAACAGTCTAAATTGTCTTAAAGGGTCATTATTTTTGCAGTGTAACTGAATCAGGATAGAGATGCTACTAGTTTCTGGTTATTTCAAATGTGACTTTTTAAGGTGGGAAGGCTCATAATATTTTTTGCCCCACTGAAAACAAGAACATTTAAAATGTTTTCTAGTTTACTTAAATTCTGTGTTTCATTCCTTCCCTGGTCCAAAAAACCCCCAAATCAACCAAACAAGAAATCAAAAAAAACCCAAAAGACACTCACTCTGAAAAAGAAACTCAAAATTTCTTTTCTTGTTCATTTGTTTGTTTAATTCATATGAAAGCTGAAAGCCTAGTATAAAAACTGGGCTTTCTACTAAGTGGTAAAATCACTTAATATATAGTAGTTTACAACAGTCTGGGATCTGGCCTCATGTTCTAAGTTTGATTTTGCATTTAAATTAAGTTAAAGTATTAATTTAAATGATGAAGAGGAGATGATTTGCAGACCTAAGCAATTGTTATCAACCACAACATATTTTGAAAGATTGGCAATGCCTTCAGCTATCCCTTGTGCAAAGCACTTTATTAATTTTAATTATTATTATTCATCCAGGCACTTTCAGGTTCCTCTATCATGAGTATATTCTTTGACCTAGGACATGACTGCTAAATCTGCAAGTCAGTATGAGAGAAGATGTGCACTTACAGCATGGCTGAGATGTGTGAGCACAGCTGCCTGTGCGTGCCTCTGAAAGCTTAATCACTCTCAGTAAATCTCTTGCATTCAATTATGGGTCACTGTGTGCTCCTTATTGAAGAAAGCTATTAAAGTTGGTATGTTTGTGCACTTCACAGTAGAAGAGTAGAGTGAAGTTTGTGGGACAACATAATGGAAATGGATGGGAAACTTGGATAATCCAAGATCTGAATAATATAAATTTATACAGAAAATTGTAATTATACTGTAATGAAGAAAAACACTATATATGCTATAATTGCTTAAGTCATATGTTTGCAGTACTTAACTTCCCTGACTTGGAGAAACAGGTCAGTTTCCTACAAGTAATGGAAAATATTCATTATGGTGAGTTGAAGTTTTATTTTAGACAATCTTCCTGGGCCTCCTGCTGGTTCTGAAGATCAGCTGTCAACAGAAAGGGTGAATTAATGAAAGGTACACTCATCCTGATAGAGTAGTAGGTATAAGCACAGAGGGGTGCATGCTCTATTTCCAAAGCTGTGTGGGAGAGCAGACTACTACCCTACAAGCTAGTGTAGTGCTGCCAGATGCAAGTTTCCAGTCACCGATCTTGGCTAATGGAAACATCCACAAGAAGCAGGAAAGGTATCTGGCATTACTGGAAAAATCTACATGGAACTGGGGCCAGGGCTTGCAGAATGAAAATGCTTTGTGGGATGAATAAATAACACATGACAAAATAGAAACAGATAAAAATGTAGAGTTGCACCTACTCTGTAATAGTGCAGAATTTTAAAATAAATGTATTGACCAGGATAAAATTTTCTTGTGACTGCATTTTACATTAAAAAAAAAAAAAAAAAAAGAGTTAAGAAAGAGAAGTAGTAGTAAAACTGAGCTAATGGATTAGGCCCACTTACCAAGTTCGTTGGAAGGGATTCAAAGAATAACATCACTTTGGAGTACCATGTCTCAAACATTATGACTGTTATGACAGGAAAGTTATAACGGAAGAGAGGGTCCCACAGAGATGGGGCAGAGCTGTTCTGAGACAATTTCCTTACTTCACTTTGACATTTGTGCTCAGCCTCTCCCAACTCAATTCCTGAAGGAGGCTCAAAGGGCTGGCTGTGTATGCATGCACAAAAATGCACCAAAAAAAATCTAGTTTACATAAGAGATGTGCACCAGGTTAACTATGAAAGGAAGCAAATCAGGCCCCTTTACTCTCTTATTGTTTCTTCTCTCTTTTACTCACTGTTTAACTCAGTTCCAAACCATCCATGCAGCAGAACCAATTCAGGATCTAAGGACTAGTGATATTCTTTGTTTTCTCCCTCCCTTTTCTGTCTTTATTTCCCTCCCCACTTGTTTTGTCTGGGCAAAGCATGCCTGTCATTTTCTACCCTGCAGTCCATACTAAACTTTGCTGTGGGAGTGGAGAGTTTATGGAAGTGTATTGTGGTTTGGTAGGCAGTACCATTGAGCAGTGTTGTGTAAGAAGTTGAGAGCTTATTGAAGCATATTGTACAAAATTAAGAGATAGTTAGGCTCTACTTGTAGAAGTGTATTGTAAGAACCTAAGGGCAGGTTAACCAACACCTTTTCAGTGTAAACAGTGGACTGATTGTCAAAGTTATAGTCACTGTACCATAAATCACAAGAGTACCCTGACAAGTGGTCTGGTATCTTTGTTCAGGCTGATGAGAATTTACAAGGTATGTCACAGCCCCTGCCAGTGGGGCACAAAAGGAAGTACTAGTGGGGACAGTGACAAAAAGGCAATGCAGCACTGTTCTGAGGTCTGGTACAATGAGCTGCACAACTTCAGGTATGAAGGGCAATTGGATTCTTGTTCAGCACATGGTTTGCATAGGGTAATATCCATTCTGGCTTAGTAGATTGTCAGGCATCTTCAGCCGTACATTAACTGCTATTATTAATAATTTATTTTAAACCTTTTTAAACGTAGTAAATATACCTCTCCTCAGGCAATCTAAAGTCACAGGCATTGGAAATCGTACCAGCCTTAGCCTTTGGATAAGAAATATTCTATATTTTAATACAATCAGAAAATTTAGCAACATCTGATTTCAATAAAATCAATAAAAATAACAGAGAATTTAATAAAAAATTTGAACTATGACTTCCTAATATACATGTACACATATGTCTATATGTGCATTTTTCTCAATATTTGTTTGTATCACATAGACTGTCCTCAAAAAGTAAGTGTAACCCGTTGTTACCCTCATACTGATGTTATGGGTGAAAAGAGCATACCACATGGGCAGGTGTGTCTTTATTGTTAGTGTAAGCAACATTTTAAGAGAAGAGGAGTCCAAGTTATCTCATGAATACATGAAAGCATCAATAATACTCTTAAAATTGTTATAAAAGAACAACCTTCTCTGTACCTGCTACTATGTTTATGCATTCATGTCCCTCTGGGACTTAAGTTAGCAACTGTTCTCAGGAAGAATGGAATTTGGAAGGCTTTTGACAAGTCACATGACATTTTGAGGTCAGTTCAGGGTAAGTATGTTCCTGGTTGGATTTTCTTCCTCATTAGTCTAGTCGTCCACTTTGTTTTATCTTTGAATGCTTCCTCACCTGTGTCTGCTCTCTGTCAAGGTGTGAGTGTGAAATGTTATATTTAGAAAGTGACAAGATTTACTCTGCTTCAGAGGCTGCCTTTGATGAGAAAGCTTTTATAGTCATCCACTTTCTCCTTTACCATGAAGAGTGTTTGTGAGATTAAAAAAAAAGGAGCAAAAATTGTGGAATACCTTGATCTCGTTACTTTACAGTATTATCAAAATGCAAATAAGTTTGTGTATTTTCCACAGTATGAATAAGGTTAAAAATCTGTATCGTATATTAAGTTAGACTTCTGTATCTAGAAGAACAATAAAGATCTGGGTCACTGCACACAGGTCTTTTCCTGTCCCTATGTCCCTGGAGCTGTAGGCCTCGTAGTTCTTTGAACCCTGATTCTAGAAAGGGCTTGGGGATGAGGTCCCCAGCACTGTGGGTAGCAATGTGGAAGGACCAATGTTGGTGCAGTGCTGTGCTCGCCTTGACATTCTTTTTCCAGTCCCAATGTCCATGGTGTTCTCGAATTTGTGGTTCTCTCAACCCTAAACATGACCCTAATAGTGGCTTGAGGTTGAGGATTAGTCTCCCAAGCACCACAATTGGCCCATATTTAAAAAGCATGGAAGGAACAATGTTTGTGAAATGACATGCTCCTTTTCTTGTTAATATTGTTGTTACTATTTTCTTACCTCTTTGCTGTTTTCAGTAAATTATTCTTATCTAAACCCATGATCTTTACCTTTTATTCCTCTAATTCCTCTTTCCATCCTGTTACAGGGGGAGAGGAGGGGAAGGGGCAGTGAGCAATTAGTATGTGGTTTGGAGTCATTCAGTGGGAACTTTAAATCCGGGAATACCATTCCTAAACCATGACAGAAGTGGATAATATTTCTGTTTTATAGTTTGTCTTTTTGCTTCCCAACAAACAAATCTATTTAAATTGGCAATAATTATTTTTTTCAGAGTTCAATTCATTTGCCCACACTTCTACATGATAAGTAATCACCCTGTCTTTATCTCAACTTATGAGTTTTCTCATTACTTCTTTTTTTTATATTTTTTCTTACTTCCTGCTGGGTGAAGAGGAGTGAGCGAGTGGCTGGGTGGGAGTCTGGCTATTACCCAGTGCTGGCCTACCAAGCCCATTTCAACCATGAACAAAAACCATAGTAAGACATGATGCACATATAAAATATATTCACTGCTCCTAAAAGATTGAAATCTGAAAGAGGAAAATCATTTTTAACAAAGACACTAGAACTTCAGGGAGTATGCTCTCACTTTCTTGATTGTGGGCAACAGAGTCTAATTCTCTATTAGTTTAAAATAAAAGCTTTAAAAAATCAGCTTTTATATAGTGTTGACATTATTAATTACTCATATAGTCAGTGTCTCATTTTATCTCCTTTGTTTACTGCTTCTTTTTTATTCTTATAATCCATGAGATATGTCTTTGTTGAAGTTAATTGTAATCTGTTATTACACAGATTGTACACATTATATTCTAACAATTTAGGAGTACAAATTTCATCTTCATTGGAAAGTACAAGGGTTTGACCTAAAGGACCAACCTGGAACACTTATAAAGAAAAGTACTTATTTCAGAATCTGAAGACCTGTGTTCAAGTTGTATATATATATATGTTTATATATACATTATACACATATATATATACATATAAAAAGTATTTTCATACAGTATTTTCTGGTTTTTAAGCTAATTGATTCATTCTCTGTGAGTACAGTTTTCAAAGGTAGTCTGTGGAGACCTTTACTCTGTTTGTCTGGGTGAAAACTATCTGTGTGTCAATTCCTTTTCATTTTCTTTTCAGAGTTAATTAGGAAGTATTAAGTATGGAGGAGAGCAGGGGGTAAAAAATTTTATAAGACATATGCCAAACAGTTCTACAGCTACTCTAATTAGATCTAACTTCCAAATGCATATAAAAAAGAGCCATCAGAGACAGGTTGTTAGAAGAACTATACTAAACAATTTAACAGTAATTTGGAAGCTGAAGAAATAAAATACATATTTGAGTGGAACTTATTTAAAAAATTAACAAGACTCCATTTTGATTAATTGTATGTGTAAAGAAAGTTGACCTAATGCTTGTTAAGAGTGAGCATAGGTTTCTTATTTCAACAGACAAGTTCTAGGAAATTAAAAAATGCTTAATGTCTAGTAATTCCCTAGGTGTATTTTCAGGTGTATTTTCCTAGTTTCAAACTGGCTTGGCCAAAGTGTCTTGGAAATTGGCGCCTAGGTGATGCTGCAAAAGAGTAAACAGAAAAGAATAAACTAAACTCAAACTCTCTATGGTGCCTTGAAGAGCTCAAGGACTCAGCTAGACTTGCCCATTAGTAGGATTTGCTCCAATATTTTTGATCTGTTTTGCAGAAGTACTGCAGGAGGCACCCGCCAATTCAGTCCTTGGTTACCACAACATTATGAATGGTAGGGGCTTGATGAAGTCTGACAGAAGTATTAGATTTTTGCCAAATGTAACCAAATAAATGTAATTCTATTATATGTTTATTAACAAACAAGATAATTTTGAGAGACCACCTGTCCTGGCAGCAGGGAGAAAGGGAAGAGAACAGCTGCTCTGAGTTATTGCCAGCTGTCTCCCCATTTAAGCTCAGGTCCAGAGTCAAAAGACTGTGCAAAGCCCTAGTGGATTTACAGAGTAGCCTGCTTAGGACAGACTGTTCCCAAAGTAATTCTTGTCTCACCTTAAGATTTTCCCTTAGCAATCACTTTTTGGACCATAATGATGAAAACAACTGAAGCCTTGTTAAATTCTGAATGTCCTATGGAAGCAGTATGGCAGATAGGAATACACATATAGGTATAGAGCCATACTGAGAAGTAAGTGATAAGAATTTCTTAAATTTGGCAAGGCCACGACTGGAGAACAGCAAGATGAGAGCAAGGGAAGAGCACATGCTACTGTATGAAAGAGGGTGGAAGATAAAGTCTCAATATCATAATTTATCCAGAGGTAAATTCAGATAGCAACGTCAACCCCAGCTTTACTTTTAGAATATGCCTGTGTCATGGTTTCATTCAACAAGCAGCTTCACAGGGCATGCTATTTTCTTATCTAATCCAATCATGCTATAATTGTGACTTCTAAGACATCAAGGTCTGTAAATAATATTTAAGAATAAAATAATGAATAAGCAATGCAAACTATCCTATATATTATCTTACTTGTCCTGATATCCTTTTTTATAGTCTATTCTGATGAGCAAGGCATAAAGAGTAAGTTAAAACTATTTGAAAAGTTCAAAGGCCTGTCTAGCCTTATATCTAATCTAAGGCTCTGGCATGTACTTAAGAAAAACAGACAGCTAAAAGAGAAGTGTAACCCATTAACTACAAAAAACCCTTTTCTGCCATTATTTTTTTAAGATTTTTGAACCTCTTTACATTTTAAATGAATCCCACAGATTTTTATGTCCTGTTTGAAAAGAGACCAACTAAGCCTCCTTAGCCTTTAATCATCTAACCCCCATTCTCTAGCAAAAACAGGTAATAAACCTGCAATGTTCTTTTTAATGCCTTATGTGAATTTATAAACCTGTATCTTAATGTTTTCAATTTCTTCTTTCACAAAGAAAAGTTATAGTCTTTTAATCTGTCCTCATAAAGCAACTTTTTAATATATTTGATCCTTTTCTTTGCTTTCCTTACTTTCTGTTTGAGTACTGTTCCAAGATTTTTGAGATGGAAGGATGAGACCTGCACGCAGTCCCAAATATAGTGAAAGAATAAGGAGTTTCCATATAATGGAAAATTGGCATAATGAAATTTTCTGATTTATTTGTTTATAATTTGTGATGTCCAGTTTAACTTTTGTAGCACTGATGTTCACTTAGCTAATTCAATTTCAGAAAAGAGTCTGCTATGACTCCAGGATCTTTTGACCCATCACAGTCTTTGGATGACCAGAATTATGTTTCCTATGTGAAGAACATTTTATTTGACATTTTACTGTCCTTGCACTTTTCTCTGGATCCCCCACTAAACTCCAAGTTCAAATGAAAATATAAACAAACAACTTCTCTCTATACAGGACTTGTGCTTTTGCATCCATCTTAAATTCGTCATTGTTTTTCACTCTTTGGGAGGTCAACCTAAAGTCAACCTCTTGTATCTCTCCAACAGTGCTCCTTCTGATGTTTTTTAGTAGTCAGTGTCCTACACCTGTGGTGGGTCTTTCGCTCTCAGCCGTACTCTATTTTCTCTCACTAACGAACATGGTGTCTGTGTGCTCAACACAGATCAGTCTCTCACTGCGCATGCTGAGCCTTTGCTTTTCCTGTGTTCAGAAAGTCAGAAGATTCGGATCAGCTGTGCTCTGGCTGATCAACAACTAAGAGGTTTATTCTGAAATCAGATTTTTGTTGAGAAGTTTATATTCATTATATTCCAACTTCTGTTTCCCCAGACCTGATAAATCATCTAAGTTTTATCTGGTAAAGAGAACTTTCTGCTCCAAGTTATCTTCTGAACTTCAGTACAGTTTGCACTGTATAGTTCTTTCTGGAATTCTGCAAAGAACAAAATGTCAGAATACAAACATGAAATTATTAGTTCTGACTTGATGATTTGACAGTTGTGAAGATCACTATGATTTTACTAAAACTGTTCTTCTCAAGCTGCCATTCCTTAAAAGCAACTGTGTACTGCAGGACAAGTGACATTTTAGAATCATATCAGAGTTTGAAAAGTTTATTCTTTGTGTGCAAATCAGCTCCTAAGAGCTTCAGAATTCCTATAGAAAATTGTATAAGATAGAACTTAAACATAACTTAGATAGAACTTAGACATAAAATAACATTGTGTGAGAATGAAGAACAGTTTCACCTTATGTTTGACCATTGCTAAAACCAAATGTTGGGGAGAGGAATACTATTTTCTATCAGCAGCATTTGTCTCCTTGACAAATTCTTCAGACAATTATATTGGCAGCTTTGTAGTAGCTTCTAGGTTTGCCATGTAGTTACCCTTGCCCTTACAACACTGTTTTATAGTGATTCAATTTCTTTTTGAATAATTTCTGCAATTTTTATGCAATTAAACTGCAACACAAATCACTTACGAGATCTCTAAGCCAATCTTTTTTATGGAAATATGCAATACTTGTTAACTATTGACATTCCCTCTATCAAGAATTTATTATAATAACTAAGAATTATACCACAAATTATTATTTTGTCAGACTGGAAATATTTCAGCCTTTACATTGATACAGCACTTTGTCGATATTCTTGGTTTCTAATTAGAGTTACACAGACATTTTTCAGACTATTGCACTCAGGTTTAAGCCATGATAATCTTATCTATTATCAGTTAATCTACACAGTTCAAAACATATGAAACTTGCTTGATGTTGCGTCTAACCAGATGACTTTATGTAATTGGTTGCATAATATTTTTCTTTTCTATAGCTTTTTATTCAGCATCAACTTATTCTTGCAGATTAACTAATGAAAAGATACATGCAAAAGCCAAAAAAAAAATTAAAACTGAATTAAAAACTGAATCTTCATTAGTGATAAATATGTAAAGCTCGATTTTGCATTCATTTAAGAATATGATATTTAAATATTAAAACAAATTATAAATTACTTCCTTGAATTCACATAGCACAATATATTTAACAAGGAAAATATAGATTTTTGAAAAATATAGTCTTACACAAAGATTTCCTGACAAATCTAGAGATTTAGAAAGCCATAGGACTAAAATAATTTAAAAAGCCTCCCTTCTACTGACAGGTTGATTTGAAACTCCTTGCGTTCTTTTAACAAATAAATTCACAAATAAAAAGAACATTTTCTGAGAAATACTGACAGATTTATTTTTTATAAATATTTCTCCATGAGAATGAAAAGAACTCTTTGTCAGCTTCAAATAATTCAACATCTGATCAAAATTCTTACTGATGGAGAATTAGGTACCTTATCACTTTGGAAATCACATCAAACAGCTCTTGCACAGTTATGTGCCTAAAAAGTTGCAAAGTAGTTGTCCAGATTCTAAAGGGGTTTGATTCAAAATATTTGATGTACTGAGAAAAAAAAATATTTAAAACTTTTGACACATTCATAAATCAATTTATTTTTGTCATCAAAAGTGCTGATGAAATTACACCTTATTGAAACACAGGCTAAACATTTCCATACATTAACATATTTTTTTAAATTAAAGAATATAAATTTTATTAGCATTACTGTCTTTTGTATTAAGGCTCTTAGAAGCAGTAGCTATGCATCATGTATAAAAAGGTCAAACAAAATGTAAAAAAAAATGTTTATAAAAGGAACGAGGATTACAAATATATAAGACCTCAGTCATAATATGTTAGCTGAAAGTTGAGAAAGGTATATTTATATTTATTAACTGATTAGTTTGAATTGTATGTAGAAGCAAAAATTAAAGATGATTTAGCATACAAATGTGTAAAGTGCTTACATATGTTTATAGTTTATTGAAATAATATTGCAAAATAAAAATAAAATTATCAAGTAATAGAAAACATATTGGAGAGAACACATCATAGAATCACAGAATCATAGAATCATTTTCATTGGAAGTGATCTTAAAGTTCATCCAGTTCCAACCCCCCTGCCATGGGTAGAGACACTATCCACTAGATAAGGTTGTTCAGAGCCCCATCCAGCCTGGCCTTGAACACATGAATACATCTTGAACACTTGAATAAATCCTGAGTAATGCTTACAAACACTTAACTGAAATATTCTCTGGGGATAGGTACATGTAAAATGTCACTACTTTCACAAGTTAAAAAGCATGATATATTTGCCTCGCTCCTGCTAAAATGGTGAGTTTTTGATGACAAATGGCAATGTCTTTAAAGTTTTAAGTTGTTATGATATACAACTGATTTTCACAATAAAACACATTGATTTTTATTACTTTTGCTTTTAGTTGAAGTATTTACTTCGTAATATGTGATCAAAAGAACTGAAGGAAGAAAAGGAGTCTCAATTCTCATAATCAGTTGGTCACCAGCAGCCTACAGACCATATTGGAGGGCATTAAAACGTAGATGTCCCAAATTCAACTTCCCAGAATGAAATTTAAAAGTTGCCTTTTGCAATGGATCAGTGGTTGTAGTTACATACGTTCTTCATTGAATCCATTGCTGCATTGATTTGTGCTAGCAGAAGTTAACCCTAAGGTATTTAAAAATCAACTAGTTAATGTCAGGATCTAACACATTATTAAAGGTTGAATGCTGACTTTGATCTCCCCTGAATTATTGTTTTCTCTTTATCCTACTGCAGCTTCTTTCTTTCTCTATTCTTCCTCCATCCTGTAATCTACATTGCCATATTGCTGTGGCATCACAGAGTCCATAAGATGGGTCTACTCTAGATATGTGTGTCAGTCCCTCTTCCTACCCATGTTTGTCTTCCTCTCACACAGGGAAACCCAGATAGAGTAAGAGAACACTTTTCCCCTCATGGATCTTAGGTGATAAAGCACTGAAAATATTCGAGGGCTTGAAAATGTTTTAGATAGTAACATTTTCTTATCTGTCATACTTCCTTCAATATTCAGATACGACAACAAAATCCAGGCTGACTTAGCTGGGCTACTAAACAGCTGTACAAGAATTTCACATGTTTGCCCTTTGTTATTTGGTTAGGCTGGATTTCATATAATTCAGAATACTCTGAAAACATATTGATAAGACAAAAATCTAAATATCTTACTTTCAAAATGTGCAACAGAAAACAATTAGTACCTGCTTAATAGGTTAAAATGGTAATTTTTTTTATTTCTTTCCCCTCAAAGTGAAATCTGCAAGATAACCATGTTCTTAACCGACTTAATTAAATTATTCCTGGATATAGAATTTCTCTGTCACAAATGAGAACAGTTTTCAGCAATCAGGGATCAGGTTATTACTATTTTTGAGGTTATGCTTAGGTCGCATAGAGCAAAAAGCTAACAGCTTATAACACTGTTAGAAAGCATTGCTTGCAGATGCAACTCCTGCAAACTGCCATAGTATCAGGATGCAGTACTTTTATTGTTCCCTATACTATTAAAGCTTTTTAATAGGTTTGCTTTGATTAATCAAACGAAAGTGTAGGGAAAAAAAAAGGCAAACAAAAACCAAAAAAACCAAAACGATTTGGACTGCCCATCAAAAAGTGAAAACTGAGCAAAATTAATTCATAGAAGTGTGTCTGCATAAGGAGAGAGCAAAATGAGCTGCATAGAATATGGGGGAAGGAAAGTGGCAGGGGATGAGAATGGAAAAAAAAAAAAAAAAAGAGAAATTCTCTCTCAAACATTCCATAGTTTCACAAAGATATATCGGTACCAGTAAACAACCAACAGACAACCAATTTGTCTTTCAAGTGACAAGAAACATATCCTTTCCTATTTCTCTTTGTTAATGTGAAGAAAAAAGGTTCTGCTACACACTTTAGATGTGAAAAATGCCTTTTTTTTGTTGGTAGAGTGCTTTTTATTTGATAAAAAAAAAGGCATAACGTTTTTCTGTTTCTAGTTCATCATTTGTATTTTTGACTTCAGATTTGATTTGCTAAGGAAGATTTGTGTATGTTGGATATGATTTTGCTATAGCTTGCTCATACATTTGATAAAGGAAGTGAAGAATTACAGATACTTACCAGCATATAAATGAAGCAGAAGAAAGAGCATATAGAATTTAAATGTGGGGATAAGAAACCAGCCTTTGTGTGCTCATACTCCCAGTAATCGCATTAGCAACATCTTTAATTTAGAAAGAGCTCTTTGTAAAAATGTATAAAGGACCACCTTTGTAATGCACTTACTAAGAATAAACAAAATAAATGACTGTAGAGAATTGTCATGGCATGCATTAGGTCAGGTACTTCTCCCAAACAGGGATTTTTTCCCCTCATTCACCCGGAAACTATAAATACAATTCAGTGCTCAATTACCCATTTACTTACATAAGTGGTTTTATTTGATTTTGTAGACTGTCACAATTAGTAGAAATGGATATTGGGTAGCCAGTCCATGCTTTTGTCATCATGTATATAATCTATGTACTTCCCCAAAGAAAGTGACTATCCAAAGCATTTAAAGTTTTTGAAATTGAAAGTCTAAAGAAAAAAAAATGAAACAAACAAACAAAACAAATCAAACAACCAAATCCCCCCAAAAACTAAGACAAAACCAAAACCCAAAAAAAAAAAAAAAAAAAAAAAAAAAAAAAAAAACAACAAACTACAATAATTCTTAATTTGTCAATCTCATTTCTGTTTTCACAGTTGAAGTACTGAGGTCCTAGGCCACAAAACTTTTTTAATATGTTTGATAATACCTTACTCTATCAAAAACAAAACTAGAAATAAAAGTACTTATTATTTGTCTGAGATTTTTATTCAAGTATGGCTCCACAGAATATAAAATGCAAATATTAAGGCTTTCATTTTTTTATTCCAGCAGGTAAATGTCATTGATGATGTCTGGCTCTCCTGAAAGCATAATCTTTGGAGTGGTTACAGGTCAGTTTGCTGCTTCCCCAACTCACTTTCTTCTCACTTCCCTGCAGTTCCCACCCCTGTAACTCGTGGCCTGGGACAGGTCTGCAGATCACCCATAACAGAGGGATATGAGCTCCCTGTGTATAACAATTCTTCATCATTGCAGTGTGTACTGTAGGCTGGGCTTTCCAGTTTACTTTCTGTGACCTTATAGCTACTTTTAACTATACACAAATATTCAATTCCATGTTTGTGCCATAATTTACTGCTCAGAATCACAGAAGAATGTAGGTTGAAAGCAATTTCTGAAGATAACCCAGGTTATTTACACAAGAAACTAGCCCACATTTGAGCAGAGACTCACCACAGCTTGCAAACGCTTTGGTTTAGGGTAGTAATTAACTTGGAAAAACACAGTGGAATTTATGTCTTTATCTGGCATAGGCAGACAAAAGGCACTAGAACTGCCACACACAGCCTGAGCCAGGTACCAGCTGTGGTCCTCAGAGTACATCTGTTTGCCAGCAGTCTTGGCAGTGTCAGTGCCTGTCTTAGTGGAAACTGTCCTCCTGATCCACTGCTTCAGGTCCACTTCAGGTATCACTAAAGGAGTGGAGTAGACCACAGGATGGAAGGCAACTTTACTAGCAGAGCCATGTATGTGAAGTGCCAGTTTCAGATGTTAGTATATGCTGCAAGCTTTCACTCCAAGTAAAACACATACTATCTGTGATTTAAACTGATCTACTTCACTTTGCATCACAACACATTGCTGGAGAAATCATATCCATTTTATTGAATTCATATGTAAAGAAACAGTCAAGCTCAGTGACTTTGCTTTGTTATTTAGGCACAAGAGTGACAAACTAAAGCCCAGAGCTCAAGTGCTCTCATTCAAAGATAAGTAACTTGGAATATTTGATTCTTTGGTCTTCTGAAATGCCTGTTTCAATTTAATTAGAATCCAAGACACTGGGTTGCACACGGAGTAATATTGTCAGAGGTCAAGGAGGTGACTCATCCCCTCCAGTCAGCTTTGGTAAGGTCAAATATGGAGAGCACTGTGTCCAGTTCCAGGATCTCCATGATAAGAGAGACAGATGATAATATTGGAGAAAATCCAAAGAAAGGCCATTAAGATGATGAAAGAACTGGAACACCTCTCATATGAAAAAAGACTGAGAAAGGTGGGACTTTAGTCTGGAGAAAAGAAGTCTCATGGTGGATCACATCAATATATATGAATTCCCCAAGGAAGGACGTAAAGAAGATGGAACCAGTGTGGGAATGGATTAAGAATATAACTGATAAGACCTTGAAATGATGCAGAATGTAACTGATAAGACCTTGAACTGATATTTTAATATTGCTTAAAATGTGTGTTTACCCTTCTCCATGTATCCCCCTCCGGAATCCATGTCTTCCCTTTCCCAGAATCCATTTGTACCACTTCCCCAAAACCATGTGCTTCCCAGAGATCCTTTGTGACCCTTCCCCATGGAACAGAGGGGCATGACCCACCTTGCTACNAACACACATATATCAACCCGGATATTTGGTGCACCCGTTTGAGGAAGAGGACTACTGGACCAGGAGACAGTGGAGTCTTCTGATCTTCGCAGCGGTACCAGGACTTCAGCGGTTTACCACGTGTTCCTGCTCAGCGAGACAGCTACAGGAGACA
>VXAU01005854.1:255-79062 GCA_013399695.1 Formicarius rufipectus
TTTTGGTTTGGTTTTTGTTTTTTTGGTTTTTTTTTTTTGTTTGTTTGTTTTTTGGTTTGTTTCGTTGGTTGGGTTTTTTTGTTTTGGTTTGGTTTTTTGTGTTTTGGTTTTTGTTTGGTTGGTTGGTTTTGTTTTGTTTTGGTTTTAATTTCTTATTTTAAACAATACACCTCAGCTGCAGGTAGGTTAGATATTTTCTTCACGTTCTACCTTCTAGTTAATAGTGCCATGGACTATTCAAAGTATGTTGCTGTGACCAACACCAGTTCCTGGTCTTGAAGGGCAGGGGCAGGGTTTAGTAACTACATCAGTTCACTTCCCGCATGTGTGCAATGCTGTATCTGACCAAAAACTCCCTGCAAAAATGGTGGGAAGAACAATACTGAAACATCTAAGCTGAATTTGCTTGATCTTTCCAGGTCTCAAAGCCTCTCTTTCTGATTTATCACATCTTCCCATTAGACACTTTATCGGAGAAGCAACCCTTATTCCCAGCCCAAATCCAATTGTTCTGTATTTTAGATAAAAGAAATAAGAAGGGTTTAATTGTAAAATCTTTCAGAAAAGGGTAATTATTAATTATTTTTATTTGTATAACACCTAATGTAGTAAAGGTTCCTTCTCATATCAGGCAGTGTACCAAATCCATGAAAATCAATACATGTAACTAGTACATGATTCCCATTACTGAGGAAAGAAACACAGGAAGAGATGAAATTTCACCCAGCATCTCAGCTGGATGGCTGATGGTCCAGACTGCATAACAACACAGCTTCAAGTCATAGAAAAAATAAGAATGTTCAGAATATTATAATTTCCCTGTTTATGCTCTTATTCTTGAAAATATAGACTCATCACTTCTTCGTGATATTTGGCTCTGAGTACTGCAATGCTATCATTTTACCTGGATACAAAACATCCCAACTGTTTTATCTGCTTAAAGTCCTTCCAAACCAAATCAAATTTTCTCCATTATTCCCTATAGCAACTGCAAAAAGGGAATAAAAGTAAGAAAAATGTTTTTGTCATACTCTTCAGATGATATCCCAAGCACTAGTTCAGACACACTGAGTAAGCATTTCTGCTCAGTCTTCATTCATTCTTTCCTCTTTTGGTCAGAAAGCTGAGGATTAGGATGAAAAGGTATGACTGGAGGAGCCATGCCAAAACTGTGAAGAAGGTAAATACCTTTCTTTCTGATAAGCCCATGCAATAAATTATTGCCTTCTTCAGAGACACATAAACTACTTACTTGTACTCTGGAATGTTCAACCTGCATATGTTGATTTTACAAGTGTTTAAGCTTAAAAAACCACCCAAATTGATAAAAAAATCAAATGTTAAGCTAAAATTTTGCATTGAATCTAGACTTCTTTGAAATTGGGGTGTTTTGACTTCAGGCCTCCACACTTTAAAGTATCATTTTACTTTTTCCATGAACTAGTCCTTGTTTCCTATTTATGTGCTAATGCGATCCCTGAACAGTCAAAGAGAGTCACTGTTGATTATTTGCACTCACTGAAAACTTAGCTTGATAATAGCTGTAAAAAGAAGGAAAAAGATAAAAAGGGAGAAATAAACACAATAATAGACAAATAGTTAAAGTTGGGGAGAAAGTTTGTGCAGAGAAAAGAAAGGAAAAAAAAACCCAAACTACAGACTATTCTTCCTCCTGCTGTTTCAGTGATAGCTATTAATGTGTTTTAAAGTCTTCCAGATTGGTCTTAAGAAATCAGTTATCCTGGTCCTTGTTTCAGTAGAAAGACCCATGGGAGCTATTAGGAGTAATCTAAGTTAATAAACTGTAAACTAACTTTTTTTTTTTTTTTTAAGGAGGAAAAAACCCTACAACCTTTGACAAAATAATTGCACCAGTTATAAAGCAACGAAATGCTAGTTAACAGTCACATCAAGCCACTGGAGTGGAAAGAAGATATCTATAACCAGGCTTCTCCCAACAAAACTGTTTGTTTTCTCTTATTTAAAATGTTCTTTAGAAAAAGAAATCTTTGCAAGCCATAAAATGTTTAAATAATATCTGATGATGCTTATCTACTGGCTAAACTCTCCAGTTAAAATAAAGAGAGAATTTAGGATTTGATTCACAAAACACTTAACTGCAACTTATATAGCCCTTTATGTTGGAGAAGCAGGGCATTAGCATGCAAAAAAGTAACTAGTACTCTGAATCCCAATATTTCCTATTCACAGAATAAAACTCATCATGTGCAACTCATATCAGCTACAGTCTCTTGCTTACATATGTGAGGAAAACTATATATCCCCAAATGAGGTTGTTTTGGGCTCTAGAGACACAGTTCCCCATTGTCAAATATGCCATTTTCTTCCCTGGTAGTTAGAAGCGATATTGATGCAAACACAGGTGACTGGAATAGTGGCAACTCGAGGTGAGGGTACAACTGGTTCTTCTGATGATCAAAAGAACAAAGAAAGGGAGAATTACACCTTGCAAACAACCATGGCCTCTGTGTCTGAGAGGATCATGGAATTAAATTTGTTTTACCTAGATAATTCTAGTGAAGTTAAAAATCTTTTTGGATATATAAAAGAAATTATTTAAGAGTAAAATCAAATTTTGGTAAAAATTTTGCCTTGAATAAACTGGTTTTTGGTTGTCAGTGTACTTTACCTGGATATTCATAATATTTTGAACTTTAGCTGAGATAGACATTGCTTCAGAGAAGGCTCAGTTCCTCTTCCTCCACCTCAGTTTCAAAGGAAGGAGCATTCTCATTTTGTGGTTTTGGGAAACGTTACATGGAATTTGTTCATTTGGACATCTTCCACAAAGTCAGGAGGGTAGAAATTATTTAGATATGAATGTAGTCCAATTCTCCAGCACAAGTAACACCCCCCTTCGTGTTGTTGCAACAACACCCAAAAAACAAAAAGCTTGAAAACATCTAACCTGGAAATTCCCCTGGCACTAATGCTAGGAGAGACTGCAGGTGAAAAGGTGTTACAAGGAAAAAGTGTCTGTTCATCACCAGAGATATATTATTGCTGGCATAACCCAAGAGATCCACTTAGCTTTAAGCAATTCAAGGGATCCTGAGGACCAAAACCTTTTTTGCTTTCCTATTTTACACTCACATGCGTAGGCTTTACAGTCAGGCTGATACTGCTTTGTGTGCTGCATATTTGACCTCCGTTTGTTGGACAGTGAATGACTAGTGCTCAAACAAGGGTTTTAAGTAGTTTTCTCAGAGAGAAAAAGATAGGGAGAATTTCTAGCTGGTCACACAATGTTGGACTTTACCCATTCTGGTGTTCCTGAAAAATACAACAGCAATGAAGTTGCAAAATATTACACATTGTTCAAATTATTAATTTGGTGTTTCTGTTGAATCCAGAACAATGAAACCTACTTAGAACATGTTGCCCTAAACACAAGAGTTATAAAATAATGCATAATAATAAATGGAGGCCCAGTGGTTCACTTAAAATAAAGTTTAAAAAAAAAAAAAAAGAAAAAAGAAGCATGAAAATAAATACATTAGAAGGATGGTGGAAATTTTGTTCATACTTTGCTCAAATGTTACCTGTAGTCAGTCATGTTTAACAAATTCTATTACAGCCTCGGTGAAAGACTGTTTAAGGGTGTGATATGGCAAGGGAATATGGTCCTTATTCACTTAAGTTTTGGTCTTTGACCCGTATTTGTTTTATTAGGCCACTACAATAACAAATGCTTTGCACCAAGGTTCTGAGCATAGAAATTATGTATTTATGCCTAAAACAGGTAACAGGACTAGAGATACATAACGGTCAAACTCTTCTGCTTACAGGCCCACTGAGACAATCCAAGCAGAATACCGTTGTCAAAGATATTTAACATCCAGAGCAAATAAAATAAACTGGCCTACTCACAACTAGGAGAAAATTTTGAAATCCATCCCTAGTCAGGGGTAAGACTCTTACTGACTGCAATGTAGTCATGATTTCACCCCAGACACACATAACATGAAGGACGTGTGGTGACTGGTATGGGTTTAGGGGAAACCAGAAGCACCTGCAAACCAGGGCCCTCCAATTCCCTGGAGCTGCCTTTCATCCAGTTTGGAGACATAAGGCTTGACAGAAAACCCATCAAAAGCATTGGAATCTTTCAATTGGACACTGCTAGCCTTGGACTAGGACTACAGAGAGAAGGTAGATCATCATTCTTCCTTACTAAAGTATTGAAAAGTTGTCCTTTAATAACATTTATTTAATACACATTGACTATGGATAAAATGCTGGTTATACATATTTCCATCTGGCACATACCCTGTGGAAGCACATCTCAGGCTACATATCACTCTTTCTGCGGGCTGAATGCTTTGCACTTCTTGTTGACTCGGGCCATTAATGCTAAATTATCTACAAGGGCCCGTTTGTTTTTAAAACTCCCCAGTCTGCAAGTGAGCACGCAGATTTTAAACTCTGGTATGGAAGTCCGAAGTTTTCTATGGGGATTATTGAATTTTTACATCACAGCCAATCCGAGGGTTTCTAAAGCCTTCAAACAACTGACACCATATGTCTGGGCACAATGGAATCTACAGAATTATCAGCAACAGCAAAAATGTCTCATTACACACCGAGAGCTACAAACACATAACAAGTGTATTGAGTAGCACATATACTCGCAGAGAAATTAATTGACTCAGATGTATACAAAGGGATTTCTAAAGTGCTAAAAACATATTTCAGAGAAGAAATGCACTATGTCAGGCTGTGATTTGCAATATAATAAATAATCCTCCTGAAATTCACTTAACTTTCACTCTGCCTAACGTGAGGCTTCACAGATTGTTCAGAATATGCTTTGTGTGACACAAGACGAGAAAAAAAATGCTTTTACAGGTCAGTAAAAATTGTTCTTAGAATCCTGGCAAATACTGCAGAATGTATTGTATTTGTATTTACTCTGTTTACATATTTGTTTGTTTGTCACATGCCAACAGAATTCTACCAAACATTCACCTCAGATACTTAGCAATGTCTACAAAATTATAGTTGCGTTTTCGGGTGGAGTGGGGAATACAAAGTGAGGATTCACATTTAGAAATCTGGTTTCATGAGAAAAAAAAAAAAGGGGATAGGAAAATGCTGGCATTATTTATTCACTTATTATCATACAATCTGGACTAAGTCATAGGAAGAGAATTTTTTATGAGCAACTTAAAAATAGTGAGATATAAATGGAAAAAATAATGGATCATAATAAATGGTAATTAGCAGTGTTTTTTACAGTAATATCATCTTTTATCTGCAATGATGCAGTATCTTAAAGAAACAGGTTATGAATACTGAACCCTTGAATATTTTGTTCACACAAATGAATGAATAGTTCATCCATAAAAAATAGGGGCATTCCTTTAAGTAAGTGCTCCCTAACATGAAATATAGGGTTCTCATTTGGTACAAAAGATGAACCCACCCGTATTTCTGTTCACAGTACATATTACTGACCCTTTCAAGGGAGATGAGCAATAAAAAAAAATAAATACCTTGCAGATTTGGTTACAAATTTTTTTTTAAATGAGAATATAAATTTGAACAGATATGGAAATAAAATCAAATACTTCATGAAAACACAGCCATTTTTACAAATTATTCACCTTTTGTGAAAACTTACCATATTTGTTTGTAGTTCTTGTAGATTTTATTTTGTTTCACCAAAGAAGTAAATTTTCATAGCGATCTAAAATTACTTTCCAGAAAGTTATGGGCTAATACTGACTGAGACAAGAATAATATCACTTATCTTTTGAACAACACTGGACAATGAACTGCTTATTTTCTTTAAACTATCTTGTGGATTTTAATCATAATACGAGTCACAATTTCTAATTTCAGACAGAGCAGTTCAACCTGTAACACCAGGTAATCACCTTAAAAGCTGTGCCCTCTGAAAGTCATCTCTAAATGACCCTATCGTTTGTTTTAAAACTTTGATACTAAATAATTATCATAATTTATTAATAGAATTAGAATTTATTAGCTAAAATTTCCACTGTATTGTATTAGTGTTACCACTGATAGGAAATATTACTGTTCTGACTCTTTCACAAAGGGAATGTTTTCTGTTTGCTGCTTTGTCTTTCAAAGTCTTAATTCAAACATTTAAGTACAGACATAGAAACAAGCAGAATAGAAGTGGAATATGAACATACATAATTGTTGAACCAAGGCCCAGAAGTAAAAGACCTTATTGTCTTTGAGAAATAAAGTTATTTTTCCAGTTTTTCTGACCTTTTCTAGGTATAGGGTATGAAGAATGCCATACAAAAATGGCTGTTTCCAAAAGCTTCTTAAACAGCTTGCAGCATGATGAATTTGGGGTAGGTGGAATAATTATCAAGACTACAGGTTTTTACTCCTAACTGAACCAGCAAGTCTTTTAAAGTGAATTTCCTAAAGATTTCAGAATTATTTTCTTACACATTACCCATTAGCCCTCTACTGTTGTGTCTGAGTGTAAATTTAATTGCTGAAGGAAAACTTTCTTCTAATTGCAGTTTGCAAACCCAATACAAACTAATCTTAAAAAAAAGCATCAATTCACTCTCAGTGGAAAACTTCAGTAGAGAAATAGTAAGAGTAGCACTTTATTTGTGCTTTATCAGTGAGAGATGACTTGGTTTGTGCACAGCAATAACAATACTCCTCCAATCTTTTGTGAGTGTCTTGAGACCAAAACGTTAAAAGACCTGACATGGCAAGCAACAGGTGACAGCAAAGACTTTGGGCTTGGCCCTTGACAGTGAAGAAAATGAGCACTTTTATATAAGTGATATGTTTTTCTGTGTGTTGGGGCACATTTACCATTTGAATTTCCTTTAGGATATGGCTGGTTTAGGCGCTAAGGGAGGCCGTTGTCTCAGCAGGCAGGAGAATGCAGCTCTGAATGGACTACAGGTTCAACATGCAACATTTCTGTCTCAGCACAGAAGTATTTTTGTAATGCTATTGGGACATACTTCTTTAGAGGATGAGGTGGCTGTGACTGAGTCTCAGGTTGGATGCTTTGCCTACAGAACTGGATGACCAACTTGCTTATCCTCTGCAAGGTATGCACCAAAGTCTTTTGATGTGATACCACACAGGTCAGACAGGCTCCTACGCTTCCCTGGGTTTTGTGAGTGCAAACTGTATTGAATGTTTATGTCATTATGGACCAAATCATTCTCTTCTACTGTTATTTCCCCTCTGCAGTTGCTCTTTCTTTCCCTCTGCTCCCTACTGGAATTTAAGCATCTTCTCACTTCAGAATGAAGAAATAAATCCACCACAGATCACATAAGAAAGCACAAATCTAAAATGAAACCATATCTGAGAAGAAAACTAAACACTCTGAGTTGAACATCCTGGAAGAGCATGACAATTCTTCATGCAGAGCAGAAATATACTGGATTTTCTACATTCTCATCGGACCTTGATGCTATCAGAGAGGGTCAGAGGGGAGCCTGGGTGAGACACACATGGACAGTGGAATTTCCTTTTCAGTGACCACAATGAATGTGTTTGCTGAATGAAATATAAACAGAGAACAAACACCTACATGTGTTATATTTAAGAAAAAGCAAAGCATAACCATAAACCTAAACTCCTTTGATTCTAACATTTTGGGAGGAAAAAATTGTTCAGTTCTAATTCAGTCTCTTCAAAAAAAACCGCTTTTGTTACCAAGGTTACTTTTTGGACCAAAATTAAAAATCTGATTTACAGAAACATTGTCAACTATACTGAAAGTGGTGACTTTATACATTTGTTTTGAATTTTAAGCCATGCCACCTAAACAGCAGTGTTTAAAAAGTAGATTGCCCTTACTGCTCAGGCATTTGTTTTTGTCACAGCTGATAGGATGATCAGTTGTGCTACTGTAGATTAAAAAGCCACGCAAAGAAATTGGAGAACCCTCAAGTTTGGTTTAATAAACTTACTGTGTGGTGGGGACTATTCCGAGAAACTGTATATGTAATTCAGATCCACTCCGCCTGTATCCACTCAGCCAGATACCTGGTTGTTATAAAGAGTTCATGATATTAAGGGATCCCAAACTTTTAATACCTACCTGCCAAGTTATTATTTTACTTCCTTTTTGTGTCTCTCTAAAATGCAGGGATATTTTTTGTTGGCACAAGGTACTCAAGTGAAGGTAGTCAAGCATGAACATGCTAACTTTTTGATGCCTGTAGAGTTTCCTAAGTCCCAAAAAGACTTTCAGTGGTGATGAGCTTTTAAATAATAGATTTTTGGATTACAAAATAATTTATTGTTTCAACTAAAATCTGCATCAGGAAAGAATAAACTTCAACTTTCTGGACTTTGCTCTGGAGCTTTCAGAGACCAAGTGAATTCTTGAAGGGGTCCTTTCTTCCATTTAAAAAGACTTGAAAACCACATGATAAACTTCCCAAGGTTTTATTTGTCTCCTTTTTTGTGCTGCATAATGGAATTATTTCTGATATCTTGACATGTTGCAAGTGGAAAGTGGTTTCCTGCCTGCTCTGCCCACTAACAACTGATTCTGATGGATTTCTGGATATGCAACTGAAGTAAAGACTACAAATTATCCATTAGATTGACATTGTGAAACATTTCTTTGTGTATTGCGCTTTATTTGGCTTAATTTAATTTTTTTCCTTATAATAGGTTCCATTTTAAGGTTGCCATGGAGCATTGCAGTTTTCACTGAAATCTTTTATTTGATTTTTCTACTTGTATATTTGAATTTTTCCTAAAAATCTTAAAGAAGTATTTATTTTAAAAACAATACTCAATGCTCACAATATTTGAGTGTCACTCTTTAACACTTGGCACAGCATTCTTCCCCCTTGTGCCAAAAGTGAGATGGAGTAAACAAGCCATGGTGGATCTGGACATTGAGTTTGTTTATGAACCAACAGAATCAGAGCTATACTTAATTTGATACTCACACCCTCATACATTATCCTCCCCAGCAATACATCTGTTAAATCTTTACTTTCCTTCTGGGAGGTTGTACGGAAGTCATGATGGTCAGTACCTGCCCCAAGTCATCCCTTGGCATTTGTTTTTTGTGCTTGATTCCCCAGATCTTGTTCCCTTTCAGGACATTTCCTCTATCCTTCTTCATTTTGGTCTACTTTCTTTATGAGTTCACTTCCTTGTGTGAGCAGCCATGTGCTTGCTAGTTGTGTTTAACTCCTCTTTGTTAACTGAAGGATTCAAGATATGTCACTTTTACTTAGTCCAGGTATTACCAAATTTACAGCCAGCCCATACATACTGCAGCCAGCAAGTAGCAAGTTCAGAAGTTCAGTTTCAGACCTTCACATTCACACACACCTGTCCCTATGCACCCAATTATCTGTTGCATGTTAGCATTCAAATTTTAAACTATTTTTTTTCACCTATGTTCCATTTGCTGACTTTCTTTAGCTGGTGTGTTTTTGCTGTCTCTGCACTTCCATGGTTAAGAACAGTGAAGCTTAAATCCATGTCTCTGCCTGACCTTGTGTGGTCCAGAACATTCTATGCACTTGCCTTTGTCAGGCAAAGTGGAGGATATTCAAAAGACTTTAGAAAAGCAACATCCCCCTTCAAGCAGCACACAGCTCAATGTGGGACTGCCTCAACCACCACAGACCTGCCCGTGGGGTTGCAGCTGCAAACACAACCTGTGGTCCTCAGCCTTACCAGCTCCCCCATAAGAAATGAAGGATCTGACTCACCGTGTTTCAAAACCTGATACGTAAAACAATTGAAATTTATTCTACGGTAAAATATGTTCTAAGGACCCATGCTAAACATGGCTTGATACTGGTGTCACTGTGTGCATTTGCTGTTAGACTGTATTTGCAGAATTAAGACCTTAGCTACATTTCGATGATTATCACCTGAGGATGTATTTCCAAATACTAATATTGCATTTAATAATCAAAGGATCATATGTAGAGATAAGAGAAAAAAGGTGTGTGGGGGGAAACCCAAGACATGTTTACTTTCCTGACGATGGTTAGCAAGCAATGCCCAGGGTACAAGAAACCAAAACCATACAGAGTCACCTTTATCTGCACAGATAACTTTATGTAGGTCTGTAGGCAAAGCCCATGGGGTCGTTACTGTAAAGTTCAGTAGGAAAACACATTTATGTTTTTGATGTCTAACATTCTTACCACATAACACTTCTGAATTTTTATTTTTTAACCTGAAATAGTGTTCACATTCTTTGCTGATATTCCATTGGTCAAAAATTAAAGGAAGGGAGCAAAAAATGAAATAAAACACCATAGAGAGAGGGAAACTTAAATTTAATGGGACATAAAATTCAGGACATCTATGTTTGATGCTATAATTAAAAAAAAATAAAAAGAAGGAGGAGAGAGAGACGGATGACAGAGAAAATAAAAAATGCAGCAACTCTTTTATGTGAAGACTACATTTAAAAATAACCAACTAAGAGTCTGCACTTTTCAAAAGACTGACGTCCTGAAACGCATTTAGATTGATGCAGCCCGAGCCTGAAGTTCTCTTGCTGAGTAAACAGTCAAGTGTTCTTAATAGGAATTGCAGTTTCTCGACATCTGTTGGGGAAAAGGGAATGGTGAAACAACAATTTAGATTGAGATTGGTTTTCTTAAATGCATTTAAATTCCAAGATTAGTGGTGTTCTTTCTTTTTCAATTAGCATTTACTTGCAGAAAGGTTACAGATGAAGGGGCTGAGAAAGAGTTCTTTAGGGGAGGGGGGTTAGCTCCCAGGGCAGTACAGAATGCACTAAAACGTGTAATACAGACTAGCACAGGACTTTAACATAAACTTACAACTTATGCAAAAGCAAGTGCCTTTGAAAAGCTCTGTGAAGGAGCACAAAAAATTAAAAGAACAATAACCGTGACTTCACTTTGTTGAGCTCCTAAGAACGAAGATGGAATTCATATATGAAAAAATATTATTATTGCCTTTCAAAGGAACTTTCCAGCCCATTCATTTTGCAATTCCCCATGCTGATTAAACTGTGAGAGGACTATGACTTCTTAGAGGTTACAGAAAGGTAAAAATAAAAGAAGGTACAAAAAATGTCCTACCTTCTTTCCTGCTTTTCAAAAACCAAGCTCACTTTTTGACTTTTGTTAAGAAAAGGAAGATTCTTTTAACCCAGTCAAAGAGTTGTTGCCATTTTGGGGAAACTACAAAAATAACAAAACCTGGAATTGTCTTGTCCTGTTTCACTCTGGAGCCTATGTCATGGTCTTGAGTAATTTCAGTGTAAAGATGAAGTGATGGAGAAAACTCCAAAACCTGTACCACGCACAAAATTTTGTTTATCCACAGTATTATACTTTTTACAAGATAAGGATTTCAACTAATTTCATCCTTTGTATCTGTAGAACTTTTGACTGTGATATGTTGCTTTATTTTTTTTTAAAAATATTATCACTGTTCTTTTAAATATCTGCAATCATGTTGTTGTTTTTGTTTTCTTCATTTAGATTATTCCTCTTTTTCCGTTCCAAATCCTGGAAACACATGTTATTCCTTAGTCACTGACAAAGCTTTCAGATAAACAAAGATTCTCCAGTCCCTTTTAGAATACCTGAAAATTGTAAAGAGATATGCAAAACAAGATAAATTTCAACCCATTTGGAAAACCAAAGAAAAGAAAAAACTGTATAGCAGCACTTTTTTTTCTCTCTGGAAATTCAATGTTTTAGATGCTTATTTGAAAGCATGCTTAAATCAACAGAAAGTCCTGTTGGCTTTGCTGTTTAACTGCAAGAAGGAGCCTAAGGATCCACACGCATATGTTTTCATCAATACAATGTGTTTGATGTAGTCTCTGCTGGCAATGCAAAGTCATCCTACAGGAGTTCTGTTTAAATCTCTGAAAAAAACCCTAGCTGAGATTGATTGCACTATTTATTGATCTCATTTATATTGTCTTGGAGTTTTCAACCTAATGTTAATCTGATGAAGTGGAGATGAAGTAGTCTGTGGTGGTTAGCACTGTGTGCTTTATTGCACAGAGCCGTTAAAGGACTAGTGAGAACAGAAAGTATGAACAAACAAGTGCACAGTTGGTCCTGTGGAATATTTAATTCTCTAACCACAAGTAGACACGATCACAAAAGACTTTACAGGAAACTAGGCTTTGGACTCATGCTCTTTCAAAGAGTCCCCCACCCCTTCCTTTCTCCTTCTCAGAATCATTTACTTTTTTATTTATGTGTCTCATAGACAGCAGCAGACATGTGCTCTGCTTTCTGTTTAACACCATGATTTCCAGCAGACGACTCCATTGTAAGTAGATATCACTATCTACTGCCTGCCACCTCGCTTGGGTATTACAGCTATGCTCACGGTGTCATAGCCTGATCACCTATTGCAAAGCCAGGACTGTTCAATGGGTGATGGGAAATGTTCCGCTGGTGGCAGGTTGCACAGACACTGCGACAGTTTGCACCATCTGAGGATCAGGAATACAGAGCTGTGGTTTGTTTTGGAAGAAACAGCTTTAAGTTAATAGTGCTTCTCTTCTGCAACAATCTTGATCCACACTTTAGGATGCTTGATCTTTTTCCTTATACTTCCTATCACAAAAATTAAAGGTTTAGCTAAGCAAGTTTTACTCCAGTAGCTAGTTCCACTATTCATAGATTAAATAAATCCTACATGTTCATCCCTTCAATTATTTTGTTTAATGCAGATAGTCAGATAATTTGCCAAAAAAAAAATTTCCCCAAAAATGGAAGCTATTAATTCATCTGTGTTTATTTTAACTAGAACTAGTCTGTCTCCTATTAAAAACAAAAACAAAAACAAACAAAAAACTAAACTTTTAATTTCCACGTAAAAAGAACTGTATGACATCAGCTGTATCCCTGGGAGGTGCTGTGTCACAGCCATACTGCTCAGACACATTTATTTTTAAACTTCTATCCTGTCCTGCTCTCAGTAGGGTTTCTATCAGTGGCAAATCATAATGTACAGTATGTCTGTCCAGCTATGCACATTGTAGGGAAAAGGCAATCCCTGGTTTTACCCATTTGCCATCATGGAAAAAATAATGTAGGTATTTGGCCACCACAAAAAAGATAGCTATTGTCTCACATCAGGTTAGTTCACTCACTTAATAGGTGATTGTTTAAAATGCCTCTGTGTTGAGTGAGAATGTTCAAGACACAGTCCAGTCTATGAAAATGTTGCAATTTATATCATACCAAAACACAGTGCAAATGATCTCAAGATCTAGACACACATTGACACATAAATATTACTTTGCAGCTAGCTATCTATGGGTTAGCAGCATGGTATGTGCTTCTACTTGGACAAGAACAGTGAGCAACCTTGGATTTCTTCCCACCTGGGAACTAGATGAGCTGCAGTGATGAACCCGTAGCTGGGGAAGAACATGCTGCTGAACACGAAGTATTCTTACCTGTAGCTATGGGGATTGTGTCATGGCCAAGTCAGCTTTACTTCTTTAGACATACTGGGACTCTTCCAGAAGAAGTTGCCCATGTGCAAAGATACTTATCTTTTTCTCAAGCCAGTGGCCCAGAAAGATAAAATGTAAAGAGCTGAAAGAGGAAAAACAATTTTTTACATAAAGGAGGAATTGTGGTACAATTAATTACCTTTTTTTTTTCACATATTCCACTCAGTTGAAGTGAAAAGAAACACAGACAGAGATGCCTGAAGAAGCTGAGGAGGCAGAAAACTGAACCTGAATGAATCTCAGTCTGGAATTTGTGCAAGTTGTCCCCTTTAGTTAGCTTGGGGCTGAATTTATTGCATATTAAAGGCTTTAATCAAATGCTCTGGGTCATACGAATGTATTTTTAATGCTTTTATGGTGTGGCATGTTCTAAGGAAAAAGTGTCATCCCACATATATCACATTTGTCTAAATTTGCATTCTCCCAGATGGCCACATTTATTGACTTTGTGAAGTTAACTGTCTCTCCCTGCTTCCAGCCAATCAGGATTTGTTGGAGGATCAAAGAAAGTTAATCCTTTATTGTTTCATCTACTGCTGAGAATGACCCAAACCCAAAATCTCTTGACACCAACATCCCCAAATGTCAGTTTCAGATTAACACAGAAAGTTCCTGGCCCAAATTCTATTTTCAGTTTTTGCACTTTTCCATGAGATTGAAAATATTTTACCTGTGAACATAAATACTTCTCTTGCTATTATATTATTTGCATCTTCCAATATTAAACGCATTGAGAGGTTTTTAAAAAAAAAAAAATAAAAAAAATTTCACACCTGCTGAACAAACTTTCCAGATATTACTCCAAATATACTTATTTATAATTATGTGAACCAGAACCCAAGCAAAGTACTTGACACCCTGCATTCATAGAAACTGAACTGTAAACAAATTGCAAGAGAAAATCTTTTGCTGGCTCTTCTTAGACTGGTCTTTGCAGCTATCAATCTTTATTTAAAAAAAATTCATAAAATTCAATCAAATACATTTTCTTTAAATCAAGTTAAAGGAAAGTGAATAACAAAATGTCCACAGTCTAGGTAGCTGCCAATTCCTTTTCTACTAAGTGTTTAATCACTGATTTTTTTCAAGTCCAAGTGTAATAGTATGGGAATTTAATCATCGTTTCTATTAGTACAACTGCTTGAGAGGGTCTCCAAGACATTTTCTTTCACTTTAGTTTGCCCTGTGGATAAGTAGAGCACTTTGGTCCTGTATTGATTTGTCTTTTACTGCAGTGATCACCTTTCATTTTCAAGCATTCACCTTCCATTCATGAACATTAAATCCCTATTTAAAAGAAATAATAGAACTGGAATGGTGGCTCAATAGGGCAATGATCAGTGGAAGAACCCAGATGACTTTATCTGGGTCAGAACTTTATTTCATTAGGTTGAATAGTGATTTCTTGCTTTCCCCTTCTCTGTCTCTCTGGCGGTGACAGGCCTTCCCTCTCCCTAAGGATGTGGAGGCCAGCTGCCTTAAGATAAGAGAAAAGGAAGGGAAAGAAAGTGCATTTGTAAAGGACATTGGTCTACACGTGCAGTTTGTAGCATATAAAAGCCCCCTGTGTGTGAATATGGGCTAACACATCAGCACATGTCTGTTTTGAAATGAAGAGCAGCAGGTACATTTTGACACAAATTCAAATCAAACGTGTGCCTTTGATATCATACTGGCAAAACTCGATCATATGCTTTGCTAATCGAGTGTGCCGAGTCTTCTATGCTTATGTTTTTTGGAATTAAATTGCATGACTGTGCTTTGCTCTGTAAAATGTGTAAATGTGTAAATTATGTCAGGACAGATTGCAAATGCCAGTTGAAGAAATAAAAAATATGCTGCATTCATTGTAAAGAGTGCAGGGGTGTGGCCTGGAAGATGGTGAGAAGGGGTTAATGCCTCCTAGCGAAATTCCTGGAAGAAACAGATTGATTTATTAACTGTTATTTGTATTACCAGTATTAACAGCTCAGCTAAGAAACAGTAGAAAATCCAAAAAACCCTATTTAGGACTTAGAGCTGAAAAAACTGCATCAATAAATGTAGAGCAGTGGTTTTCACCTGGAAGACTTTGTTGTACTAGTGTCAAGATGGAATAGGTGACTACAGAGAGTAAAGGCAAAGTGTCTGAGTGAAAATGGTATGGAGTTGTATGTTGGCCCTGTTTCAAGAGAGCACTTAAATAAGAACTTAAGACCATTTGTTCTATGAAATAACACTTAAGCAGAAGCTTCTGCACAGTAATGAACAGGAATGCAGCCTTGAAACAGGGCCAATATATACAGCTCGCTTGATACATTATATTTACATATATAGAATTATTTGATCAACTTTTAATGTATTTTAATTATATTTTAAATATCCAATTAAGTCACAATTCCCTCTGCTCCCTTATTGTTTATCTCCTTTCCTCATTCTTTCTCCTTTGAAAAAATTACTTGGAATTACTGTCCAGATACTCTTACTCTAGTGTCTTATCTTATGTAAAGGGGATCCAGAAAACCAAGGATTTTATTTGAAATTAAGTTGCATGCAGATCTGAACAGATTGCTTCTTCTTTCAAAGTTTGATCTTTCTCATTTTAGAGACACAACAAATTTCTATTCCCATTTAAATCAGGATCAGCAAGAATTTGTCCCCATGTTCAGCTGTATTAGCATACATCCCACTGTGCAATTGAATTGTCATCCAGGAGTGATCTTGCACCTCTTAGATGAGAATCATTTAAACAGGTATCAGATGGCTGTGCTGAAGCAGATATGAGTTGATTGTGAGATCAATTTAAACATATGTCATTCAGAGCACTGGGAATAAATACACTGACTTTACAGACTGTCTTTTTTAGCCCCAGCTATTTGTTTAAGTGGGCCATGTTTAATCTACAGTTATATAATCATTCCTGTGTCTTTATTATGGAATGTTTAATATTTTACCATCAAACATATTTTGTAGTGATGTTTGAACTTTTTACTTTAATGGTTTGAACTTCAGTACAATACCTTTTCAAGAAGGGCAAAAATCCTTTAAAATCAGGGTGAAAAAAGCATTCTAAGGAAAGACCATTTGATATAAATAACTATGACTAGATGCAACCTAGTATAAAGTTTCTAGAAACCATAAGTTAAAGTCTCTCAGGGTTTATTTTTCAAACAAGGAGCTGTATGTGCCTATGTGATGATTTTCCTTCCCCCAGAAGCAGAACAGATCTGTTGCTTCATAATGAACATCCAGATTGGTACAGAACTACTTCATATGACCAAGTATCCATTTGGGCACCTTCATATATGACTCAGTGATTCTGAATTTGAGAACTTGGATCCACACAACATTTATATTTATTTGTATAGTACTCAGTAAACCAGATTACTTAATTTTAAGCTATGGTGGTTAAGGGTAGCATATGCAACTTACAATTATATAGTATAAGAAATTCCAAAGTATTGTCCCTTTACAGTATTAAAAGCATGTGTATTGTCCATGACTATCCACAGTCTTGATATTGGAGTGATTTCCATACATTTAATGCAAGAAAACCAGATAGAAAGAAAATATGAACAGTTGTAAGGAAGTCTAAATATCTTTACTATCTTTGAGCATCCTAGGAGTGCTGCAGCTGTTGGAGATACACTGGAAGTACTGAACATGTGTCACAATTTCCAGTCAGCTATGGAAAACATCAGCAACCTAAAACTTCAGGAACGAAAGATGCTTTTTCCTCTTCCTGCATGTAATCTGCCATCTATCCAATGGTCTGACTTCTTAAAGACCAGCTGCTCCTTCCCATCTAGTTAATGGGAGGAAATTCCCATACCATTAGATTTAATTAAGGTAAGGCGGTCTTATAGCAATTTACCAGACCACTATATATATTTCAGCTTTTACTGTCAATTAAGGTAATGTAACAATTAAGCTATCTTTCTGAAATACATGATTATGTGAAGAATATTTCATCACACATTTCATAATGTCAGGTGTTTTCCTTTAACCTCTGTAATCTGATTCCCGTTATGGCTTTGGTGATTACATACTGCCTATGCCAAATCCTATCCTACCAATATGAAAGGTTATTTTGTTTGACTTTATGTCTTAAACTTAGTCTGTGGTGTTCTTGTTTCAGTGGTGTTCATCAACTAGCTTTGGAGTTAGTTTCATTCTAAAAAAGAGGTGGATGAAGGTGGTGGAAATGCATGGGAAAATGCTGTGTCACAGAGATAATCTGTAATACTATAGTAATAGTGATGTATTTGCAATGTCTACTAAGGAAACACATATTCTGGAACTGAATATTTGAGTAAGTTAAAAATGCTCTGCATCTTTTTAGGTAACCAGAAATGGTTTATGTGAAGAATTTCAAATATGAAAAGAATGGAATTTCTTTCTTGGGAAAGATTCTGAAAATTTTTAGCTGGCTATTATTTAAACTGAAAAGATCTGCAGACATCAAAAACACTGAGAAGAAAGAATTATGTCAGCTTGGTCAAATTTTTTTTTTTCTGCATTTTTATATTATAATTATGTGATGGATTGTGACAGAGAAACTAAAAAAAAAATTCACTGAAATGCCATTTGGAAGTTAAAGAACAGAAGTATTTTGGTTTGAGAACACTGTGATTTGTTGAGACTTCCACCCTTTCATTTTCATGAACTCCACTTTTGTATATTCATTTTCTTTCACAAAGCTTTTTATTTCAAATGAACCACATATTTAAAAGGAAAATAATATTATTTGTTATGCTTTAGCTACCATTAAACACATTTCCAGTATTTTCTATGAAATTCAACATAGTATTTGCCTTTGAAAACCTGATTTTTGATTTTGATGATTTACTGGTCCCATTAGAATATTTGGCTCTTTCGTCACAAGTCTAGCATCATCCTTCTCCTCTCAAAATGCCATTCCAAATTACTTTGATTAATATAATTTATTGGTGTATTATAATTAACTAGTAGTATCTACCATGTTTTGTCCCTTTGTCAAAGTCATTAATTTCTCTTGACAGCCTTCAGGTGGCACTGAAGATGAAAAGAATAAAAAGGGATATAAGGATATTTTTTCCCCTTGTAACTATAATCCTATAGTTGTGCTTTAAAGAAAATTTGGTTCTCTTTGTATGATCTTTACTAGAGGGGGACTGAGTTCCGTTGTTTCACATATGCATTCCCATGCATCTCCCTACAGGAGATGAAACATGACACCTCCTTTTTAAAGGATCCAAAAATCCTGCCCCTAATCCATAGATTTCATATGTATGTAATCAACTTTTATTGGCTTTGTGAGTATGAAGTTTCTCTTTCCAAAGTGAGCACAATACAAACTTTGACAGTGTCATTAATAAAGAACTGCCTGGTGCAGTCAAACAGGGGAAGTTTATATAAAGCCTTTCTCTCAGTTCTTTCTGTGGTATTTGTGTAGTGACATGGCAAATCACATCACAGCTGAAAAACAGTTGAGCATTTCCTAAATATGTTATTCTTGTGCTAATAGTAGAAACCTTTTGGGTCATGATAGTGAGTCTGATGAAGACACAGGCAAAGAGCCAAATGATTGCAGTGGCAGTAAATCAAGCCATTTGACTGGCAAATTTTGAGGACTGATGCTTTGAATCTTTGAGGGCTGTTCTTCAGAAACTCCGGTCATTATCTGAAGAACTGAAAGGATCCAGTTTGGAAATTCATGTCAACAAAGCTCATTTAATATCTCTTTATTCATTTTCAGCTCCAGCCCCTTAAAAATCTAGTGACCCTTCAGAGGTCTCTCTTCACATTATCAGTCTGTCTCCTCTTCTGGATCCCCAAAAGGTGGACTCTGTCCCAGATGTGGCCTCACAAGTATTGAGTAAAGTGCAATAACTATTCATCATTATCCCTTAAGGCTCATCACCCATCCAGCTTTTCTCCCACTGTTTAATCTGTTCATCTTACCCCATTTTGGATACAAGGAGGCTACGGAAGACAGTATTTAAAACTTTTCCAAAGCCAAGGTAAACAACACACTGTTGCCACCTTCATCCAGAGAGCCACTGGTCACCATCAAGTTCCTTGGACACAACTTGCCTGTGATAAACATATACCAGCTGTTCCAAACACTCTCTTGTTTTCTATAAACCTAAAAACATCTGCCACAAGGACCTGCATTTTAGCCTTCCCTACGATTGAAGTGGTCTGCCAATTAGTCTGCTTATTAACATCATATGAAAAGAAAACCAAAAACTAAAAAGATCATCCCAGAAGCAGTGGATGGTTTTGAAATACTTGTTTTCTAAACTTCAGAACATAGTAAGGGGAGATCTTTACAACAGAATTTTTACATCAAACAGGAATTTTTAATAATGTTTTGTAAATGATGAAGGACAAAAGGGTGTTAACCTGAAATAGGTATTTTATGACTTAGAGATTTAATATATTTCCCTTCTGAAATATATATGTATAAATATACATATAAATATGACTGAATATATGGGCATAAGTCACTACTGTAACTACTATTTGTCTTCAATCACTTGTTTTGAAAATATTAGTAATATATTAATATACATTGGTTTCTCTGAATGAGACCAATTGACCCTTTTATGAATTTTTTTCTCTAAGTTGTTGCATCTAACCCTCATTTTGATAGTTCATAATTGTTTTTCCTCTCAAGAAACTGGTTTCCCTGCTAAACCTTTTTCATATCACGCACTATCCAAAAGTTCCCATGGATGTTGCTCTGACCACTTTCCTTTCAGTCAGAGTTCTCATCCTCTGATTAACAGATGTAGCAAAACAGTGAAGCTCCCTTATCTCAAATGTAATCTCAATAATGAGAAGACAGTAAGACTTCAGCATCCTAATAAATGACATAATACTGAGCTCCTCATTTCACTTTGAAGGGTTTGCAAATACTGTCCATTAGTGGTGTGTTAGTGTGAGCAGAAATATGGAGGAACCTTCTATAATTTCCACTACTGAGATCTAAGACTTCCTTCCCCTAATCTGCCTTTCTGACTCAAAAAGGAACTAAACTGATGCAGTGCAAATGGCAGCTACAATTTGTAACAGTTTGAAACATTTACATTTAAATGAATAGATGAACAAAATAAAGGGAAATCTAAAAGGACTATTCAATAGCTATATCTTTGTAGATAAATGCTTTTGTGAGTGTATTCCTTCAGTTCTAAATTCACACAGCCAAAAAAAGAGAAATTTTTTTTTTTTTTTTTTATTTTGTGGTAGTGTAAGGAACAACAGACAGATTATGAAATTTATATATTCCAATCTTCTACTAGGATGAGTTTTCTAATTACCACAATAAAAACTGCCTACATAAAAGGTAAAGAATTTTAAAATTTTAATTTTCCCCCTCCATTTACTATTTAGTTTTTGTAGTTTCTTCAACTCTGATGTTAAGATCACATTGATCACCTCCTTGTTAATCATGTTTCAGAGCTCTTCACTACTAATATAGGGCTACATTTCAGTGTAAAAAATAAACAAAATAAACATTTTTAAAAAAACCCAAATATTTGTAATTACCATTTTAAAAAGTAGATTAGAAGGTCCTTCTCTGTATAAATTTAATCCATGTTGATTTACACTTTAAAATATTTCCACTTCCTGTTCTAAGAGGGGGAGCAACACCTAGATGGATATCAAAAAGACTATGCATAACTGCAGAAACCAATTCACTAGTGTTCATCAACAGACGACCACAGAAGGGTACAAAGAAGTATCCTTTCCCTGAGATGAGAAGTAGAAGCAACAACTGGTATCAATTCATCTAGGACAAAAGTTTCCATCTGAGAGTCTTATAATCTCTTTCCAAGGGATAAAATCCTTTTTACACAGGCTTAACTTGATAGTTCATGAATTGCCTCAGAAATCTTACTAAAATGGATGATTTTTACCTTGATCAGACCTAAACTGCAGGTTTCATGTTACCTGAAAATCTCCATGACTCAGCATTATTTTTTGTAAATTTCTCACATTAGTGAAAAAAAAAAATAAATTAAAAACCAACTAACCAACCAAACAACAACAACAACAACAAAAATTTACAAATCTTACTTGAACAATTTTTTCTTGCCATCAGATACCAAATGGCCTTAGCACTTCCAATTTGATCAGCATAGATTATTAATTATGATACTGCTGGTACAGTTCAATTTAATCAGAAAAGAACATCAAGGAGTCCAAGAAGTAGGGTATATGATGCAATTTATCTTTGCCTTGTACTGATAGGGATAACAATGATTTGCAAATTGCTTCAACTACAAATACACAATTAAATAGAGATAAATATCAAAAGATATGCCACATTTTCAACTCAAAGCCAAAAGTGCAGGTCTTAATCTTACTAGTCAGTTTTAAAATCATGAGCTAATTCTTCCTTTGATGTGCACGCTTAACTCCCATTAAAATTAATGGAGGTTACAAATGCTCATTGAGGAAGAAATAGACCCCATAGTGTGTATATTCTTCAAATAATAAAGATTTGGTAATTACTATATTATTTGTTCATTAATTTTCAATTTATCTTGTAAATGTGCACACTTTGTGATCTTAGGTCCAATTATATAGAGTGATTTGTGGCAAAAGGTCTGGTGGAGCATTATCCTTTTAAAGGACGTGTAGTTTTATAGGATATATTGACAGTGCTCTAATTCTCAAACTTTATCACTCGCAAAATATACCAAAACAAGGAAATTTGACTCCAAGCAGTCAAATTCTCCACCTCCATGTTGTCCACAGTCATTTTAAATCAGTTTTAATATTTCGTTGCCTTCAATCAGATTAGAAACGCCATTTTCCTTTCATTTTTGGATTATCTGATAATATTCAGGTGCCTCAATTCTGAGTGCACAAGATGAAGGTTGTTTATGGATAATATTTTTCCAGAGGGCAAGTGTTAAACAGTTTAAGAAAGACCTTTTTTTTTTCTTTTTTCAGAATATTTCAGAGAATTTAATTGATTAGGGTTAGTTTACAACCATAAGAAAATAGACATCCTCCTTCTCGAAAAGCAGCTCAGTTAATTTATGGAGTAAGAACAATGGACCTTTTAACATCTTCTCAGAGATAAAATAAAGATTCTTCTGGAACACAGAGGCTTGTAGCTGTTCTCGAGTTCATGGGAATTTAAAATTCTAAGGTATTATCCATAAATAGTTTCAGATTCAGATTATGCCAAGTCAGGAGGGAACCACAAGGATCATCAAGTCCAACCCTTAGCCCTGCACAGGAACATCCCCATGATTCACGCCATGTGCCCAAGAGTATTGCCCAAATGCCCCTTGAACTCTGTCAGGCTTGGTGCTGTGACTCCTTCCCTGGGGAGCCTGTTCCAGTGCCTAACCACCCTCTGGGTGAAGAACTTTTTTTTTAATATGCAATCTAAACTTCCCCTGACACTACTTCAGGTCATTCTCTCGGGGCCTGTCACTGGCCACCACAGAGAAGAGATCAGTGCCTGCCTCTCCTTTTCCCCTCACAGAGAAGTTGTAACTGCAATGAGGTCTCCCCTCAGTCTCTTATTCTCCAGGCTGAACACACCAAGTGCCCTCAGCCACTCCTCATATGGCTTCCTCTGAAGGTCCTTCATTTCTCTCCTTTGGACACCCTCTAACAGCTTAATAACTTTCTTATATTGTGGTGCCCAAAACTGCACACAATATCCAAGCTGAGGCTGCCCCAGTGCAGAGCAGAGCGGAACAATCCCCTCCCTCGCTTGGCTGTCAGTGCTTTGCATGATGCCCCCAGGACAGAGTTGGCCCTTCTGGTTGCCAGGGCACTGCTGACTCGGATTCAACTTGTCATTGACCAGGACAACCAGGGCCCTTTCCTGGCACTCAGGTTTTCCAGGATCTCATTCCCTAGTCTGTACATACATCCAGGATTGTATACATTATGACCTCTCTAAAAATTATTTACTACAAGTAATAGAATTTGTAGTTTGAATGGAATTATCACAGTTTATCCCAAGCTACCAACTAAATAGGTCAGAATATTCCCACCTTCATAAACAATGAGTCATACTTTACTGACTATAGCATTACCCATGATCCTGTCAATTCTTAGTAGACAGAATAAGGCCCAAAACTGAAACGGATTTTTTTACAAGTGAGTGCAGAAACAATGAATGAAGAAATACTGCCCCATTCCTCTCAGAATTCCTTGGTCTCTTCAAAAACTACAAGTTACTGCAACACAACCTGTGGACAACAGGTTTCAATGTATTAGATTCACAGTGGAGATCTGAAGTCTACAGTCCAAAATCCTCTCCTAGATAAGACTAGCAGGAGCATTTTACTTGATATTAATGTGGTCCAAATAATTTTTAAAGCTGTCTCTAATATTATACAGCCTGATTTCCCTTTGTTGTGTTTTTTAATGCTTGAGGATGGTTTTTAATGTGTGTTCTCTTTGGGAGCCTTTGGAACCTTTCCAATACTTGACTCTGTTTCTGACTTGACTTTCCCTTTGAAAAATCCTTTTCTAGTTCTCTTACCCCATTTTTCTTAACTACTTCTCAGAAAAACTTCATCTTCTCCTCCTACTCACCTATTTTCTGTAACTTTGTCTTTCCCACTCCCTTTTTAATATAAAACAAATTTTCAATTCCTGATTTTAGTCCTGTTCAGTATAAATGAAGTACATGGAGCTATCTGATGATGGAGCAATTTTTTTATGCTCTCTAAAGCAAATTCACATTCCTTGGGTCACCTGGATTTGTTTGTGACATTCCTTTATGTTGCGTTAATAATGTGGATGACTGACAGGTGAATTTGTTTACCTTTGGCTGAGGTAGCATGGATCTTATGAGGTAATCTTCATATCAGGTAACTTGCTACAAGTGATTCTCTGAAGGTCATAAAAGTGTAAAGCAGTTATAGTCTGTAACCAGTGTGACCCAAGGAGAATTCCAGGAAAAGTATTGTGTTCTGCAGAAATTTCTTACTCATCTTGAAGAAAGAGGTTGATGATTAGATTCAATGAAAGCTGAATTCATAAGATCAAATTCTGTCTTGTGACTAGACATCAGGAAGTCTGGAGAAACTTAAGTTGTCTTGAACAGATATGTAAGGGCATGGTGGAGAAAATCGTAATACCCAGTGTAGAAAGAAAGTTATCAATGACATTTATTTTACTTGAACATTTTTAGTGCACAAGAAACAAACAAACAAAAAAAACCCAAAAACCGAGATTATGATTTTGGGTAAGGATTGAGGTTAATGAAAGACCTTGGAAATTAACTAAGCCCGTGAGAATGGCAGGACAGAAACACAGTACTGAAGCAACAAAATTTGTTTTAAGAGTAAATTTCAAGGTATTTTCAGATCAGTTCAGTTTTGCAGTCCAGAGGATCTCTCCAGAGCTTCGGAGACTTGATATGAATTACAGCTCATTGGAAATGGTAATGTTTTGTGATACAAAGTCATTTCACAGTAATTATTTACTTTTGTAGGAAGAAGATATTTTGTAATTCGTCTTTTCATCTACCATGTTAATTTTTTGAGAATTAAAAAAAAAGGGGGGGGGACACAAAACAAACAAACAAATGAACAAACAAAAAAAACCCAAATAAACAAAAAAAAACCAAACAAAATGAAAAAATCTCCCAGAAACATTAAAAACAGAGACTACGTCATGACAATATATTCCATCTCAGTGAACACTTCTTATTAATAGAAAATTTATGTAGGTGTCTTGGACTTCTAGTATTTTTAGGATATCATAATTGGAAACACAACCACTGCCCAAATTATTGAAGAAGTATAAGACAATCTTACAGAGAGTATCTATTTATAAAGAGTTTGCACTTGAAAAAGTTACACTCTACAACCAACTGATTGCACAGCAGAGAGACACCAAGAAGATCTGCAGATACCTTGTGTTTTACATGCTTCTTATTTTCTAAAGGGTACTTCCTTTCTGCATTTATATTTTTTCAGCTTAGTCTCTTAAACACACAGCTAGGCACTGCATATCAGAGCTGGAGCTGTGTAACCCTCACCTGACAGAATGATGCCTAAAATCTCTTCCCTCTAGTGGTCAGTATTAACCCTTGCAGTTCCCTTCTCTCATTCTACTGCTTCCCATACACCCACACACACGTTTGTGAACCCAGGTCCATTACAATGGGTGTGTGAGAAATGAGTTGGCAAGCCTCAGTCTAAGTCAGAGTAGACAGATGTACTTGTAATAAAAGTCAGCGCTCTTATAGGCAATGTTTAGCACCCCCATGGCCTTTTTTAAAGAAAGGACCAAATGTTCAACAAAACAATTAGGATATATGTTGAACAGGATGAATCTAGCTTGGTTTGGATTGTAGTTGTATCAGCACAGACAATGATTTTATTTTGCTACTTTTATATACTGCAATGTATCCTATATAGTTCTTTAAAAATAGGCATTTTTATTCTGAGGCAACAGAGACCTTCATTTGTCTGCTCTATAGATACAGACATTCATTATCCCCAGGAACAGCCTACCTGGCTTTTAAAGACAGCAGTCCAAGAAACAGTTTACAGGTTGATTAAAGTTACAAAGTCAGTGCAAACACATGGCAATGATCTAGGATTTCAGTCCCAAAAAGGGACATTTAGACAATCCTGACACCAGCATTTGCCTTTGATCTGTATCTACAATGTCTGCAGAAAAGTTCTGCAGGTACAGTGTATGCTGGGGAAGCTGAATGTAGGTCAATGAGATGCACTCTGCTTTTTTAAACAAAATCTTTCTGCGGAAATTGCATGATTTCCTGCTATGACTGTAGACTTCACATAGAGTATCGTATACTCATTTTAAAAAACTCCTTTTCAACTTGTGCAAAACACATTCACTTTTCTCAAGATGCACAAACACACACATATACTCAAGATTGTTTATATAATATGCTTGTTTACGGATAATTTCTTTTTATGCCTTTATCACAACCAATTTGTCTCTGATATGGCAGACCACAGAATTCCAAGATGCCTATTCTTAAGCAGTAAATCATGTTAGCCAAAAAGGTTAGACAAAGGGCTTAATCCGGAGAAGACTTGCATACCTGAATCCTGTCTAATGCTCAACTTTTGATCTTCAAATCCCTAGCTCACTACCACCTAAGCTTAGCAAGACCAAAGCCCATAGGTGCCTAGTTTATGTGACAAGAGATATCTGGGTCCCTGATTCTGTGACTTAATGTTGTTAGGTGAGAGTCCTGACAGGGCTTTGCAGGAGAGCATCAGGCTCTGGCAAAGAGACTAACACATCTCTAACATGCTGATCTGGCTCTGAAAGTGCCTGGCCCTAACAATGACTGTTCAGAGATCCCACCATAAGAGAAAGCCCAGGAGGCTACTGTGCTGTCAGTGTGCAGGAACTGCTTCTCCTGATCCTTCAGGATAGTGTTCCTCTGCAATAGTCCTAGAATACCTTTTCTTGGAACATCTTCAGCCCTTTGAATTTCCCTAAATGCACTTACTGCATCGAGGTTCAACCAGAAAACAACTGAAACAAAGGGAGGAATATCAGGGAGAGAAAACAGGCCAGGAAGAGCCAGTGTCCCTCAAGTTTCCACAGTTAAGTGAAAGTTTAGGCATTTGCCTGATTTAGAACCTGGAGGAATGTGAGACTCACAGGAGGGCACTACAAGTTGAAGACTTTTCTGACTCAGACTTCATGTTATTATATGTGATTGGACAAAGGATTTGTGATTTTAGATTATGAGGGTTTTCAAAATGAAAATGAGCCACAGGAAAATGCACATGGGAAAATGCTGTCTGTGCCAGATCTCTGAGATTTTATACCATAAGGAAGGCAGTAAGTGGAGACAGATCAAAACAGATGTACAATAAAATAAAGACTGAATATCTTAGTAAAATGTTTATAAAATCTCATGCCATTATCATGCTGATTTCTATTTCAGCCATACGAGAGGAGAGGAGTATTTTCATGCAGCTGGAGAACTTTCTTTGAATGGGTAAAAAAAGGTGTTGGGTCATCACCCAACTAGTCAGAATTACTGCTATTATGTTCCCATGCACTTTGAAGAAATGCGTTTCAAAGGTTATCAGCTGGGGGTGGTACTGTGTTAGGCCACTGCAGTCCATGAAAAGTACCTGCCAAACACAGGCTCAAACTCAAGTCAGTGGATCTTTGCCACTGCTTAAGTTGAAGCCAGGTTTTCAGTCCTAATGTCAAAGACATTCTTTTCCTCACTCCTCCAATTCTGCTGCATGCACTGGCTGTGCACTCAGATTATCCCATACCTATCACAAATATAGCAAAACAGACCTCGTTACCAGTAAGCTCAATTATTGTAATATGCTCTTAGTGGAGCTTAGAACAAGGTTTCTCAGCTCTGCTTGCTCTGAGAACGGCAGCACGCGTTCTCAGCCCTGTGAGCCAGCAAGAACACATTACACCACACTACATTCTCCACTCTGCCAGACTCTGAAGTGGCAGGTTGATTTTAAGTTGGCCCTTTCAGATTTTTAAGGTTCAAATAATGCAGGCTCTGGCTATGACTGATCCCCTTCTCTTTGAGCTCGGCCCTAATGGGGAGCTGCATTCCCACACCACCTGCTTTTCCTGGAACCCTACAGTCACACTGCAGATCGGTGCCAGATTTTGACTTTTCTGTGCCGAGTTGCATGATGTACCTCACCCCTGAACCTTCCTTTCCCATCAACCCTTTCCATTTATATACCACACTCATCCCAGTGCCATCAGAACCTCACAAAATTATCAGTGCCACCTCGAAAACAGACTACCCAAGTTTTTGATGAACGTGGCATTAGAGCACACTAGCCAGTGTGGTTTCACAGTATTAGGCACTCACTTTTTCCCTCCTGCAGCCAGATAGGTAGCTTAGACCTTTCATTAGACCTGAGGTAAGATGGGTTCCATTTACTGCAGGTCAAGAACAGACAAATAGGAAATTAGAGTGGAACATCTGACTCTGTTAATCTATCATCTAATTTAACTCCCTATAACTTGTTTGTGTAGCCATACGCTTGGGTGATGCTGGCCACTGCACTTCCTAACTCTACACCTCCTCCCCTTTCCTCTGGCTGATAGGGCTAATGATACTTCCTTTGTAAGGTACTTCAGAAACTAGGGATAAGAAATGGAAGTTTCAGAAAGGTATCATTAATTAACATTTATTAGCCTGTCTGTGCTCTAATCACCCCACACACCTTTTACTGTGGTATGCACTCCTCATGATTTTATGGCAGCTGTATTCTCTTCTGACAATTAATATAGTTATCGTCCCCATGGTAATTACTTTTTCTACTTCATCCATCTTTCACTGCAAAATATACATTTGTTTGCTTTGAATTCTAACGTGGCATGTGCAGTTTAACTTTGCTGTTAGTATATTTAATTTATTTCAATTGCAGTTTACATTGACATGTATTTAGATATTTTAATAAGCAATTTTATTATTAATAATAATACATTGGTTTTCTCTTAATTTTAAAATATGATCTAAACCTTATAAAACATGCATTCCAAAGGTTAGATAACTAACCCAAAATCAAGTTCTGGAACAGTGAAAGTCTGACTGCTTTTAGTGAATTCCACCTAGGGACTTAAGGTTCAAACTCTAGGAATCCATATTTGAAAACCTTGGCTTTGATGTATGAATGTAGGGGGTTTTTTAATATTGGTCTGAATGAGAGAGATAGGATGGTTGTCCTTTCTCCATCTCTCTTCATGCCTTTAACATGAAGGGCTAATAGGCAGCCCAGCATGTAGTGAACATCTTATTCCCTGAGCAGAAGTGTTCAAATCACCTCATACCAGAGGATAGGAATGGGGGTTTAATACTTTAAGGCCTAATATAACCTATCTCCCTTAAGGTGCTTAAATTAACATCTCTTTATACACCCCCAGTTAACAGTCAGTGGAGAGGAACAGGCACGTCTGGGGTTGCTTCAGCCCACCTAAAATCTGAGTCACCCTGTGGAGGCACCCTTCTCCCTCTCCCCTTCAATTAGAGTGGGTACACCACTCAGCAGGCAGGTGTCTCCCTTCAACACCCACGTTGAAGTGTGTGGGATATTGGCCTGGATGCGTTTAGTTTCTTTGAGTCCTGAGAAAGATGAGCCAACATTTACACAAAGAAATAAAATACAGTAATGCAAGAGGTTGTTAATCTTTGTGCTATTTATCCAGCTACCTATGTATTTGCAATACTTATGAGTACTGTCTTACTTTCATGTGTAGGGATTTACAGATGCGGTTCTATTAACATTAGTGGGAATTGGGTGCATAGATCCAGTACATCAAGATGAGAATACTTGGTAATAAATCTTTTAATATGCATGTAACATTGACTGAATAATTTGAAACATTTTTAAAATCCAAATAAAAATTGAGTTTTCCACGCTACCCCTAGAGAGAGATAAGTGGAATCTATCTCCACATAGTCAGACCCTCTGTGATTTTATATTGTACATAGAATGATCTTTTTTTTATCTTTATTGATTACCAGAACAGTAATACAATTAAGGTAGCAAAATGCTTTACGGTTTTTGTTCTCTGGTAAAGAATCGCGAGTTCAAAGTGGGGGTCCTTTCTTATTATTAGAGAACACCCTGAGAGACAATAATTTCTAGCAATTCTCTCTTTCTCCTCCTCCTCTCCTTTTCATTTCCCATTTTGTGATTTTGGGGATGCAGAAAAAAACCTCTGTGTGCATGTTAACATTAGTTAGTGATTTGCAGATATAAGAATAAAACCTCTCCTTTCTTTTTGCAACCACAGGTATAAAAGAAACACCTATCATTATTTCATTAATGATATGCAGCAGCATTTTCTTGCCTCCTTGGTCACATGTACTCATGTATGCATGAACACACACATGCACACACATATCTAGTCTCATGCTTGAGTTTTCTGATGTAGAACACCCTTTGATAAGCACTGCTTAGGCCAAGATTATGAATACAAGAAAATAGAAAACACATTTAGAAACCATAGGAAAACAAGCCTTTTGGTGTTTGAACTGCAGTGTTATTCAGATGTATATAACTACTGTTGGGTGGGGGAACTTCAGGAAATATGCCAAGGAAGAGAGGCAAGGGGAGGTCATCAACAAGACAGAGAAAAAAAGACAGAAAACAGTTTTGTTTGGAGACTTGGCTGATTAGCTTGACTTGAAAATAATAATAGGTCCCCATTCCCTCTTACCAGCCCACTCCTCTGATTCATCAGATATAACATAATTGATTCTCACTGGAGACAGATTTGGAATACGTCTTGCTTGTTGCTATTGTTTATGTTTGCACAGTACACTTACTGCTAGAGGAGTTTTGTTCCTCATTTATTCACTTCCCTGTTGCAAACCCCGACTGTTTTTCCAGCTGCCACCAGTTCTTTTCGTCTTACCTCATTCTTCACACAGGGAGGTGAAGCAACGGAGAACTGCACTGTCTTGGGAACCATGAGAAGCCGGCGATCTTGCAGGTTATGACATTCTGCATGATGCAGGAAACTGTCTACTGACTTTTATCTACAGACTCCTTTCAGAGAGTGGGTCCTGCGTTCCTTCTCAGTTGTATTTCTGCCTTCTCAGTGTGCTGAAGCTCTCACAGAGTAAGAGGAGGAATTCCCACACCTGGCACAGGAATCCTAGAAGATTACAGATTTTGCTGATACCCATTTAAATGTGGCACCTTTGGACAAAGAGATGAAAACTGACCAGGGCAAATAATTTTTCAAGTCTTAGAACTGTGAGGGAGGATGCTGCACCACAGATCACTCAATAAGGCTGATCATGGATTGCCAGGAATTGCTGGGTGCTAAGGAGACTCATGGGGGACCTCTGGCAGGCATCAGGAATCATCTTGGAGAAAAGTAACAACCTGTTTACTTCACAATCACACACAATCATGAGGCTAGGAAGCGATAGCTATGGAAAACGAGGAACCAGAAAGAGAGGAAAAAGTGTACAGAAAGAAAAGAGAGAGGAGGAGTCTATCTGGAGGCTAGAGAAGAAAGATGAACAAAGCCTAAAGCAAAAATGTGTGGCTAAGATGACATGCTTTAGCAGAGGAGGCATTATTTTTAAAGTACTCCTGAAGTTTTTATGGCTCCAGGTCCCTATTTCATCTTAATTCATCCTTGGGGATAAAGACTCAGCTGGATGGATCTCAATCACTCCCTTCCCTTTCTCACCCCTTGTCATCATGTTCTCTTCCTTCAGTACATTTTCACCATGGTTAGAAATTCCGACTCTCACTCCCCTTCCCAAGCGACTACCGTGGCGCCCTTTGGAAGGTGCGCAGTGCCCCGACTCCCACGGAGTCGAGTTCCATTGGAACTGCTGGTAGTGCATTCATCAGCCATCTGTCATTGCAGCTGCTTGTTGAAGAAATCAACTTTTTCCCCCACCCTCCCCCCCCCNGGAGGGAAAAAAACCCTCAACCACCAAAAACTAAACAACAACAATAATGGCCCGACTGTTTCCTTGACAATCCAAACACAATCTGCTGCCCACAGTCTCAGAAAGTATCATTGAAGCAAAGGAAAATTCTCATGATGTGGTGCATTTGAGTGTATCTACAGGCTTTGTTTGTTCTCTGTTTCTGTAATAGGTGTAATACCCTCTTCCAATGGGAGAATAACTCCTGTGGACTTTCTGTGACTCAAAATGACTTAGTTATGGCATGTCAAACTTTAGCAGTCTGTTGTCAAAGCAACTTTTAACTGAGAGTCTCAAAAAAACAGGAATGGTTTTTAAAATTCCAGCATGTGTTTTTTATTTTATTGTATTTTCCATAATTAAAAAGAAACATTGCAAAGAGGTGATAAAAACTGTGCAAACTTAGGGTAATACTTAATGGTTTCAGGAATCTAGGCTACAGGCTTCCCAGCTTTCCAGTCTCTGCAATCTAATTTGATATCTTTTCTGTGACTGTTTTTTGAAAGATAATGAATTTTCTGAGACACTCTTCTGGGTCCCATGTTGTGCTGTCAAGCCTTATTCTTGGAAACTTCAATGGTGACACCCAAAGAGCAGAGATCACTTCTCCTCCCCAAACAGCAGCAGGCAGCCTGAGCACGTTTGTGTACAAGCACATAGAACTTTTGAAACACATTTGACATGTCCTGGCAAAGCAGAGAAGCCACACCATGGCATGTAAAAGTTTTTATGCTTTTCTTTTAATTTACCTTTGGGGAGACAGAAAGGGAAAGGTTATCTCTCCATGTCTCCCCTGTAGGTAGCTGGGGGAGAAGCAGAATATAATGAGAAAGCTAAGTGACCAGTAAAATTAAAATACACAAATCATTAAAACATTTAAAGAGTAGGAAAAAGAGTGCTCACAGCATCTGTTTTAGGTCAGCACCTAAGGAGTTTCTTACAGGCGATATGGGAACTCTTAAGCAGCATGAACGTTGTTACACACAATACCATCTTTATCAAAAGCAAAAAGCTCACAGAGGGAGCCCATGGCACTTACAGTGTGGGAACATGAGTCTACCAAACGAGAAATCTGCAAAAGCAGCAGAGGAAAGCCCTGATGTGGCCTCTTGTGTTGGTGGCACAGACTGGTATGTTTGGGGTCCTGGACAGTGCATCTGGCACTCCTGGCAATAAAACCAGAACTGACAGGTTTATGTTGCCATCTACATAATACCATGCACCACTGCAAAGCAATATGTAACATCACACATATTTTATACTTCTGAGTGCCTCTCTATGTAATTGTCTCTGGAGACACAGAGGTACAGAGCTTCTTTTTCGTTTTTTTTTTTTGTAAATTGAAGAAAACAGTTGTCTTTCCATTCTTTCTGAACAACTCCTGGCAAACACAGGGCAAAAGAGAGTAGAACTCAGTAGAAGACTTTTTATGTTTTATCATTTTTTTCTTCAATTTCCTATACAGAAATTCTCAGCCTTTTGATTTGATACATGCAGTAGAGGAGGCTCAAAATTAAATGCAAAGTATACAGACCTCATTAATCTCAAAAGGTTTCAGGTCTTTATATAAAGTTATATTATTAAGATAGATAGGTATTTCCAGATGGGAATTCTTTAATGTTTTTTTTCTTTAACAAGTGTGTTGTTCTACAAAATCTCCTCTCAATAAACTAGAGTCAAGCTTAAATACCTGCTAAAATTTCATGTTTGTGAAAGAACATACAGTTTTCTTCAGGAAAGACATTGGTTTTTAAACAGGAATAAACATTTCACATAGTGACTTTTCTGACTGTTATATTGGAATAACTAGATGTTCATGCTTTGGAGGCCTCTTTCATGCAAAAATCCTAAAGCTTCATTCAGGACCACTAACAGTCATTTCTCCTGGTTATGATGAAGATTTTTATATCATGTCATCTCTACAAAGCAAAACCAATATCCCCTCCTGTGCTTACAGATATGCCGCTGAGAAACAGAAAGGACATATTTGATTAATGCAAGAGAAGAATTTAAGCAGAAGTTTCAACTTTTGCATAGGTAAGAGTGTCTTGATACAAAACCTTTGCTGACTTGCATATGTGCCTCTTTTCCCTGTAAAGTATTTCTATTTGCCCATGGAAGCCAAGCACTTATTTTAAAAACTTTGAAACAATGAATTTTCACTTTGAATTTAATTTTTAATATTAGATTTGAGGTCAGGGTTTTTTGCCAAATTTTGTTTTTAAGGTGGTTTAAATTAGTGGTACAACCTATCCCTCAACTTCCAATTCTTTTGCTCAGGGACTGTCCATATGCTAAGCCTAGTTTAGGACAAGGTTTATCTTTCCAAATTTATGAGTAGCTTCATCTTAGATCACTGTTCCTTTAATCCTGTCCTGTTCTTTTTCACCTTCTATTATGCAACTTAAAAGTTTTTACAACTTTCAATTTCTTCTGGACAGAATTTATCATCAACAGTGTGTCTGAGTATGTATTAATTTGATACATGAAATAAAAGATAGTGTGGAAGAGTGGCTCAGAACTGAACTACCCTGAAGACCACTACCCCAAAACCGACATAAATAAGAAAACTCAGTCCAAGCTGGATATGTCCACTCATTGCTCATGAAGTGGGTAAATAGCCCAGTGGTTATAATTCCAGGTAGTGGATGTGAATGATTTCCAAAGAAAAATAAAGACTTTTTTTCATACTTTTCATACCTTCCTCTTTAAAGATAAGAGCCTGTTAGTACTCAAGAGAAGGTTTACATATGGAAAAACATAATCCAAGGAGCTACCTGTCTAGAGAGGAGCTTCTACCTTCAGGGATCACAGTCTAGGACTTGAAAATTCATGTTAGCAGAGAAGGGAATGTAACATAGAAACAACCTAACCTGAGAAAGAAATGAACTCTAATGGAAGTAAAGAAATGCAGGATTTCAGCCAGTATGCATGTCCGTCTCCTTCCGTGATCAACCTTCATTCCCATATTGCTAATGTTCCTCAGTGTGTCAGTCAAAGTCAGTTGGGAACTAAACATATGAATCAGCCAAAGCCATTAGTGCAGATTATCAGCCTTTTGTCAAAGAAATGAGCAAAGTCACTACATGCTGATGAAGAGCTTTATAGTGGTAGCCTAAAAGCTGCATGGAGGAAAAGATGCCTAGTTTCTGAATGAGTTCCAGCTTTCAGAAGAGTTAAAGTAGAGGAGAATCTCAGCCCAAGCTGTCATAATTACTCATGTTTTCTTTGAATAACTAAACAAATAAGACCAATGATTCTGTGTCTACAGCTTCACAGCTACACTGTTATTAAATTAAAGGACCAGAGAAATAATCTGTTCTAGTACTTGCACCATAACTCTTGTTAAACGAAGAATTGGAATCTGCACTTAATGCATAGGTAAAACATCGATGAATGCTGAGGAAGCAAAGTCTTTGGGTTTTTATTTTTTCATTAAAGAATCGTATGCAAAAGTAATGACTTGGCCTTTCGGTCTCCCACAATAATTTAAAAAAGTCTATTTAACATAGCTTCAATTTCTGAAGCACTACTCAGGATATATCTATAATCAGGAATAGCTTGCAAAGGTAGTGCTTAACAATACTAAGCAAGGCACACTGTGGTGGCCTTAGAGCCTCCCTTTCTACAAGAAATATGCTAGTGAGAGTTGAAGCTGTGTTACCCAAAGGTTCATCACCAAGCCAATGCACCTAGCAGGGAGGATCAGGATGGTTTGGCATTATGAGGGATGTAGTCTTACAGCACTCAGAATGGTGGCACTAGTGGTGCCCTATGTGTTGGTAACTGCCTTATCTATTGTGGATAAGCTTTTCTTTAACCCCTTCACTATTACAAACTCAGTGCTACAGGAGGTTAGTTCTGGTCTAAAATCACCTGAATGGCTGTGTTCTGTTTGACTTAACTTGAATGAAGTATACTGCTTTGGCCTGAGAGGATGTTCTGGTACTGGTACTAGGGTTTCATGCCATTATAAAGTTCCACTCAGAGTGTACTCAAAATGCAAATTTTCAATTAAATTTCTTATATTCATGCCAATATAAGCTGGTAAAATTTTCATTTTTTTTCCTACTGTGCCAATATTAAAACTGAAATTAGGAACTAAAGACCTTTTCCAAGTGTTCACAATTATTTTATCCATATTTTTAATATTCATAAAAGTGGCAAGAACAAAGTGAATCAAATTTGCATTTCATATCTCACTAAAGCTACTCCATATATACATGGTAACAGATCCTGAGAACAATGAGATATGTCACATGTATGCATTTTCTAAAACTGCACAAAAGGATGATTTCAGGGATGCATAAATTAACTTCCTACCTTTAAATTATTAACCCAGGCTGTTTCCTGAATATGAACCAAAATCAAAGGACAGCTTTCCCCCACTCTTTTGCTCCCTGCATAAAGAGCACACATATTGTCAGTCTTTCCTCACTTGAAGGTGATGGCTTAAGAAACTGACTTACTTGGATAGTAAAGGATGGGTTTAAGAGACTTTTTTTGCAATTCTTCTATTCATATAATTTTTGAAGTGGGAGGGTGATTCTTGTGGCTGAAGCCATTTCAGCTGCTTCTTGGAGATGAGGAAATGACCTCTCCATGGTTTGATATGGGGTGGGGTAAACAAAGTTTAAATAAAGTTTCAAATAGTTCTTGAAGTTGAAGGTATGAATGAGCCATTATTCAAGATCCTGTCAGTATTCAGGATGTCCCAGAAACACTTTTTCAAAGGCACTGCAGAAATAGATGGACCTGAACACATACATCCTTGAACCAAACTTGTTAAACTTGACCCTCACCAGAGCTGAATTAGTCAGTTGTTATAGGTGATTACATTTGATACTTCTATTCTAATTTGTTTTCCAAATACCAGAAACAGGCAAAATAATCTGCTAAAGCATTTCTCTGACACAGTTTTTTCCAAATGCTGCAGTCTGACTGCAGACCTTATCAGAAAGAGACAAAAAAGGTCAAATTTGAAAAGAAATTATTATGAAGTGTTAACTCCCTTCTAATAACATAATATTAAAAATACTCTCATAATCAATTCCTTTAGGGCCACATCTATAAACTGGAACTGTGAGAGAAGAAACTGGGTTGATCAAAGTTGCAGCTAAAGAAGAAACATGCACAACTGCAGCCACACTGGACAGTCAGTGTGAATGAACTCATTTTACTTGGCCAGCTAGTACCTCTATAGCTACATTCTCTGTTACTTTTTAAGCCCAGTTTGCAGGTTGCCCTTAAGTGATCTACAGTTTGCTTTTTCAGTTGAAAAGTTAGCACTATGAACAAGTTAGTGATACTGTTTCCATGTAATATTGTAAAAAATCTGGCAATCCAATATCTATTATATAGCACAAATGTGTGTGTTGTCCATAATGACACAGAAATCATCATTTAATAGCCCTAACTTCCTACTTTAACAACTTGAAACCATTACACTTAACATGATCTAGCAAGATGCTATATAACAACACCGGAACTGCTACATTCCCCACCTAATTCAGAGAAAAATAAGCAATAAACACATTCCAGACATTTTGCAGGGTTTCATACTTACCATCATACAGATAAGTAATTGCCTTTCATTGACCTGAATTGACATGCTTTAAAATCAAGTGAATTCTTCCAATGATATGGCATCAAGTCATAAACCCCTTATGTTAAATCTGCACTCCAATCACCAGTTCTTTAGTCTATATTTGAACTGATTTCTAAGAAAATTTCTTTTTGCTGTGTTCAACCTTGTTTAGCTGCATTCTTGTTTCATTAGTCTTTGCACATTGTATAGGCTCCCATTCAAAAATAAAAGTTTTTCAGTCTGCTTCTATGGCATTGATATAAATAATCTTGCAGCATCACCATCTCTCATTCCTGTTTAGTAGGTTGTGATAATGCATAACAAGGACTCAAACCCAAGAATAATTATGTAAAATAAAATGAATCCTGATAAATTTATTTATAATTAACTACAATACTCAGTTAATTAAGACCAGCCTAGCTAAATGAAGAAAAAATAGGAAATTATTTATTTTTGTAGCATAGCTAAGATATTAGCATGTGAACTGTGAAGTTTGGGTACGTTGATTACTCGAAGTTATTTTTCTGGTAGCCTGAGACTCAACACATAACAAAATGCAAAACCACATCTGTTTTCTTGGTTTAAATTGTTGCATGATGTTCACTCAGTCTCTGTACTCTGGCATGTGCCAAACCCATGGCTGAATAAAAGGAATGCCTGCCAAATATATCCTCTTTCTAAAACTATGTAAATGGAGGACTTTGGGGATACATAACTCAACCTCTTTTCTCAAAGTTTCATTAACAATATTTCTCTTTGTCACTGGAGCAATGTAAACAACTGCAGTTAAAAAAAAAAAATAAAAGAAAAAAGGTAAATCGTTACTTACGTCACGTTGCTTTTGCACAGAATTTTTGTAAATTAGTTGTAGTCATAAAGAAGAGGACCGTTCTAAATTGTTTTGTGTGCCAACATTACAATGGAACATGATATGGAGAGCGTGGCTCAGCCAAAACAGACTGAGCTGGTCTGAGTAAAGGCAATGCTGTGATTAAGAAACTGAATTAGGACTAAAGAGCTCAGTTTAAACATTCAACCCTTCCACAGACTTTTTGTGTGATCTTGGGCTGCTCAGTATCAGTAACCCTCAGATCTTGAGCTATAAAATGGTAATTCTTTTATTCCTTTTCTCCCACCTGTCTGATGTGTGCAGACTGTCTTTTTCTTTGAACAGAATCATATGTAACATTATCCTGAGCTCATCTGATACTCCTATAATTTCACTATCAGTAAATAAATCTCTCTTGCAATTGTTCACTATGTTTTACCAGAAGATTCACCATACAGAGGCAGCACAGGATTTCTCAAAATGCTTGTGTAACATCTGAAGTCAGAAAAAATCATCATGCACAATGTTCCTGGGAATTCACCAGCATCAGACCAGTAAACAAACAATACAGAAAATGTAGAAAGGACATGAGATTAAGGATTTCAGTGTCTTTGTATGTCAGAGCCTCAACCCACAAGAGCTGCTACCATTCCAACTCACAGATCTCCACTTCTTGCCATGAGACGGATATTCTGAGAAAAGGTGGTCTCTCCAAAGGCCAGGCAGGATGGGGTTTTGATCAACCTGTTCTAGTGGAAGCTGTCCCTGTCTGTGGCAGGAGGGTTGGAACTAGATGACCTTTAAGTTCCCTTCAAACCCAAACCATTCTACTAATTAATTATTGGTATTATTCTTCAGTAACTAGACTATCATTCAGAAATAGTTTGATAAGTACTTAAAGTTAAATCAACTGATTTGCATGAGGATTCTGACACAATGTAGTAAGGAATAGACATCTGGATAACTGGGTTGTCAAACCCAGTCTCATATCAGTATACAAATAACTATGCAACCTATATTAGCATGCAGCAGTCCTTAATGTTCCTTCCAGGCACATCAGGCTTCTTGATGTTGTATGGTAGGCTTAGGATCTTTAATAGGAAAGCTACAGTGCAGTGTTTAGGAGGGGTTAGGAAGATCACACAAATAGTAGGTAGTAAAAATAATTTATAACACCGTGGTGGGCATTAGCTTAACCTAAGCTGCTGCACAGTTCCTAAGTTTGGTGATGGACTTTATCTACATCTGAATTTGAAAATGGATCAATTCTGGACTTGACTATGCCACAGACTGTACAGGAGAGACAAGGCATACAGCACGATAGATAGCACAGGTCTTTTTAAAGTGTTTTGAAATAAAAGAAGGTTAAAATTTCCCTTTAGCTAAGGATATGATACAGCAAACAAAGGAAACAAATGTCAGGGGAACAAAAGATGAAGATAGAAATTCTTTGGCTATATCACTGTGGGACATGGCACGTAGTGATGTTTAACTCTTTTTTTTTTTTCAATTTATATACAACACCCTTAATTTCTCTTTTAATTCCACACAAATGGAAAAGAGCTGGGCTTTTATAAGTATTTATTGGTCTTACTTGAAAGAACTTTATAGGAAAAATCTGTAGAATGAAGAGATAGTGGACTGTCTAGCACTGAGACTGTCCACGAGCTTTCCAGAAAAAAAACTCAATTCTTTACACTAGCAATTTGCTGAGTAATTCCCTTGAGCTGCAAAGCTCTGCCATTCTACTGAAAGCAGAGAGAACTCAGCATAACTTGGAACTTCTCTTGAGATGGTACAATGGATCCAGTAGGAAGTGATCTCCAAGAGCAGGTTCACAGAAACAGATCTATTTTTGCCCTGAGGCAAACATTTCTCCACTTGTTAATTCATATAGAATTAAAAATTCAGTTAGTTTAGTGATCAAACATAAACCTTTCTGGAAATGAACAAGGTAATTACAAGCAAGGAACTGTGTTTATGAAACACTGTGATTGCAGCAAATGCCCAAATGGTCCCAGCTCCAAATGTGAAGGATCCAAGAAAGAAATAAGATGACCATAATGTGTGTACATAATATTTCTCACTCCTACTTTTCCCATCCAAAAAAATCTAACCTAAGAGAAATAATGATCATGTAGAGGCAATTTAGCCCCAGAAAATGAGACAGTCACAGCAGAGTCAGTGTCACTGCAGGAGTCCTTGGGCTTGTATTACCAGTCATGTTTCTGTGTGAGACCTGACATACAGGAAGTAGCAGGGAGCTGGTTACTTTTTAACTGCTCTAACTTTACACCCATTTCACAAATCCAGCACACGCACATATCAGGTAAATCTTTACTAACTGCAGAGTAATTAGGCAGTGAAATGAGTGTTTCTACATATATGCACAAATGCACAAAGCCTCTGTGTATGTGGTGTGTGTATACATGTGCTTATGTACAAGCACTGCTCTGCATACATGTTTTTTGTTTTTTCCCTCAGAGACCCATAGTGGGTACAAAATAACACCCTCCTTCCCCAGCTCCCCCATGCTCATTGACACATGCACACCCAATCACATCCGAGGGACTTCGCAGGAGTCAAGGCTGGGGCTTTAATGCTTTGCTACCATTTTTGACAAGACAGTCTCCTTCTCTGAAAAGGACGAGCTGGAGCCATCTTTCAGGAGTTTTCTTTCCCTGACAGAAATCAGCAGGGTTAGAATAAACTGCATAAGTTATCAGCTCCTCAGGAAAGAACATGAAAAAAGCCCTTCTATCACTTAATGAAAAATAGCTTCTTTTTTGGACAGAACTTCATAGGCTTGCAATCAAGCCGTGGCTCCCCCCTCCCTTCCTTCCTTGACGTGCCATAGAGGCAAATCAAGTCGGCATCTATTAATAATATTTTCCCCTGCTCCTTTCATTTCTCTGCATGTCCTACCACTGTCAGGCCCCGTGATGGAGCAGCGCCTTTATCTCGTCCGAGTCTGGTCTGTCAGGGTGATAAACAATTCTAACAAGAATCAGAATAAAGATCTTCCCAGTAGACTCGGTGGAGAGATAGAGGCTTTTCTCATTTTCTCGATGGAAAAAAAAAAAAAAAATTTAATCTAGCAGCTCTGGCTTTTTTCAAGCGTCACATTCAAAGAGATGCAAATTTGTCAGAGCTGAGACCCCGGCTGACTCTCAGCACTGCGTGAATGTCAAAGGGGGGACTCGAAGCCTTTGACATCCCTGCCTTTTTTGGGGGCTATCTGCTGAAAAAAAAAAAAAAAAAAAAAAAAAGGCAAATGCTTTGTAGTGTGTGTTTCAACAATTTTCATAAGTTTTCTTCTGAAATAAAATAGTGCCGTTGGGAAGGTAAAGTGAGAGAGAGATGGAGAGGCAGAGAGAGGGAGTGAGAAAGAGAAATAAAGGGGCAGAAGGGAACATAAACTTGTCCATTTAGATTTAAACATGTCATGTTAATAGTAAGATTTTTACTCTTTGGAAGGAGTTAATTTACGATTGTGGATATTTGTTGTACCTCACACACACACACAAACACACACACGATCAATTTGCATAACCCTGAGATGGGTGCTGTGAGGATAGCATTGCATGTGCATGTGTCTATCCACATTTGTTTACATGTGTGATTTTAAATGTGTGAGCAACCATATATGCATTTAGATTTCTGCACCAATCTGTGTATGATTATGTGCTCTTTTGCTATATACTGACCATGTACTCTTAGCTGAATGAATCAGAAATTAAGCCAGTACTCAGAAGATCATGCCATCTGAAGGACAAAGGCAGAAAATATATAACATGGTTAAGAGCTCAAGTATGAAGAAGGTCTGGGGTGGGTTCTTGTTGTTTAATTGAATTACAAATTTATTATTTTTTTAATTATTTACTTACAGTTTTGTATTATTCTTTTTGACCTGTGTTATAGGGATTATAGAAGAAATCAATCTTCAAAAGCGTTTTGGATAAGGAAAGACAGCTGTATAACTGTCATAGGGTGAATGAAATATGTCCTAAATGTGTGTATCCCTTTAGAATATATTCTCGCAGAAAAAAAGGAGGATTTCCTAAATGTTAAAGTCCTGGAATCATGTGAATTTTCAATCATCTCTGGTTTCATTAAAATAAATAAATATGCCTAGTGCTGTAAGAAGGAAAATATGACTGCAGTAAATCCGTAAGCTTTAGAATTTACCAGATCCCCTCAAAGCAAAGTGTATTGAAGAGCTGTTTTCAAGCCACACTTCTCCACTCTGTACATCTGTATATGTACAATGGTATTAGTTTAGCACCAAGCTTGACTATTTCTGCCCAGAGCTCTGTACCAGGATGGAGATGAAAATGGCCTTTTTCAAGGCACATCTGTGTATTTTCTTCAAACTCTGACTATCAGAGACATTTGTTCACACCCTTAGTATGACTTATGACAATCCACAGCAGTTCCCAGCAGACTTTTGAGACAGCTGCCTTCCTCTGCAAAATCTTTTGGGGTCTACTGCTGATAAGCAGCATATAAGGGCTGAAAACTACTGAGTCAACCCAGATGCAAAGTGTCTAGTTTAATCCACATAAGTTTAAGAATACTTGTGACGTGTGGACAAAACATTGACAATAAGTTATGGGAAAGTTTTGCTTTTGTTGCCCTCGTTTTCAGGCTTATTCCAATTTCATACCTATTTGGGCACATTGCACTCTCTCCTCAGACTGTTGCTGAAAATTGTTCATTAATTGCTAGACCCTTACAATCAATGCAAGTGCCAATAGTCTCCAGTCTCCACTCAGCCTGAATTGGTTAAATAATAAACAGCCTTTTACCACCATCATTACCACTGTAATGATCCATTTGTATGGGAGTCAACCTAGAAACTCCAATACATATCATAAGGGTCTATTCAATTGAGGTATTGAAGTGCTTTTCTCAGACTCCCAGATCACTCAGTATTTTCCTTCTCTAGAAAAAGGTATCTAAGTCTTTATCCTATCTGGAAAGTAGATTTGCTGGGAGTTAGGAGCCTAATTCAGAACAAAAATATCCAAACTGTGCTCAATCTTCTAGGCTGTGCTGAGTCTCCATCCCACAATAGCTGACTTGGGGCTTGGACAAGGGGTTTGTTGCACTCCAAGCCATTCCTGCTCTGTGAAGCTGTGCACCTGAGTGGGACTGACACACTTTTCTTCCTTCTGCAGGGAAGAATTTGTCAGGTCCCACTGCTATAGATATGCTACAGTCCAGGAGGTGATTGCTGTCTCTAACAAGAAATAAAATGTCACATTTAGAGGTGATCTCTAAAAGTAGGCAATTACATGAGGGAACAGGCAGGTTCAATGTGCAGAGCAGCAGAGTGAGCATGGGTGGGAGCTGCCCTGAGACCACTGAGAGAGCAGCTGGACTTGAGAGGGGAAGACACAACTACCAAAAGTAATCGACACTGAAAGGTGTGAGAAAATTTGGGTGTGTAAAAGAAAGTTGCATAAAAGCTTCAAACAATTTATTTGCTGGAAAGGAGATACTTCCCCTAAAGGCAGAATATTTCTGTGTCTGAACTGAAATGCCACAGTGTCATCTGAAGCAAACAGACCTGAATAGGACCCTGAAATAACAGTAAGATTTTGAGGTTAAAATGATCAGGATCATTGTGCAGTAACTGGACTTTCAAGTCCAGTTTAAGTCATTTGAAAAGTGCTCTGTATATCTCATTATTCCCATCAATATCAACAGAAACTCTGATTTCTAGATAGTTTTCCTTTTTTTCTCTAGAAATTTAAATTTCTTCTTCAGATGATTAGATGCATTTAATAACTGAATTATTTAGTACTGGCAGTCTTCAACGCTGTCCTCTGCTAAGTATATCATCAATCTGCTCTCCTGAGTTATTTCAAGAGACACATGTTGGGTTAAACTGGAACCCAAGTGACTGAGTTAAAGCTACAGAATACATTGGTACGTCCCAACTATGGATCACATTTCATTCTATGTAATATGATCTGCCAGAAAATTATAAGAACCCAGCAAGGAAATAAAAATAAAAAGGGAAAACTCTCTGCATGTGATTTTTCATAGCTTTTGCTGTGCACAGAACTTGCAAACAATTTTATGCAGAGGGTAAAAAACCCTTCACACACAACATCTCCTACTGGCTCTGGGTATGACCACTATTATACATAAGTTTCACATACACTGAGAAAACAAAGACAGAGTAAAATAAAGCAGGGAGGGAGTTGTCTCTTGGCTCACAAGGAAATGTTTATTCTGCTTTAGAAATTCCAAAAATAATGAGTCTCCTTTAGCAGAAATGTAGATACAATGGAGGGGTAATAAATTTTGTGGTAAAATCTGGTATAATTTCAAACAATAGTCTTATTTAATAATGCAAAGACAACAGCAGTATACTTGGGATTGCATCAATGAGCATTATAAAAATGTTTATATTCAACATCTGTGAAAAGCTTTTTCCTGACATGGTTATAAATTCAGGAGTTGCCATAAATACTTACCAAATAAATAGAGTCTGTATTATAAGCTTCTATAAAACCTTGAAACACTTGCCTCTACATACACCCTTTTATTCAGCATTAGCTGTTACAGTTCTACACCTAAATCAGTGCCAAATCTACCCTTACCCTCCCCATGGTGGGGAGTCTGTGGTGTCATTGTTGACATTGTCGTCATTGCAGGATAAGTCAGCCTGAACCACAGAAGCAGCTCCTTAGATAACTCATACTTTAGTAGATTTTGTTCAATGGGCAGTCAGTTTATTATTTTTATGGGTTCACTATAATCATTATTCTGCCTGTTGTCCTCTATACTAAGGTTTCAGCTACATAGCCTGGGCCTGCTCCTGAAAACCTGCAGTCCTGCATACAAATGGCATAGGGAGGGTTTGTAGGATTTAGCCCCTGGTTTATAAACTGTGTAAATTATTTTAGAAGTCATGTCAGGTATAGTTTATTCCAAGGTTTGCTTGCAAATTTTAATCAGAAAACACAGAAAGGCTATGGAGTTTGGATTGAAATATTCTTTCACCTTGTACTCTGCCCAGGTTGACTTACTGTGGGCTGATATAACTGGCAGAAGTTACAGCATGCATGATAGAGGAAGGCTGGACACAAACTAGAGAAAATACATAAAGAAACGTTTATTTAAAAAAAGTAAATCAACCATAAAGATCCTCCCAGTAGACCTGGGAGATGGAAGCCTTTCTCATTTTCTCCATGGCAAAATTTAATCTAGCGGCTTGGCTTTTCAAGCGTCATATTCAAAGAGATGCAAATTTTTCAGAGCAGAGACCCCAGCTGACTTTTTTGCACTTTGTGAATGTCAAAGGGGCTTAAAGGTTGAAGTGTCTTTACCTCCCTCCATCCTTAGTATTTCAATATCAGACTGAAAATACAAAGCACTCACCCCTACCTGTTTGTTCAGGCCTCTGCTATTTCATGTGTACCTGCCGGCTATAAAGTGTTTGTTTCAGGTGTTGTTATCAGTTTTAACTAAAAGCATGTCTAGAAATGAGCATGCAATTGAAAAATGTTCAGCCAGAGAATCCAACAACAGAAGAAAAACCCTCCCCTTTGGAGGGCTACCCTGTCCCCCACTGCATATATTCACATTTTAGAGGTTCTTGCAACATAGCCTATTCCCAATTGACTGATTTCAGAACTGCTATTAACGGAGTAGTAATCTCACCCAGTGACATGGTTCAGTTCATACAGTCTCAGAAGGTAATAAATCTAATAAAAATAAAAGTAATAAAAATAAAAGCAGCCCTAATGAATACTCTATACCATGTAAGGTATATACAATATCACATAGCAGGGGCCACCTGAAAGCAATGCCAATGGCTTTTTTTTCACCTGCCCGCTGTATGATGTAAATATCAATCTACTAATGGAGTTCCCATTGATAAAGGATAAAGAAAGTAAAAAAAAAAAAAAAAAAGAAAAAAAGGGACATTGAACAGATTGAGGCAGACTAATCTTGTTTGCCTAAAAATCGGAAAAAAAAAAAAAGTATATGTAAGCAAAAGCAAGAGGATTTAAACACAGTTCCATGTGTAAGATGTTTATTAAATTAAATTACATTAACATATACACAATCAGTGTGAAGGGAAGCCCTCAACAGCCTTTACTGAATGACAGATTCAGTGAGTGAACTGGAGTTCTGAGGCTGGACCTAGAGTAACAGTTTCAGAGAAGTGTTTCTTCTCATTTAACAATTTATCTGTCCTATGATTATGAATTTACTGGGAAAGGATGACTGTCTCTTTAAAAAAGTAGCTTGGGCAGTGCTTTTTGGTTTTAAAGTCTGGAGACAGTGGCATTAGATTGATTAGGTGTGTACATGCTGGCTGAGAAAGCTGTAGAAAGGGGAATGGAAGTGTTTGACAAGATGAAAGACTATTCAACATGTTAGACAGCTGGTTGAGTGAAAAGATCCATAACAGCACAGTAAAATATACTCAACAGTAAATGATACCTTCACTGCAAAAGCTACTACAAGTTAGGTCACACAATTTTAGCCTAGGATGACAAGTTCAACCAAACAAAGTTTAAAACACATAATTAATGTGTGTGTGTCTGATAACAGACAGATAGCACTTGGGAAATTGAGATAGACAGGGGTTCCCTTTTCCGAGTTTAATAGTGAATATGCAAAGTTCCTGAGACTGATTCTGATCTCTGTTGCTTATTCAGAGCAACTGCACTGATCCTAGAGGAGCTGTTCCTAATTTACACTAAAGTAAGGGAGATGAGGATCTGTGCACTCCTTCAGTCCATTACCTTGCTATAGAATATGAATGCTTTGGGGAAATAATATTACAAGGAGAATTGTGAGTGTTCTTCTTGAGATCCGGCAGTTATTGAGAAGTGCAGTAAATGGCTACGTGTAACTGTGTGCATCATGTTTTCTGATTTGCACATGAAGGTGTTGTAATCAACATGTGATTTTCATAATTAACGAAGCACAAAACACACCAGGATGACAGGAACAGTGAACTGCCACGCATGCTACAGACAGACAGCAGATAAACAAGAATGGATAAAGAACATTCAATATTTTAAGAAAAAAGTAAAAAGGATTTCAGGTGGTTTTCTAGTGATAGGCTAATAGGGATTATGGTAGTAGACTATAAAGTAGTCTAAAACAAATTGATGATTTTTCTGTAGACAATAAGAGGACAATTGGACCTGGACACAGTTGGCTAATCTCATTTGATTATTCATGATGCAGTGATCACTCCACTCACTTTCATCAAAAAGTCTTTTAGTCAGATATAATTTATGAAATTAAAAACACTATCAGAACCATTTGTATTGCTTTATTTTTTCTACTGATTTAAATTAATAACAAATACAGAAGACAATACTGAAGTGATATATTCATTCCCAGACTCTTTAAATCTCTCCAGACTATCACACTTTCAGTTGCTTTTATGTTACCAGAAAAGTGCAAAGAGGCCATGGTGAAAATGCTAACTCGGTTTGATATGATTAGGACTTTGAAAATAATTTCTAAACTATATTTTCTAAAATTTGGTTCTTTTTAAACCTTCTTATTGAGTAATGATATGATTCAAACTCCTTTTTGATATTTAATTTAGAAAGTAAAAGAAAAAAATAATTTTTGTGAAGTCATCCCTTTTACTCCATATCCTGTATGAGCTGTTTCATCCACTAGTTTTCAGAGACAGTAAGGCGAGCATCTGTTGACTCGATTCCGCTGAATATTTGACCAAAAAAAAAAAAGCATTTTAATACTAATGCTAACACATATTTCCTTAATTATAAATCCCTAAAGGTACGTCAAACTAAATAAACCATTAGATTGTCAGAACATTAATAATCTATTAGTGCACATAGATTTGCTCATGCAGTGCAGTGGGCCAGAGGGGTTGGTTTCAGGATTCTCTGTCAATGCACTACAGTATCCACTATAGCTCCACCAGGAACATACAGAATGACCTTGAAAATGCTGCCTAGTAACTTTCTGCCTCAGTTTACCCACTTATAAAAGCATCTGGTGATGCTTTGAGGTCTTCGGATGAAAGGCATTATTTAATATACCAAGTATTTATTAATTAATATTATGCTGAGAAAAAGACATTTGTGCTTCTAGAATGTAAATAATGTATTAACAGCACCCCCATAATATCAGAAGTACTTCTTCATAAACATATATTTGTAAATTAGATGGTGTACTGAGAAATTATTTAAGTAATCCAAATGATTAAAGACAAGATATAGTTTTTGTGGGAGTGACCCAAACATACAAAATACTGCACCTACTCAGCTGCATCCACCATTTTTTCTCTTATTCAAGAATAGGAGGATTCAGGTTGCTCGTACGTACTTATAAGAGTGTTAATAACTCTAAACAGTGTTTTATTCAGGGGATTTAGAAACAAAATTTAGGTGCTAATATTCTAATATACTTACCAATGTAATCAGCGTCTCTTCCCAGTCTTTATTCTCAGGAAATCCTTCTACATACATAGTTATTGCTTTAATTGATTTTAAGCTTTGCCTTGGCTGATATTCTAGGACGTCTTCAGTCATTCTTGACTCTGGTAGTTCAGAAATTATATGTATAGGTACTGTATAGCTAAAAAGAAAGGTGCAGTGCAAGACACAGGAACTTCAAAGACAGAACTGTTGAACAGACAGAAAACACCTTATAATGCAAACCATTCCAGGTTATAAGCATTCTGAAAAAAAAAAGAAGTCCTGAACTTTAATCTTTCATTTCACTTCAATAATTAAGGTTAGCTCTATGACATGCCTCAAGTAACAAGTGACTTATGCATCACAAGTAACATAAGATTTGTTTCATAGATAACTCTGCCTTCTGCAATCAAAGTGAAGTAAGACATCTAGACAAAAGAAGAAAAAAGGTAAACAAAGCCACTGTGTGTTTGTTTGGCCCTTTGGAAGAAAGGATCAACATCTTTGTCTTACCTTTTTAGGACAATTGGATTACCAACCACAGCAGCTTTAAATTCAAGTTTCAAGTGCCAAATACAGCACAATACAAGCAGCATATTGTTTTAGCTCCATCAGGAAGACTGAACTCTGATCTGCCTTCTCCAAAGGAGAGCTGTATTTTTTTCTCAGAAAATAACAGCTGCTCTTTCATTACCTCTAAAGTATCCTCAGGCTGTGAGGATGCCTCCACTGCCTTTAGTCCAAACTGAAGAGGAACAGAACCCCCTTCTAGGCCTTTCTTCTACTATATTGGGATTTTCTTCAGTTCACCAAGGAGGGTGAGCTAAGTAAAGGATCAGTGGCTCACAGATCAGGCACACAGGTTTATAGAAAATTCAGTTACATCAGGCAGGTGGTGGGTCACTACTGGGGTTCTCTTCAACATCTTCAAAAAACACTTGGATGTGGGACTTGGATACAAACTAAGTAAGTTTGTCAATGATACAAAGCTGAGAAGAGATGTGGACTCCCCTGAAGGTAGAGAAGCCATGCAGAGAGACCTAGACAAATGAGAGGGCTGGGCAATCGCCAACCAAGTTTGACAAAGACAGGTACCAGATTCTGCATCTGAGATGGGGCAATCCTGGATGTGCATACAGACTGGGGTTCATTCACCACTTCCCCTGGGCAGGTAGGTGTTCAACCATCACTGGCAAAGCTAGCCTTCATTACACATGACTGTGGCTAGGGAAGACAAACACCATCCCTACAAATGTCCCATCCTTCCTTCTTCATTCCCCAGCTTTATGTGCCAAGCATCACACCATGTGGTACAGAATATCTCTTTGAGGAGTCGGGTCTTACCTGTCCCAGCTGTGTCCCAATCCAATTCCCTGTGTGTGCCATTCCATCCACTGGTGGGGTGAGGTGAGGAACAAAAAAGTTTCCTCTGTGTAAGTACTGTTCAACAACAACAAAACCATTTTGGTCTTATCAACCCATTTTTTCAGCACAAATCCAAAATATAGTCACATGATAACTACTGTGACAAAAATTAACTGCCCCAGAAAAACACAGCACACTAGACCAATGTGCAGAATGCCAAGGAGCACTACTGGTAATGTTTGAGTAGCAGAAATGAAAATTAGCACTACAAGGAGAGTTTTTAAATACACACTTTGAATTTAACTAGTTTGTATACAGAAGGTATATAGATGTTATCTGCATAGTTTAGAGAGAGAGACACAATGGGGTTTAGCATTTATTGGCTTCTCACATTCAAATAAACATTTGTGGTATTTTTACTAAATAGCACAGTTAATAATATTTTATGAGCTTCTGTTTTATAAGATGAAGTATCAGACTTCAATTTTACTTTGTTAACCTTATTGTATGTCTCAATTAACATCTACCAATTTATCACTTTATGGGGGCAAAATCATCTATCATAAAGTTTCTTGGTTACAGATCACTAATTAATTGGTAGCTGGCATAAAGTTTAATCATTGTTAAAGACCCAGAATTTCTCACATCACTGTTGCAGAACTGCATAGTCAATTATCCAACAAGAACCTGCCTGGTTTACTTTGTTTATTATACTAATGCATTGAAATGTTTGCATGAAATACATAAATTCTTTTGTAGCATAGTTAATTAAATCCCAGACCATGGTCTGTAAAAGTCACCTGTCTGACCTCTGGAGAATGAGTGGAAATCAACACTAAAGACCATATCAAAGCAGCAACAGCTTAAACTAACAAAGTAATTTATGTCCGTCAAAGAGCAGAAACAGAGACAAAGCAATATTTTTTAGTTCCTTTAAGTCTTATTATGACTTTATGATACCATTCTTGATGGCAGAGAAGAGGTTTGTGTCAGGTGACTGGTGCTGCTTCCAAGTATAACTGCCCCAACTAAGTCAGACAAGAATGACAAAAAATAGTTCTTTTTGTCATTCCTTGTACAAATGAAAGAAACTTGTCATTCCAACTTCACAAAACAGCACTAGAGATGAAATGCTCAACTCCACTGGGACAGCCATTTTTTTGCTGTTATTACGGAAGAAAATTATAACCATAAAAATGTCCAATTTAGAAAAAAGGTGCCACTTTAGCATCATTTGCATAAAAGCTGTTACATATAAATTGTTATAAAGACAAATGTGTAGTACTCTTGTTGAAAATTGCTTATATCTTAGGTGCTTTGCCTGAAACGACATAAAGGCCTCTTCAAACTGAAATTCATTCTCAGGTAAATAAAGCTGAAAAAGAATTTTCACCTATTTGTATGTACGTGAGCAGTTTTTCATATGGTCTTAAACAGATTTTAACATGCCTTTCTCTCAGGCTTTTAAATTCCTTCCCTTGTTAGACTGCTAGTGGCTTCCATTACAATAACTTGCCTCTGCAGATGAGGGCAAGTGAAAAGCTTATCCCGAGTGCAAGCTGATAAATCAGCTAAGATAACTTTCTGTAGATGAGTGCAACTTTTACTTTCTTCTGTTAGCAAATGCTCGTATACACTCCTCTGCAACAAGATGATCCCTGTCTCGACTTGAGATGGGTCACTGATGTCTCTGTCACTACCACTTTTACCTACTGACTCAGAGGAATATATTTATCCTCTGACAGAAAATTAACCAGATCTTGCTGTGCCTACTGAAAATGGGCTATTTTGCAGTAATCAAATAACAAAATTATTCTTTGAAGTAGGTCTATTAACTTTATTTCTGAACAAAACAAACAAAAAAAAATCAGAGGCTTTTATTTGTATTTGGTGTTAAATAGTGACACAATCTGGATTAGCAAGAGCTCCAAAATAAGTTTTGCAGTTAAAATGAATCATCAGACATATAAGACTCCAATTGAGAATGGTACGTTAATATACGCAAGAATGCTAGTAGGGGATTTTCAAGTGGTCTGGTAATCTTTTTATGTAATTGCAGAGGCATTAAATTAGTGTAACTTGTTTGTAAACAGAAGAAACAACTATCTGTAGAATGCCAAGTTAAGAGGTTTGCAAACAGTTTGTTGTATCTGTGATGCAGTATCAAAGCAAATAATATTTTGGTATAGAATACATAAGCTTTGCTACTCTTTACTATGACACTATCAGACCTATAAGCACATGCATACACTGAGACATTGTACATTCCACCACTAGTAACATGCTATGTCATATGGAATCATATTCAGTAAAATTAACAATATTGGGTTTATATAGTATAGGGCAAACAACAACAATATACCACATATGCTTTATCTGCTTTTCCGACAATTACTCTCTCAAGCAAAATAAAGTAATAAAATAATGAGTGTTTGTTGATATGAAATCTAGTGTTTAATTATTTAAATACACTGCCAGCACTAAATTGAAAAAGTCTGTTTTGCCATGTCAAAAAGCACCCACAAGTCCAGGTGAGGACAGACACAGATACATCTGTATCTACTTCAAATATCTGAACACAAAATCAAAATGTGTAAGTCTAAAATTTAAAAGCAAACTAAGAACAAAGGTATGACTAATTCTCCTCCACTTTTTGCTCTTAATATGAAAAAATTACTAACGTCTTGCTTAGACTTCCTCCAAATCCTGATGCTTTCTGCATGGAGGGAAGTGAACAGCTGTGTGGTCGTGGCTAGGTCATGTGAACTGGAGTGTCATCCTAGCTGGCACTTCTCCCCATCATCTGCACTTCTTTCTGCACTATAATGCAAAGATATTTCTTTCCTTTGCAAGGAAGTTACATATTTTTTCAAAGAAAACCTTGGAAAACACAGAACTGTGTTTATCTCTCATTTATATTCTCATATTTTCTAGAAAGAAACAATATTTTTCACCAAATGGTGTCCTCCCAGAATAGTCACTCTATGAAGAATATTTCTTTTTGTTACTTTCTGATATGGTCAAGTCACATGTACTAGTAACTACCTTAGAAATTTCTTATACAGAAGCAGCCACCATTTCCTCTGAGTTCAGAAAGACACAATCTAGCCAGCAAAGAGTTGATATTAATCCAGTTTCAATACTAAGACACAGTATAATTTTGCTACACACAAAATGAAGAAATAAAATATTTCTGCACTAGTCTCTCAACATGAATTGCACCCTTAATTGTGATTCTCAGCCTTGACTCTGTTATATGTCCAAAATGGGGGATTTTGACCCGGTGTTGTCCAAAACTCTAATCCTGAAAGCTATTTCAGAAGAGAGAACACTGCCTTGACATAATTAAAATCAATTAAAGTAATCATGAAAGTCAAGTAATTTGCATGAATAAAGTCACAAAATTATTCTTTCAAGTTTTAAACATGGTAGAAAAATTTAAACCTATCCATTAAAAGTTCCTCTGGAGAAGCAACAACCACTGTGATCCTCCTGTGTTCGTAAAGCACCATAACACCTATTGATGATTATTGTTTGCCATTCTGAGGTGCAAAGATAAAACAAAAATATTCCTGAGTCTCTTATCAAAAATATTAATGCACTAAATTTCAAGCTTAAGGCATGATGTAATTTAAACCCCTTGATGCCTCACACAAAAATCTTCTAGATGACAAAACTCTGGCCACTGAACATGGTGTGAAGGGATTTCTCAGAGAAGAAATCATGTAGAGGAAAGAGTTTTCCATTAAAAACTTCTCAAACAGTTTTCTTCTTGTGTTGTTCCACAACGCAAGTTGGTGCTGATGGCGTAGAGGTATATGGTGCAGATTATTTTATCTGTTTTTCTCTTTTTTATTTATCTGCACTGAGTAAGGGAAAAGGAGGGCAATATTTATCTCTGCGCTCTATTGTTTTGTCCTACATCTTTGTTTTTGGTCTAGATTCATGAGTTCTGTGAGCAGCATAAGCAGAACTGCTGGAACACATCTGTTTCCAGCTACTATTTTTTCTTGTTTTCTTTTCCTCCTCCAAATTTCTAGCCTGCTCCTAAATAGTGACTGCAAACAAGACCTATCAGTAGGCAACCCATGGTTAGCTTTGCCTCAACCATTTCTCTCCCTTTCATATTTCTTTTTTTGCACTATTTCTGCAATCTTTATGTCACTACATAAGCAAATACACAACAGCACTATGTGCATGTTGTTGTTCAGCTGGTGAAATTCCAATAGTGATGTGAAAGTTTCACTTACACTCAGATATTCTGTGTTTCTCCAAATAAAATACAGAGAGGACAAAAAGCCTTCTTGAAAATCTATGATGACAATGAACTGAGAGAACATAAAAACAGAAATGTAAATTTGAGCTGAAAGTTGGATTAAAATATTTGAAGCCAACCAATAACACTTTTTTTACTAATACTACTATGAAGTTCATTGTAATAGATCTCAGGTGTGAAACCACTTCATCGTTAAAATTATTAAAAAAAAAAAAAAATTGCTGCCTTTTAATGTGGTCTTTTCCCAGACTGGTGGATATCAGAAAAGATAAAAGAAAAAGGCAACTTTTCTCAAATCTAGTAAAAACATTTAAATTAGAAATTAACTTTTTTTTTCTTTTTCCCTCAAGATCCTTAGTGAAATTGTCAAATATTAGCACTCACTCTTTAGAAGAATTTACCTTTTACATAATATCAGGTGGCGACTAGGCAGGAAATGACATTTGGTGGTGTTCTTCAGAGTTTAAGAATAGCTAACAGTCTTGTATTTTTGTCACTGTGTCTGTCTTGTCCTGTTATGAAAATCCTACTCGTTTGCTTCTTTTACCGGCTATGTCACGTGCTAACTGAAAGAATGCAGGAGATAGGAAATTTTGGAGAATAGCTTGCTAAAGAATTTATGTTTTTTTTTTTAATACATCAGAAGCAGGAATCCTGACAGGGAGTCAATCAGACCTACAGGTGTAAGAACACTCCAGAATGATAGGGCCATGTCAGAAAAGCTAAATGAATTCTTTGCATCAGTGTTCACTGCAGAGGAGCTTCAAGAGGTTTCTGTACTGGAACTATTCTTTATGGAGGGACAAATCTGAGGAACTGTCTTAAATTGATGTGTCAGTAGAAGAGGTTTAAGAACAAATCAATACAATGAATTGTGACAAATCATCAGGACCAGATCATGCAAGAACTCTAAAGGAACTCAAATATGAAATTGCCAAACTATTCACCGTGGTGTGTAATTTAGTGCTTAAATTGACCTCAGTATTAAAGGAAAGAAAGTGGGAAATACAATACAAAATTTTTAAAGCATTTTGTAGTGGAGAGGGAGATCCAGAAAACCTTAGAGCAGTAAGTCTAATTTTTCTACTGGATAAATTCATTGGAAATATTGAAAAATACCCCCAGAATCTGAAGGCTAGTAGAGAAATTAATTAAAGGAGATGCTATAAACAATGAGTAAAAACAACAGTGTTTCCAGCAAATGATACATTCTGTTTCTTTTAGATGCCTGTGTCAGGGCTGAACTAGCCTAGACTAGGCATTCACTACTCAGAGAGTTAAGTTTAGAAGAGAATACAATGCTGAGTAGCTGAGTGATGAAAGGGCAAGTGACATAAAATGCAAGTCTATACAAAGGAAGAAGCTCTGAAATAAAGATAACTAATGATGGGTCTTACACTAGGTCTTATAATTCAAAAAATAAAAAAGATTACAAAGAAATTTGGATTGCCTGTCTCAAGTGATATATCAAGTACCAGATTTAAAACTAAGTAGTTAGTTAGTTAGTTAGTTAGTTAGTTAGTTAGTTAGTTAGTTAGTTAGTTAGTTAGTTAGTTAGTTAGCTAGTTAGTTAGTAAGTAAGTATCTTTTGATGAAAGTATGGAACTCCTTGCAGAATATGTTTTGGATGATAATGGTATAAATAGTTTCAAAGAACAGTTGGAAACCATTGAAAACATGTCTCTCTCTAGACATCAGATGTCCCATTCAGATGTTCCCTTGCACAACATGTTACCAGAAACTGGGAGACTATAAGAGGGAAGAATCTGTATTTGTCTTTTTTCTGAAATTCTTTCTTTAAACATCCATTGCAAGCTACTTTTAAAAGACAGTAGAATAGATTTGATAGGCCACTCCAACATTAGATTTTATGTAATTTGGTGTGATATGATCAGGGAAAATTTTCAAGTAAAATCCACATTGCCCTGGATCAAATGTTTGCTCCACTGAACCTATGTTGTGATAAGCAATTCTTTTAAAACAGTGAGTTTTTCCTTAAGTTCATATAATTTTTAGCAATCTTGCTTAATGTAGGTGAAACAGCCTGTATTTTAGCAGTTCTCAAGCCAGAAAGCTTGCTGCTCGACCCCATCACAGTAGTTTTTTACCCGTGTTTTAACCATGTTCATCACCTACATCTTCCTCTCTGTCTGTTTTGAAATAATAAAAATGAAGTCTTCCTCAGAAATAATAAGTCATCATCCCCAGGCAGAAGCTGTTAAGTACATAACCAGGGATTGTCTTTTCTCTTTAGAGATAATTCTTTAATGATTATCAACTTCTTTAATATGTGATTGTAAATACTGTTGAAAGAAAGGTGTCTTCCTTTTAAGATCATTTAGCCCTGAGTATCCCACAGGTCCAGTTTGCATTTCTTTTAAGTAGATTGCAGATTTCACATGCTACCCAGGAAGTTAGATGGCTTACCACACATCCATCTGTCCCCTCAAAACCTCTAACTATTCATTCTATTTGGCTCGGTGGATGAACACTTTGTTCAATTACATTCAAGTTTTGATTTTAATTGTTCAATAGTTCCATTAATAACGTCTTCTTAAGTCACCTCTTGAGATTTTGCAAAGTTAAATTGTCTTTGAAACTTAGAACACATGCAAATTTAATAAATAAATAAATACCCAAACAAAACAAACACCAAGAAAACTAGATAGTTTTCACCTGGCTTATGATGAAATGTTTGTGTGTGTTAATGGTTTGGTTATTAAAATGTATAAGCAGAGGGAAAAAAGCATGGAACAGATTTCCTTGAGAGCTCCATAGAGGAGCAGCACAGTGGATCTCTGTGACAACAGTGACAGATATTTATGGCTGAGATGGCCCAGGTCAGTGTAAGCCTACAAGAGAACAAAGACTATATGCTGTACCTGTAAAGACAATACCGGATGAAAAAATATATACCCAAAGCATATTAGCCACAGTGACTGACCAGACCAGAACATAAGCAGAGGGAAGCAAATCTTGACAGGAGTCTGTTCTGGATATACTTACCTAACTTTCCTCAGGGAAATGTGAAACTGAACCAGAACTAGTTCCACAGGGAAGAGGGTAAGCTGATAAATCAGTATTACAAGTAATCTCCTCCAGTTTATGTAGGAGCTGGAAACTGAATCTGAGGTTCTCGTTTTCCCAGATTGCTGAACACATCAGCAAGGTGTACATCACGAAAAGGAAAATTTTTTTTTCTTCTGTTTGGCTGGTTTTGGTTTTGTTTATAATAATGCCATCAAATGTGATCACCACATAAATGGGAAAAATCTGATGGGTGCTGGAATTGTGAAAAACCATGTATGTCAAGGTGCCACGTTTTTAAGAACTGTAGTTGGAGTTCTTGGCAGATAAGGTCCAGACAAAATCACTTTACAATGTAAACTGTTGCTGTTTCTGTAGGTTTTAGTGGCACATCTCTGAAGCCAGACATTTTTGTTTTTAAGCTCCTCTGGATTTTAGAAAGATGCAGAGGTATCTGGGGAAATGAGGAAAAAAATGGACCTGAATTTCAGAAAGTTTTGAGGTGGATTCTGAGAAATGGAAGAAAAATAGGGAGCAAAGTCAGATGGAATAAGAAAGGGAGGGGAGAAACAGAAAAAAATTGAATAATTCGGTACCTGTGAATAAGAAGTGTACATACATAAATATAGGTATACTTATGTGTGTGGTGATGTGGGTGTATATATATAAAATAGATGAATCAAAACCACTTCTATTAAATAACTCATAGTCTTACTTTGAGTAGGCTTCTTCTTGGAGATATGCACCAATGATACTGACAGATTTGTCACTATCCAAAGGAAATTCTTGCTTTTGGAGGCTTGAAGTCTGAGGCCAGACTAAAGCACCTCTAGCAAAATCCCATGGAAGCAAGAGGATTAGACCCTTGCTGTGCCCATATCACTGACTCTTTAAAATTTTATAGTTTTGAAATTAAACTGGATAAGAAAAATTCATCCGAATCATGTGAAATGACTTGCCTAAATGTAAAAACCACACAACCCAACTGAGTGGAAGAGAGTGTCCTGAAGGTTGGTTGAGTTTTTTTTGATGTTTTTGGTTTATTGCCAAAAATTCACTCCTTATGTTCTGAAATAACTGAGAGCCAAAAGCTTAGAATATCGCTGTGCTGCCTCTTTAAGCACAATACCCTTTCCCCTCTTTTCATTTAGTTATCTCCTTCTCTGCTCTGTGGCTCAATCTGCATATGTTATTGGCCTCGATTCCCAGGGCTGCCACCTTAATCTGTAGTAGCTAATAGTACAACCTCACACATGGCCTGGGACCAGGCTCAGGTTAACAAGAAATCCAAAAGAAAATGGCTGGGGGAGGTTGCTATAAAATAACCACTTGAAATTTCAGGCTGTGATTTTTTTGTCACATTTGCATGGAAGCAAATACTTTAGTCTCAGAGGTTCAGTCAAATGCATTAAAAAGATGAACATTTTAGTTAATGATCTAAGAAGATTTCTAAAAGCAGTTTTGATTGTGTACTATTAGCTTTAATTAATTTTTATACTGAGACCAGCCATTATATTAGTAGAATGCATATTTTAATCAATTTCTACTTGCTGTTTTGTGCAAGTTAAAGGTAGTTTTGTGGTTTGTGCCTAGTTTATACAGTGCATTTAACTCAATGTGTCTTAGGTAGTGTTCATTTGAGGTTCAATGTATACTCTAATCAGAGCATGATATAAGAATTATGAATAAAACTCCAACAAGCAGTGAGGTTGTTTTCATTTTGGACCATAGTGGAATATACTTTCTCTAAACAGGTGCTTGAATGCATTATTAAATATCACAATACTCAACTGCACTATCATCAAGAGCAGGCATAAACAGTTAGGATTATATCTCTTTTCAATAGCAGCTAACCTGCTTCTGAAAAAAAGCAGCTGGTTTATATACATTTGCAATCATTCTGTCACTGGCAAATGTAAAAGGATTCTATCAAATTATTTTTTTTAAAAACAGTTTTCAGGTTATTATTTTAGAAATATTTTATCATTTTTATGGGCAATTAAAAATAGTCAATTTCCCATTTTTTTCTTTTTCTTTTTTACTCTTTTTTTACTCTTATTTGACAAACACTTTGACAAAGTGAAACTTTTTTGCTCAGGACTGCTAAATAGAGTTTGAAATTGGGACTGTAATGATGTTTATTTCTTTAGTCATAAATATTTCTTTTAGTCACACTCTAGTGATAATTCAGGTGACAGGATGCTTGGACTGGGAAGATAGTGGAGCAACTATCCTATACTGTTCAACCCAGCTATCCTTCTCTTTCCTCATCCCTTGGCACTTCCCTCCCAGTCTTCCTTCATGATCCAAAGAAAACTGATTTGTCTCAGCACCAGAGAAAGGGCACACCAGCAGGAGGTCAGACTTGGTTAGATCAGGAGACAAAGCCCAGTCCCATAAAAACTTTTTCTGCGTCTGACAAAAATCTACTCAGGCCTCTCTGATCCTAAACACAGGAGCTTTTTTCAAACTATTAATTCAAGAGATAGGAAGCCCTGAAAAAGAAAAGTGGGGGTGAGTAAAGATAACAAAGGTTTAAAACAGGTAAAGGTGTAATGGGGGCTAAGGAATATTTGGAGAAACTTTGATACAGGTAAATGTCTGAAAACCCGTTTCTCCAAACTATATATCTATTTTGCCTTTTCATCACAGCCTTCCACTTCTTCCTGCAGTGCCCAGGGCCTGCTATATCATGCCATCAACCAAGGTTTTGGTCCATCCCCATTAAGCATAGTTACACCAAAAGACATTTCCACCACCCTACTCCTCTCAATGGACTTGCCATTGAAGGTCCTTCATCTCATTCACATGGGATCATGCCCAGCCTTCCACAGTACCCCTTTCCACACATTGCCCTTGAAGATTTTTGCCTCTTGTTGCCATTTCCAGACTTTTGTTCAGCAGTTCTTTCAGGTCCAAAGGGACGTCCAGTTCACTGTTCCAGGAGCTGTATAAATACACGGTGAAAACCAGTCTCTGTCACAAGCTGCTCCCAGGATGAACAGGCTGGACAAATTAATGTTGGACATAAAAATGGAGGCACAACTTCAGAAACCGACAGCACTACAGGAGGATGATCTCCTGGCTTCCAGATCAGAACTGCTTAAGCAGAATAAGCACTGTTTCAAGTGCCTGCCCACAACCAGCCCTCCCAGTGCTCCCACCACCATGAATGTCAGAGTGCAGGGACTTCTCTTCTGAAAGCAGAGATACAAATGAATGGGTGGAAAAAAGAAGGGCTGCAACAATACATGCCAAAGGTGGACTGAAAAAGAGTTTCAGATCAAATGAGTGTATAAGCAACATTTGCACAGTTCCCTGATAGGTCAGGTTCAAGCCCACCTGAACAACAAAAAAACAGGTTTATATTGCCATATCCTCTCCAGCAGTACTGTTCTGGAAGGAGCAGAGTTCAGTGCTGCTGCACACCACATCAGCACATCCATGATTCAGGCTTCAAAGCACTAATCTGTTCTAAAGGTTGTGATAAAAAGAAGTGATGACTTCATTGCATCAAACAGGGCCGACAGTCCCTGCCATTCTGTTGCTCAGTAGATCGCAGAAACTAAGCATTGTTAATTACACTTTTCCTGTATTAGTAACTCATAATACTGATTACTGATAAAAGAAGCATACACATGCTGGAGGTATTTGGCATAAACAAGCATCAGTGGATTGCACATTGGCAAGTCTACAATGTTGACAAGTATTCAGATGTCAGAAGAGGAAAAAAATCACTATAAGTGATGCCACTTTAAAGGATTCTGAGATTGAAAAACTCAGGAAAAAATTCAATGACTACATGAGCAACTTATTTATTACCATTCCAGAAAATTCAGACTCAACAAAGATATTGTATCTCTGTCCTTATAAAATCTGCCAATTGTTTTGATGACCCTTTACTGTTGGAGTCCAAGCTGAAGGTAAAGTCTGTCTTATGACAGCTGAACCTACCCACTGCTGCACACAGCCTTACAGGAATGACTTTCTAGCCTTTCCTAGATGAAATTGCAATCAATCACCTAGAAATGAAGACTTCACTAGTTCATTATCAGTTCCCTGAACTATCCAACCTCCCCCAATGCTTCATAAAAGTTCCAGTTTTCTAATATTTAAATTATTTCAATTACCTAATACTTAGCAACATTGTTGATATTTCTCTTGATTTTTTTTTCCTACATGGACTTGGTTGGAAAAACTTCTATATCAAATGTATATCTTAATTAAATATAAGCTGTTTTATGTGCAGGAAAATAAAAAAAAATAAAAAATCAAAGTTATCATTTTTCTCTCTGTTTCAAAGATGCAAATACCAGAAAGAGAGCAGTTAGACTTTAAAAGAAAAATTTATGAGTATTTCCCTCTTGGTACTCCTTCCAGTGCTTCCTAATTAAGGACAAGCCAACACAGTATCATGTACCAATCTGGTATTTATTAACAAAGCTAGTCATGATTTTTAACTGATTATTGCTCAGAGGATCCTCCCCTCATTAATATAAATGAATTAGGAGGAACAGTGCCAAATGTTTCAAATGGGAATTAACATGAGACTGCAAGGTATAATTAGTTGAAGATGCTAAATACATCAAAGTATTAATTTCTCTGTGCATATATATATGCCTATATATGTATCACATTTATATATTATCTAAAAATATTATGTATATGTACAAACAGTGCACATATCAGCTTAAGTGCATCTTTTAGATGGATGCATGCTTGTTTTATTATCTTATACCCTGTAGCTAAGGAAAACAAAGTATCAAGCTGAAAGAGGACTACAGAATCCAGGGAGCAAAAATAAAGAGAGATCCATACAGGATAACACTGATAATAAATATCACTTAAGATAAAGAGTCTCTGATCCAAACATCATTATAGGTACAAAATCACAACCCCACTGTTCTATTATCTGTTAGTCTTGTAATTGTAATTTTCCCCTCCTTTCTCCCTGCCATTTCTGTGTTTATATGTGTCTCTGTGCACTTGCTGGTGCGTAAGTGCACATACATTGAGGTTGGATCACCACAGCCAAGATAATAATTTTACCCTGAGTTTCAGTTATTTAGATGTACATTATCCTTCTTTTTTCAGTGTTTGTGACACCTTCTCGAGCTGTTTATGGGAGTCTCAAGTTGTTTTGAAAACAGAACGGTGTGGTTAGAATACCAAACAACACAGAGGCAAATCAAAACACGTAACAGGAATATACTTACCTTTATTTCTCAGCTGCACTTTGCACTCAACTGGAAACACAACCTCTCTCTTCTTCACCTTTTAAAACCAAAGCACAAGCTAGTCAGTAAGGTTCAAAGCAGTTCAAGCAGGTTTAGAGATGAGTTACTACCAGACTTGGACCTGATGGACCTGTTAATTCTGCATAAACGTGTAAGATTGGGCTAATACTGCTGGTGGCCAAATGTTGCTGCAAGGAAAGGCTTTGTCCAGTTTCCTGGATTCATTTTCATGTTTCAGAAGGAACTTCCATTTACTCTGAACCAGAGAAGGTAGGTGCAGACATAGACAAAATTTATATGTGAAGAGAAGGGTGGATAACAGAGCTCTATGACTGCAACTTCCTGTCATGTGGCAGCCTGTGCCCTATAGATGTAATGAATGGCCAGCACTTCTATTCTCATACCACATTTCAGCTTTGTTCTAGAGTCTCTAAAATGTATCCAGAGTGTAAAAAAAGGACTAAACCTTATTGCCAGTGTTCACCTGAATTGTCAGCCACAACTATACTTGGGATAACCATCCTGTGTTTGACTGCTGCTAAACTCAGCTGAACCAAAGGTACATGTATCCTGCCTTAGGCTGTTGATGGCATCAGATATGTAGGGATGAAATGTAACAGAGTGGTTGTTCCCTAAATTTTCCTCCCTGCTTCCAGTATTCGGCAAATTACTGATTCTTTTTAGGCATCATCCTTTTACATCAAGTCATTGTATCTAATAAATCTTAAGAGAGGACACAGTAAGTTCATGTTTGACCTACATGACTTTGTATAATCTTTTTTTTTTTCCTTTTTAAGTTATTTTTCCTATTGGTTCCCACAGTATTCTATAGCACTCAGTCAAAATTTTGTCAGAAAGTACAAACGGCAGTCCTCTTTTTGTTTTTAATTGTTCCCTGATCCTTTCATTGATTGCCCCTTCTTTATTCTTCGAATGTTTTTCCCACCTCTACCTTCTCCAAGCCACTCATTACACAGTAGGCTTCCCTTCCTTGCACATCTTCTTTTGCTCAGTTAAATAGTCTCATGACCTTCAAAGTTTGCAGTATATGGAAACTTACATGAAAACAATTTTAAATAAAAACTTTTCAGATCATGCCTACATTTATTCTCAGCTACATCATTAACTGTATTTATCTGTTATCTCAAGCTATTCCTTGAAACATGTTTGTGAACTGAAAGGTTAAGTGATTGCAGGCAATTTAAGGTAGACACTATTTTTGAATGTACAATAATAGGTATGATGTTGGGCCCTTTAAATATGACTGAAAAAAAAAATAAATTTGAATAGTTACACACATTAAAAAAAAAAAACAAACAACAAAGCCAAAACAAAACATAAAAAAAAAAAAAGAAGCATTTAACAGTCTAAGCTGTTCTACTATAAAAGAAATGTAAGGTTCATGATGTTTTCTTTCACCAGTGAAAAATACCCTTTATGGGCTTACTTATGTAAAACACACTTATGGTCATAACTGCTTCTCTGGTATTTTAACCTTCAGGATTTTTAGTCCTCTAAATATCTAATTAGTACTGCTTTTTTAATGGTTTTATAAAAGCATCTTGGCATGTATGCTCAGAATGGCCTAGTGCCAAAGTACCATAACGTGCAGGAACAGTAACAACTCTGTCTCTTCACTGACTCTCTGCAATAGAATATGATCAGGAAAAAAAATCACATGCAAAGCTGACAGGACAACTCACATTTCTGTTAGAGCTTATAAATCCTACTCAAAGTAAGAACTCCAGATCTTTGACTGGCCTTTGGGTTTTTTCCTTTTTTGTGTTTTACTTCTTTGTGTCATACTTTATGTCATCCTATATATATTGGTCATATATATTGGTCACATTCTGTCATCCCTGTGAGATAGTTGCAGGGTAAGAAGACCAAGGCATAAAGGGGCTTGTCAAAGGGATACTGTAGTGATACTCAAAAGATATCTTCTGCAGCAGATCATCTGAGAAGTCTGATTTCGCTCTGGAGCCACAGCTTAAAGTACAGCATGGGATGTCCTGCAGATGCATTCTAGTAGTAGAAGTCAAAGCACTGCTCTATATTCAGACATAGAGTCTTTTCTGTTCATCAATACATTCTGCAAAGAGCTCATCTGCTAAGCAACAGAACATTTAAAGATTTAAGTTAATCCAGATATCCCAATAAAGGGTTTAGGTTTTGGTCTAATGCTCCCTCCCACTTGTCCAAACTAGTTCTGAGCCCTTTCTCAAAATCGAAGTATGATGCTCTCCACTTCTGCTTCCTAGCAGATAAAGTATATACTCTAGCAAGTATATCTGACACACCAGCATGGCCCAGCCAACATAATCGCCCTTTGGTGCCACTAGCAGTCAACGTAATTTACAGTCACCCTCAGATTGCTCTAACTCATAGTAAGGGACAAAAGCTGGTTAATGATCAGTCAGTGCAAGGTGGCATCTTTGCTCACACCTCCCTCCCAATTAGCACTCCTTGCTCCTTGCCTGCAGCAGAAAATCTGGGCCTTTATATTATTTTCCCACAACAGCAGCCTCCATCATTAATTAGTGTATGGAAGCTCAGGAGATCCATTGGGAACAGAGGAAAAACATCCTCCTGTGACAGTGTTAGTCATGCTAACAACTCCAATTCCCCTCAAGCTGTTACTGACACACCCTTGAGCTTCTGGTGACCCTGTGCAACACCTTTCTTTGGACTCAGGAAAGGAAACAATGTGATATACAACTCATGAAGCTTATGACTTCCTGACTTATGATTGTATTGTCTATATCTAACGCAGTTCAAGCTGTGTCTGAAGCCTTTCCTGTAGCTGGGACGTTGGTAATGTCTCTATCTACATGTACTCTCAGTTGACTAATAAGGCACTTCAGCTCATAAACATGCATGTTTCTCAGTAGGCAACTGATGCAGATAACCCTTCTCTGTTTTTCCACTTAATTTCCTAAAAGTTGCAGGAATGCAATCTCTTTGGACCTTAAAACCACCATCAGCTGGTTTACAATTAGAAAGACAAATGTCACCTTGGGGTTAAAAAACAAACAAACAAAATGAAACTAAATCAATCAACCAAAAAAACCCAAACAAAACCAAACCAAAACAACATACACACACACAAAAAAAACTAAACAAAAATCAAAACCAAAGAAAAGCATCAAAACAAAGAAAACAAACCAAAGTAAGGTAAATCTGAGAAAGGTCTGTACTTGTGCTTTGTTTCCAGTTAAAATCTGACTACACTGAAGATTTCTCAAGAAAGCTGAAATTCATAATTACCTTTTAAATATTTTAAAATAACTATGGATAAGAAGGAAATTTTAGAGATCAGATAAAAATTTCTCTGATTCATTAGTCACTAATATTGTCATATTTACATTCTGTATGACACCACCTATAAGAAGAGAGTATTTACATTGCATATGTACCATAACAATCAAAACCACTATTAAAAATAGTTTAAAAAACAAATAAGTAGTTTCCCGCAAATAGTTTTCCAAAAATATGTAACTTTGGCACAATTGTAGATATTAGTCTAGATTTGCAAACAGTTTTACCAAGAACAGAACATCTTAAGAATATATGATTTCTCTGTAGTTTTATTGCAGAAGGTGAACTCAACATCTGCCCAGTTCAGATCATGGCTGTACTACCAGACTATGCACCGTGTACTGATTAGTCTCCCAAAGTCCTCTTCTGACATCCAGTTGGTTCAGTTTATATCTACAAGTGGTCTGAGGTCAGGCCTTTGGCTGTTGTAAGGTGCTGATGAGCAATCTGAAGGGGATATCCTCAGGATATTAAATCTATTGACCTATTGACACAAAATCTCTAATGGTTGAAAAGAGCTGTCAGTCACAAGCAATGGAGTCTCTGCTAAGCAGGATATGAAGAAAAACAAGCACGTTTTTGGCTTATTCCCTAACAGTATCCTTGTTCAGATTTTTTTTCTTGACCTTGAGCATGAGTTGACTCCTGTGATAAAGGTATGAGAGCAAAAGGCAGAGTCATCAGTTCAGATCACAAAGGAAAATTATGCTTAAACATTAACTTCATTCTTCAACAGTTAAATAATGCTTCTGGCATCAACAGGTTTCAAGCAAGCTTCTGCTTTTTCTATTCACATTCTTTCCCATCCTTGTCCCATTAATGAAGAGCACATACTTAATGTGTTTAGTCTGTTATTATCACATAGAATATGTCACCCTCAATCCTCATCTGTCTGTCATCTAAGCATATATGTCACTGGGCAGAACAACTCTTATACTACTTCCCTTCCCCCTGCCCCTTCTACATCTGTACAGGATTGGAAAAGAGAGTCCTGTGTATTACATAAACACCCAGCAGAAGGGCTGCAGGTGAGAGATGAATGGACTGGGGACAAGTACCAGGTCAAAAGAAAATGTAGAGAAAAAAAAGGATTTCAGCTGCATTTTAAAATATAGAAAGTTAAATCAGATCAAATTGGTTCCAGAACAGTATGCACTCTATTCCAGCAATATCTATTGCCATATGGGACTTTTAAATACTGGGTTTGGAAAGGAAAGAAAAGAACACAAGGTAGCCTAGTTAAAAACGCACCAGAAGTATGAAGACAGCAGCCCAGTCTGTTACTTGATATTCAAATCTTCTCAAAACTTTTCTGGGATTTTTTGTTCTTTTTTCTTCTTGAGAATTCTATACCGCTATGATCAAACACTTGACAGCCATTTTCATGTAATTTTGCATGATTTCCATACTGAGGAAGTATTAAACAGAAGATTCCAAGAAACTAGTCAGACTCCTTGCATTTTGCTATTTTCTCCAGCATAAATACCCTAACCAGTGCTCCTAAGCATAGTACATCATCACACTTTTTTTCCATTTTCTTTTCCTCATAGAAAATTCAAAGCTTTTATATGTTTTCGTATTTGTTATACATTTTGATCAAATATCTCCTGAATATGTAGAAGGGAACAATGAACAACAATATTTTGGACTGTATTTGGCGATGAGTGTTCTGGTACATCTACCTATCCTGTGATGCATTTAAATTCTCCTCATGAACAGCTTAGAATAAATAAGGTTTTTAGCACTATGTCTGGCGTTAAAAAATATACAAATCAAGTAAATGTATGTTAAAAAGTAAAGTACAACTGTGAAATAACAAAAGGCATTTAAAACTGAGAAAACAATACAAACTAACTGCAAATGATTCATCCTAATGGTATAACAAGAATAAAAACATACAGGAATTTGGTATTACAGACAGTATTACAGTTGTCCTGGTAAGAAAGGAAGGGAAGAGAAAGGAAGACACTGTCTTTAGATGGCCAAGTGCTGCCTATTGACAGGAAAACAAGTACCCTACTTTGTAAAAGTTACTTTTTTATAACATTTGGGGGCTTTTCAGCTGATAAATGTAAATATTAACCATTGTCTTAAAAATGACTACAGAAAATTTCTATTTCACTTACATCCCAGTGAGGCACTTATACAGAAACAATTGCACTCTGTTTATTAATTTGAAGCCATTCTGCAGTGATTAACATGTGAAATCTGCAAAAGCATTTTCAAGGTTGTTTTTGCACTTCTGTGTATCTGTAGTTCAGATCAGTAGAAACTACTGTAATACCAAACATCATGTAACACCAAAACATCTTTATTACTCTTTAAACCCACTGTAGAAATGTTTTAAAAGTATAAACCTCTCTCCTATAAAGAATGGAAAATCTATGTCCCTTTTCATTTCAGGGGATGCATTACTACTTCAGGAGATTCTTTAATGGTGATCTACAAATAATTCACCAGGAGTTAGTTTTAAATAGCACATACTTCATGATGAATGAAGGAAGAATGCCAAAAGATTTTTTTATTCTTTTTACTTGAGTGAGGTTTGAGGGATTTTTTTTGAGATATTTTTAAATGTCAGTCTTGGTTTTCCTATATTTTAATCACTGAATTGATTAGTGACATAAAAATATGTATCATCATGGTTCAAGAGGATGGGGAAAGAAGAGATTTTAAACTTATCCTCTCCTAAAGGTTATGTTGCTATACTGCAGTACAGCTCAGTGGTGTTAACAAAAGAAAAATACAAAATGTAACATGAATTACCACTTAAACTCCTTTACTTTCCTTGATTCATTCCTCCCTTTATCTTTTTGACTGTTATGATATCATAATTTCACCAGCAATTCAGGCATAGATCACAGTAAATGGAGTTGGATATAAAACAGGGAAAAGAAGGAACAGAGAGGGTGAAAAAATCCCCAATCCACAACTGTCAAACCTTCTTACATTTAATAGAATATCAAAAATATGATCTATACTCACATTCAGTTTTTCCATGTTTATATTTAAAATGTTCTTAAAAGGCATGCAAACCCTCCCAATGTATGGAGATACGAACTCAAGAAGTTCAGTTTTAAGGACTTTTCTAACCAATAGTCCTTCTTTCTAACTATAAATGGACTGAAGACTTATGGCATTGATTTGCAACAGCAAAAGATGTGACGTTTCATATTCAGTTCTGTTTAACCGAGCATGTTATGCATGATGTGCAAGAGAGTCACCTTGCTCCTTTACATCAACACCTGGAACAGGTATGGAGGCAGCATGCTTAGACATTGGCAAGGAAGGAGAATTCTGTCTTATTTTATAAAGTCCCCATCTGTCCATCTTGGAAGCAACAGCACAGACTATTTGGCATGGACCCTAGTTCAAGGACTGCAAAGAGGATGTCTTGTTCAGCCAACCAAGAGTGCTTTTTTGTCTACCTTCCCCATGTCTAGCCTGAACATCTAATAGCCATTTACTTCATAGCTACTCCTTAAGATGGTGATCTTATGAAGTAAAAGACAATAATGATGAGATAGGGAGGCACGGTAAGTAATAACAAGAGATATCATAAGCCTTAGAGAAATGCAGGAGACTAGTGACATCCTCAGTGCTTGTTTTCACCGTTGTAGAAAATCTTTTTGCAATATATATGAAACTAAGTTCATCAGTTTTTTAAGGCTTTGCAGATAAAGGTCCATCTTTGAAAAATACTAGGGTTCTGGATGAAAATGCATTGGCTAAGCTCTGTGAAGCTTTTTTGCATAAACTCACGCCCCTAATATTCTAGCTCCTGGCTGGTGCTACCTGTTGTGTAAATGCTGCAGATCCTAATTGCTTACGTATTTTAGTGCTTTGAACAAGTCAGAATGCAAGCATATGTTACTTGCCTGTTTTAGTTTTATGCTATTGCTTCATTCCCAAATACTACCCAAAATGCTCTCTAGCTGGTCTATCAGCATCAATAGATCAAAGGAACTATCTCCTACTTTTTCAAGCTACTAATATATTTGAAGACAGAAAAGGTTGATATTAATTTCTTGTATTATTTTCATTATCTTTAATATTAAAAGAGAGAAAGAAGGAGAGAGACTGCAGCTCAGTCTTCTGATTGCCTCTCAAGTATACTTGGTTTATAAGGATGTATCACAATCTTCAGTGGAATGCCTGTGAATTTGCACCATCATAAAAGAGAACTGAGTGCTTCCAGTCATGGAGGTATATTTTTAAGTTTGGGAGCTTTTTTTGTTTCTTTGTTTTGTTTTATTGGGGGGGGGGGGTGGTTTTGTTTTGTTTGTTTGTTTTTGTTGGGTTTTTGTTTGGTTTGGTTTGGGGTTTTTGTTTGTTTGTTTGTTTTGTTTTTCTGTTGTTTTTGTTGGTTGGTTTTGGGTTTTTTTATGGCAGCCCATCTGGGTTCTAAGACCTAAGGCTTGCATTAAGAAAGATTTACCTCACAAAGGGTAAGGGCAAGAAGGATAGCAAGCATTATCTATGTTTCTGTCAGCTACTGACCTTCACCTCTCACATGTCCTCCTGAAGTGGGACGTAATTGCAGCACTGGTTCACTTGCTCTGAGCTTTACTCTGCTCCTTCTCCACCCCACCAGGCTGTTTTTGGTTGCTCACTGGAGCCATCTTGAGTGTATTTGCCACCAGCTGCTTCCCACAACCTCGTTGCTCCCCTACCCACCTCCAGAGTGTTGCACCACACTGCAGGAGCCTGCAGTGCCATTTGCCAACACCATCTGCCAGACCTCCTGAGCCAAGATTACCTCCTCCCAAACCCACACCATTTCTATCAGGGTTTCAAAGCCTGCAAACAAGGGGTCAAAATCTGAAAAGAAAGGCTCAAAAAATCTAAAGCTGCTGTTCTTATTCTCAGAATCTTTTCTTTCTCCTCCCAGTACACAAACATTGTCCTCATCTTGCAGAAATTGTTATGGGACAAAAAGAAAATTCTAGTGCAACTTTGTGTTGGTGTTTTAAGCACCAGACCAGCTGCATCAAAGCTGTGAGGAAACGTCTTCTCTACCTCCAGAGAGTCCCAGTCCAAAGAATTGAAACTAAATAGCCAGATGGTGCTCATGTGTGCATATATCTGAATTCTAGTTTCAATATCTCTCTCAGAAAGTCTTTAATAATAGAATGTAGAAGTTGGCTATTCTTCTCTCAGGCTTGTGAGGTATTTTACTGCTCCCTACTCATTCTTAACCTCCAGAAATTTATTGTTTACATATTTGTCCTTTTCATCTCCAAAGTATCTCCACTGCATTGACCCACTTCAGCAGCACCAAAAAAATCTTCATTGATTAAAAACCTTCTGCTTGCAGCCTCAGGCTTCATCACATCTTTGTTCCTCTGGGCCACCCATACACTTGGCAAGGACCATGGTCCTTCTACAGCTACACTGGGAACAACGGCAGTCTTGACTCTGTTTATGAGAAGAAGGCCTATGAAAACTGGGCTTTACCTGAGGGGGAAAAAAAAAGTCAGGTTATTACACTGAAACCATGGAGTCCTTGTTCCATATTCTGTTCAAACAGAGCTAAATATGCAAAGAGTAATTTTTCCTTTGTAAACCATACTTTTCCAGGGATTTTGATCGGCTGCTGGGGTAAAGGGAGAGGAGACCACAATCCCCAAGTTCTCCTTCTGCTTTTGACTTTGAGGCAGCCATATGATCTTCTTAGTTCCTTCAGGCAAGGAATTCCTCAGTTTACCAATTTGCAAAGTGGATACAACAGCGATCTATCCACAGGAATTCAGGTAATAAAAACAACTGTTTGCAAAAGACTAATGCAGGGGTGGAGTGGAGGGGAAAGAAAAAAGGATAAATTATTCTTTCAAATTAAAAATGGGATAGATTATTCACATATCTATACATAAACCATGAATCTGCTTGTAAGTGAACTACTCCTACATGAACCCTGCACTCTGTTTATAAGGTACATTGTTTCCTTTATAAAGCCTACAGAAGTCAGACTTTGATTTGAATATAATAAAATTACAGAAACAGCAGAAGCTGGCCATGTAACTCCTTTTTTAATGAATACCTAAAGTAACAGTCCTCTAAGCCATTGTGTCATCTTTCAACTCCTGTCCCTCCCTCCCCCTTTCTGCACCAAACTCGAGGAAAAGAAAAACTGATTGGCAGGTACTGTAGCTGGCGTGAATAACCACGACTATATATCTTGTCAAAAATCAGCATGTACTTTAAAAAAGAAGAAAGTAAAATATGAAGATAAGAGGAATAATCTGAGGCTCTCCCATATTCTCATTCAAATTTTTCTATTTAGATTTCACTATATTTCCTTTTTTAACCTTCTCCTGCAGGTCTTTATATATAGGACAAAAAAATCCACTTCTGTCATTTAAAGCATGATGAAAGTACCAAAGAAAAATCTATTTTCAGCTGTTTCTCGTTAGAGCACTTTTTTGCCACTGTGATGAAAGTCAATGCAAAGAAAGAAAGACGAGTCACTGATGAAGATGAAGAAGCATTTCTGATCAGCCATCTGTTCAACCAATTAAAATCCTCGCAAATAAAGTTGTGTATACTTATATAGCTAACCCATAAAGATATACATATCTGTGTGTACACTGGCATGCGAATACATACATATAAATACCATGTAAAGTCTACTTCGAATACACTGATCTCTGCTTACATGCTGTGCATAGCTAATTAAATGCACACATAGAGAAACAATGAAAAAACGAAATAGAATTTGGCCCCACTGGAGAACAAAGCCTTCTCTGTTAACATCCTTTTCTCTTAATGGTCCTTGTGCAGTAAAAATAAAGTCCAAACACTGTAATTTCATTCCCAGAAAAGTTACAAATACTGTAGGTATCTTTAGAAACAGCTGCAAAAGTGGATTCACTTCTGACAAGATTGGTGTTAATTACCAGTAAGGACTTCAGTATAATACTATTTAAATCATTTTAAATTATCCCTCTCAAAAATTAATTTTTCATCAAAGATTACACAAAAAAATCATGATATCATCTCTGCAGCTGCGATTTAGTAATAATTTCATCTATTATTACCAATGTCAGTTAGATAAAAGAAAAATGGCATCCTACTGTGCTGATTCCAGCATAGGCCATATATAGAAATTTTTAACTATCACTTATAATCGCCTTGATGAGCTTAAACCTCCTCTCAATTAACACCCTAAATGACACTGAGACATCTTAATGGAGGATGTAAGTAAAGGAAAAAGACTTTAATCAAAGAATAAAAAGTGAAGAGCCAAGTAAAAGGAGGAAGTCTGGTGCACCTCTCAGTGTCCAATCTCACTGGGGTTCTTTATCTTGTCTTGAACTTCTTGTCATCTTTATATTGCTATTGTAACTTCACAGCAGCACTAAGAAGGAAAAAAATTTGTGAGCATACTCTTATCTGCAGTAGGCATCCACATCTCAGAAAGGCAGTGGGGGTTTACACTGAGCAGGAAAACACAGATTAAATGAAACTGACAAAACTCTGAAAAATAAAATTATTTCAACTTACAATGAAGCTTACTCCATTTTAGTTATTACTTCAGTAGTGGTTCAGGGCAATTTTTAAAGAATGGAACACAGTGATTCACATACTATTCAATAAACCTTGAAAGAGTATGTTCTGATCCTAACATCCCAACCTGAATAAAAGTTCTGCTTTCACATCCAGGAGGCAATTATACTTCTTAAGATCTCAGTTGCCAGACAACCATGTAAATATTTGCTTAAATGGTATGTACAGTAGATATTATTAAGGGCATTTTTGTCTCTTTTAACATATCTCTAAGACTCACAATACAAGCATTTAAATGCATTCACATACTGGGTGGTTGTGATAGCACTCTTCAAGTTTCAGGAAGGCTGAGAAATAAGTCTCTATCCAGTGTTTCCCAAACGTGAATTCAACTTTCTAGCCTTCAGAGTAACCACCCAGATGTACTACGTTGATAATCTTCAGCTACGTTCCATACACTTCTTGTTATACCCTTATGCAAAAGCAGTGGAGGATGGTTACAGCCTGGGAACTGCTGTTTTAGGATACACATAGCTGAAGGGACAGGGTGGTTTTGTCCTGGTAGATGACTCAGTGACAATCTGTTAGCTCTGATAGGGAAAAAGGGCTTCGGGAAGCATGACGGCAAATTACCTCTGAGGGACTTTGGGAGGTGCTGTAAATACCTGGGAACCAGACATCTCTGCTGCAACAGCTAATGGGACCATTAGCTTTTGAAATATCAAAACAACAAATAGAAGTTCTTGTTCACTGCGGCTGTTCCCATGCCCATAATTAGGAAAAAAAAAAATAATTTCACAGACTAATATTTTTTTCAGTTAATTCACTCATAATGAGAAGCAAATTAATATCTCTGTGTGCATTAACAGTAAAAAAATCCAAATAAAATCAACCATGGTATTTAATTCCTTTCAAGTGGTTTTTTGCCCATTACAGCTTCACAAATTGTTAGCTACAAATTATACCAGTAAAGGATTCAGGTTATTTTGATTAACAAATAATTTACAAATGGATTTTGCTTTTATTTGTCATAGGTATTTGTGGAATAGTTCATCTGACCATTTCAGCTTGTGAGTTGTTTGCTACAGCTTTTCACTAGTCCCTCCTATTCTGGTGCTCAGCACACAGTATTTATGACACAAAGTACTGTTAAAAGAGCCCCTCAGGTAAAGGTAAGAAATATTTCATCCTCTGCTCCATAACAGGTGCAGTATCCACTAAATTTAGCCACTGCTGTTACAGAGAAAGTGATAAAACCCTCCTATGCTCAAAGATTTTAGATGTGTGAATATTACATAGCAACTAATAATAAACAATGGACTGTGTATTGTTAGGGAGAAATTTGCTGAGGTGGAGTAAATCATTGACTCACAGAATCACAGACTATCCTGAGTTGGAAGGGACCTGTAGGAATCATCAAAGTCTGACTCCTGGCCCTGCACAGGACCTCCCCTTCCCCAGGGATCACACCGTGTGCCTGAAAGTGTTGTCCAAACGCCTCTTGAACTTTGTCAGACTTGGGGCTGTGACCACTTCCATGAGAAGTTGTTCCAGAGCTCAACCACCCTCTGGGTGAAGTACATTTTCCTAATATCCAACCTAAACCTTCCCTGACAGAACTTCATACCATTTCCTTGGGTCCTGTCTCTGATCACTAACAGAGAAGAGATCACCGTCTGCCCCTCTGCTTCCCCTCAAGATGAAGCTGTAGACAGCTATGAGGTCTCCCTTCAGTCCCCTTTTCTCCAGGTTGAACAAGTCAAGTGACCTCAGCGTTCCTCATATGGTTTTGTATTAATATCTGTGCAATGTCAGCATTCACAAATATTACCCTGGCAAGAGGCAGCTCTCTGAATATGTACTACTAAAGAGCTTTCTGTGACTCACAAAAGAAACAATCTTCAAGCATTTACTCTCCAAACTGTCTTTTGTCCATATTTCTTTTACCCTTATTTGAACTTCAAGTCAAACAGATTTCTCCAATTAAAATTTGAGAAGGATTGATTTTGCATACATAACACACAAGGTAGCAATGAAGTAATGAATACAATTAAAAAAATCCCTAAGTATTCACTGATCTGAAGGTTGACAGTCTATGAGTTTACAAAAAAATAAAAAGCTAAAGGCTTTTCAGAAAGAAAATAACTTGCATCAGGTTCTGCAACTGCTGCTCTAACAGAAATTGCTGTATGGTACTCTGTAATGTAAATGCTAAGGACTTCATATTAAAGAAAACAGGTTTTTTTCTGTGTGATCAAGGAAATGCTTATTTTCTTATCCAGCGGAACTCTAAGTACGCTGCTTTTAACTTGGCCTCCATTTCACTGCTCTACCAGTATAATAGGCATTTCTGTTGATTATGAGCTAGGGAAAAAAAAAAAAAAAAAAAAAAAAAAAAAAAAAAAAAGCAAAAAAAAGCCTTTTCTGATCAAAATGGCTGTGGCAACAAGGAGCCTAAGGCAGACTTGGTAATGCTGAGATCAAAAAGAAGGCCTTTTTCTGGAATTGGGTTTGAGCTTCCTCAGCAAGTGACTCATAAACTGCATCTCTTCAGAGAGATGGGAGAGTGCCAGTCAAGCTACACTGAGAAATACTTTTAAGTGCAAACAAACCTAAGATCTCTGATATTTGGAATCAACTAATCAAATGCACATTTCAGTGTGGATGGACATTCTTGATGGTTTATCATTTTGTGATCCAGGCAGCATTATGAAGTTTGGCAAGACAGTTTAAATCAGTCTAATACTGACCAAAAGAAAATAGAGTGTTTCCACTAATATCCTTCGCTCTCAGATACACACTGCTCCTTCTTGCTCTGCAGAGACACTGATGTTCACCTCATCTCTAAGCTAAGCTATTTCATTCCCTAAACTGGCAGAAAATACTGCACTGGTATTTGCTGTGTTCATTTTCTGTTTGTACAGTAAGTTGAAGCAGCTTGTGGGAGCATCAAACAAGTTCCAGAGCCGGCACAAGAGAGAAAGGCATATTGTTTCGGCTCAGTATCAGTAATATTTTAGGATTGTCCTCTGAGGAAATCAACCCCTTAAACAGTGTTATGTCACTCTACTCAGAGTTCTCACTTTGGCTATGTCAGAGCTTTTGTTCTGACCAAATACAAGGATCTCTGCTAAGAATAAATGACAAGACTTGCACAAAACCAGTTGGGTTTTTTTTAAGGGTAGAATAAATTACACAGAGACATACACCAGCCTGGCAGTTGAGTTGATTAAGATTGGGAAGAAGACAAAGACCAAGCAAACCACATTTTCCTCTCCAAACCACACTGCTATGGCAGCAAGTCCCCTGACGTATATGCCATTTTATCTACAAAAGAGTACTTTTGCCCTACACTTACCTTGTGCAGGAAGTTGCATCAATTTATCAGCTTTTTGTGCCAGTGCAAACTTAGCTTCCAATGGAAGTGTCTGACAGTCTAGCTATATCACAAGCCCTTTCTAGCTAGCATATGGTCGTAACAGAAACCTTTTGGCTTTTAATTACAAAGAAAGCCTATATTTCAGTGGATGCCCTGCCATGAAGCTGCATAGCTACTATTTTTGCTTCTTCAGTCACCTCCTTTCCAAACAAAAAAGAAATTCTCTGTGCTGTGAATAACAATAAAAAAAAAATCTATTCAAAATGACTCTGCTGCATTTGTGTCCTTTTATTTCTTTGTCAACAATATAGGAGTTCACTCTAAAATCCCCAGCATTCTGCAGTTACTTGAGAGTCAGGACAGCTCTCAAGCCAGGTCTAAATTATAAAGAGTTGTTGACAAAGCTGTTTCAGCCACAAGCATAAAAAAAATCACACCCTTAATTGATATAGATATGCCAGCAACACCCTCTGCATAGATGCAATAATCCCTTTACTGGCATGGTTTATGTCACTCAAAAAGGTAGTTGAAGAAAAAAGACTCCTTTTGCCAATATGTATCTTTCCTCTGGTACAACTCAGCCAACAAAGTCTATGTGTCATGGCCTGTGCATCAACGACTCCCAGATTTTCTGTAGCAGTCCTTGCTTGAGCAAATCAGCCATGTGTAGCACTTTCCAACAACCAGGTTCCTTCTCCAAATCAGGGTTTTAGTTCCACCTTGTGTCCTTCTTCCTATTTCTCTAGCACTTCTTCTTTGCCACCACTGTCTCCTTCCCACTCCATATGTCCCCTCCCCTTTATGAAACCATTTCTGATGAGAGTTACTCAGATATTATCACCTCATATCTCCCAGCACTTCTGGTTCAGTCTGATTGGGAAATGTTGATGCAAACTGTAGCAGATCCTGTGAAAATAAAAGCAAAATGAAAGCAAGGAAAGGTTCTCCATGTTACCATATAGTTTTGTCGCTATCACCACCGGCAGTCACCAAATCTCAGGATAGCTGAAACTGATAAGGACCTCTGAAATTCAACTAGTTCAATCCCATGATCAAAACAGAGTCAACTAGAACAGATTGCTTAGGATCTTGTCCTGTCAAGTTTGGAGTATTTCCAAGGATGGAGACAATGGAGAAATACATGTTGGAATCCATATCATTTAAATTATTGAATTATTACCTTATGGAAAACATCTCAAAGTCTGCACAGACTCCAGCAGATTTTTCTCATTTAGCTCCAATATCCTTTAACTCTCAGATAAACAATTATAGATACAGCAGACATTTAAAAAGGGACATCACTTGAAGAGCTACAGCTGATTAATTATTTTGTAGTTCTTCTATCTTTCTACCTAATTTTGAGTAATTGGAAGACAGTGTACTCTGTTTCTTTATATTGAGGTTGCTACCTGACCCCTAATAAGTTTGAATCTGATACTGTAGGGGACACGAATGGGTCTACCATGAAGGAATGACTTTTGTTTTGCATTTGAGATTTACAATCATGTATTTCTACTGACTAGACAGAGGTTATTCCTATTTTATTTATTAGGTTAAAAAATATACCAATGACTTAGAAGTACAAGGAAACAGTATGAAATACATACAGTTATCTCTGTGTTAGACATGCTCATCCCCTCCTCCCTCTTTTCAACTTATTCTCAATGAGATAGCTTGCTATACGCACCCTAAACCACTTTAAGTTCATTTAACTGAAGATTTAATCTTGCAGAATGGAATTCTCCTACACTGTATTGTATGCTTGGATGGATCTATGGCTAACTGGACAGGTGCAAGGATGAATTATAATACACTGTTATGTTAGCAAATGTTGCCTCCACATATAACTTTCTGAAGGAAATTCTGGCCTATAAAGATGCTTCATTTGCTTTGGAATTAAACACAATACTTCACTGATGTCCACTGAGTTACATGTCTTAACCCAAAAAAAAAAAAAAAAAAAA
>VXAU01005854.1:79067-175581 GCA_013399695.1 Formicarius rufipectus
AAAAAGGGCATATTAAAAGAAAATTGAATTCTACAAAGCTAAGCATACAGGTCAAATATTGTTTTGTTTTCTGAATCTATGTCTTCAACCTTAAAAGTAGCAAAATGATAGTAATTATAATTTTAAAATTATATTATCTTAATATTTATAAGAGGAATTGACTGAGTGACTATTACCAAAACCCTAACTTTAGAAGCAGTATTTGAGAAAGAAAAATGTTCTTGAGTTCTTCATCAAAATTAATTGGACTATGTGAAATCATTCTTCTGTCTATCTCGTATTAATGCTACAATACTGTAGCAAACAAGAGAGAGCATACCTTTAATAGATATATTAGAGATATTTTTTCCAAAAGGGCATGAAGCTCTGGGTAGATGATGAAAGTTCTATTCCTGAAAATCAGCTCCATCAGAGTTGAAACAGAGCAAGCACTTAGTACATAAAAAAGGATGGCTCTAAGTGAAGAAAAAGATTGCATCCAATTGAAATTTCAGGGAACGCAACTAGGGAGAATGCAATCTCTCAGTTAGAAATTGATTAAGATACCACTCTTTCAGATAGGAGATCTTTAGCTTTTCTAAGTGACCAGGACCAAGTTAGCATTTCATTCAAAAGATGTTATCTTGCCAACTGAACAGTCTTCCCAACAAGGCATCCATGCAGAGGAAATAAGTATCATTGGTTGAAATCCTAATGCTACACAAGTTCAGGTTCTGGATTTTCAATCTGTCTTTCCTCTAGAGCTCTTTCTTTCCTTGAAGAATTAAATTTAGAAAGAAATCTTGTATCTAGTACAGAACTAGTCCTATGTCTACACGAGTTCTGAAGAAAGCATGAGTTTCCTATACGCGCTGCATTAGTAATTATTAAATTATAACAGCATTTTTATGTTTAAAATATTTTTCTCTGTCAGTCAATTTCTCATTATTATAGTTTATTTCTCATTAAAATTGTCAGTAGCAGTTGAGAACTGCAACATTCAGCTGAGGTTAATGGCAAAATACGTTCAAATTAGGACATATTATGGAATCTGAGACTCAGATCTGGTTTGTCATAAGGGTTATACCATAGCAATTCCAAAAAAAGAAAAAAAACAAAAAAACAACCAAACCAAATGACATGGCAGCTAAAATGTCTCAGCAACATTGTTGCTACAGCAGCACCAAACCTCTCTCTGCAAGCAGAGAGACACTGTAAAACCATCCTTAGGGCAGCTGTTTCCCCAAGAGCACCACAGGACTGTCACTGAGGTCATAATCCAAGGCATGTTCATGTGTCCTCTGTGCCCTCTTAATACCTTCTGTGAAAGATGAGCACTTATTTTGCAAAAAGACATGCCAGCAGCAGATCAATGCAAACTGTACTGCCTTCCAATAATTTTAATGTTAGATCATAATTGAATAAGACATCAGGTGGACTGCAAAGTATACGGCACTGCCCTACTCTTAATTTTTAATTAGTTAAAGGCAGCATAGAGACTCCCTGGAACAATATACTCATATTTCTTAGAAATGAAGACACACTTTTATAGAAATATGAATTAAGAGTAACTACTTTTTATATGCAAGCTAAAGGTGGGAGGAATCAGGGCATGAAACCCTCAGCAGGTAGATCATGAGTTTTCTCTTCTGGGTGATGTTTGAAATTTAACTACTCCCTGAAGAACAGCAACAAGTAACAGTCTAGATACAACAATGTAAGTGCCAGGAGGGGCTGTAACCTATATGACAGAAGTACAGCATGTGCAACAGGAAAGAAGAAAAGGTTTCAAATTGCCTGTATTTTACTACTTCCCACCTCTGCCACTGATGACGTTCCAAAACTGAAAATATGTGTCCCATAAAGGTGATGTCTGCTTTTAACTATCAGCAAAAGCATTTCAATCTGTGGCTTAAAAAGCCCTAAAAGAAACTGAATCTCAGACCTGAATGCAGGAGAGACACTGTGATGAAAAAAACTCAATGTAAAAAGATTGTCTTGCCTAATTATGAATTTGTCTCCTGCGCCAGACTGACAGTGGTGACATGGTCCTGCTCAGACAAAGAGCACTGCATAAAAAATGTTGACCAATAATGTTACGGCATTCTTACAGTAAAATGTTGTATTAAGTTTCTATACTGGAATTTGAAATCTATGGATATGCAGAATAGAACAGCAGAGCTTGTCCTAAGTATAGTTTTAAAACGATTGGGTTTGAAGGTGTGTGGTGCAGAATAGTTAAAAATTACTGGAGTAGTCGTCAGACTACTGAAACAATCTAGGAAATCTAAATTGGTCTGCAGTGCCCATGCCCAGAACACCCTATTCATTTCCAAAATGAAGGAGTCAAAAAAAAAAAAAATTAAAAAAAAAATGAAGCATTGTATTTGAAAATTATGGAACATTTTTGGTGTTTTGTTTTGTTTGTTTGGGTTTTTTTTAGCAAATATTTCTTCTAGACAGCAATTCAGAAAGCATTTTATCATTGTAGGCAAATTCATAGATGCTTTAAAAATTAAACCCTATGTAAAACAAAAGTAGAATAATTAATATAACACTAACAGCCTCCTGCCTTGAAACCCAGTAAAAGTGAAAGGGAGATAGAGAAAAAAGTAGGAGAGAGTAGAAAAAAATCTGTACTTTCAAGGGAGTAAAAAGAATTGTAGGGACAACTCTGACCTGGTCTGTGTGCTTTGCGGAAATCCACAGATCAATACACTGCTGGAGCAATAGGAAGGTTTTGGGAATACACCATGGTGACCTTATCTCTTCACCTTTGGCTACACGAACTTCCTTCACATCACAGAAAATGCCTCTCCTCCTTCCTGGTTGTATCTAAGTGACTGCTCCCTTAACAGCTGCCCTTGCTAAGGACTCCTAAACAACTCTTTCTGTATGGATTTTTCTTTCTTTGGTGAGAGACATCATGCATGGGCTGATTGTAAAGATTTTTTTGTGATTTATCCAGGGTTAAAACTCCAGATCTTCAGTGTGTAGGACTGCAGGGATTTACAGCTTTCATTTAACATGAGAGAGTGTTTTCTAACCCCTCTAGTTGATGATAAACTTGGAAATGTGTCCCCAGAAAACCATAGACTCCAAATCCCAGCAGGCAAATAAAAAGATCTTCTCCTTCTACCCCCCCCCTCCATGCAAGTCAAATTATTTTTGAAGTTCAGTATTTAGAAACCATCTTTACAACTCTGAAACTTTTGGGTCTGACAATCTCCCTTTGCTTTGCCTTCCTTCTGGCATGCAACCTTCCCTCACAAGCTAAGATTAAACCAAGAACCAGGAAAAGGTCCCCGGTTTGACCAACGTCAGATTGGAGGGAGTAAGACAAGCCTGGAACAGGATGTTTAGGCTCCCTGAGCATAAAGTCAGAGGCGTTGCCCCTCCTGGAGTGACTGCCTGGGTGAAGTTGCAGGCTGGCAATCTGCCGCCACACTGGGAGAAATCCAGGGAGGGTTTATGTCTGTGGGACCGAGAAATGTGGCGAGCCTCGCTTTGAGGAAAGAAAGAGAGTCAGCTTCACTGCCAACAGAATTCGGGCTCTCTTCCAGCACTCAGAAACATACATACTTTTATATATTTGCCACATGGCTTTGCTGTGCAGCAGCACATGTGTTGTGGCTGCACAAGGCTGAGTGAAAAGAGCACCCAAATCAAGGAGCACTGTGGGCAGGGAGGTGGCATCAGGTGGCAATGGATGGATGGATGGATGGATGGATGGATGGATGGATGGATGGATGGATGGATGGATGGATGGATGGACGGACGGACGGACAGATGGACGGACGGTGGTATCTGAGGTTGGGGGACACAGCTGAAAACACTCATCTTGTGACAGCCAAAGGAAAGGTTTACATCTGCTTGCCTTTGTGCAACAGCAGGAGACCCATTTCCAGTGCTGATCAAAGATAGTTGGGAAGCTCTAGCCTTTATTTTCTTTCCTTGATTTTGTTATTGTTGGTATGTGTGCTGGTGTTGCTGTCTGCAACACAAAAACCTTAATGGAGACAAGCCCTCATTGAATCAGACAGCAAAACCATAGAAGATAATCATAAAGAGCTTACACTGAAATCTGACAAGAGGGGCAAAGGGTAGAAGGAATGAAACATCTCAGGTTCCCAAAGTCCCACATCAGTGTTTTAACTATAAAAGACATCCTTTCTCCTATGACTTTAGTCAACAGGGGGGAAACCATTGAACAATCAGGCCTTGTTTTCCCATCGCTTTCCTGAAAACAATCTACAACATAATTTTCAGCATATATTTGTGCTTAAGAGCAAGAATTATAAATTATAAAATGAGACATTCTTGATAAATGCACTTATGGGTCATGAATAGCCTTGAAAACAAGGAGACAATTTAGGCAATCAGTTATGAATGCAAAAGAAGGTTTTCCTTGCTATGACCACAGTCAGTATCAGCTCATCAGAGAAGCAGGTGACACAAGACAATCTGCATACAGCCAAAGGCTGATGGAAAGCTTGTTTGTGCTCAGTGTGCTAGAGAAGTTGTTCAGGAACAGTTACGTAAAGATTAGCCCTGTAACGCTGCCAAATACTTTGTGTTATTATGTGCTGTGTTTGTGCCAGGCAGCCCCACATGTCAGAGCTGCCTCACAGGGCAGTTTTAACATGCACACCCACATTTTCAGAGTGCTTGGAAGAATAATAAAGCCACGGAGGAACCAACTCTGACCTCGTTTGCATGGCTGCTGCCTCTGATTCCAATCAGCTTGCACTTGCCTGAGTGAAACCAGTGTAGAGCTGGAAAGGCATATCCACTGCATTTTGGAGATGGCTGTTCTTGCCTCCCCTCCCCCCCCGACCCTTAATGTTCCCCCAGAGAATCCCAACTCCATGGATAGAAAAAAGTAGCAAGTCAATCATGTGGGAGCATACAAATTTAATGTCAGCTAAAGAGGAAGGCTGTCTAAATAACACAATGGTTGGAGTTACGCAGGTCATAAGTCTAGGGGGTAAGAAGCTCTCAGTGTTTCTTTCCTTTTTCCTCTTGCTCAGTTTTCTTCACAAAAGTTCATTAAACAATGATTCCTTCACATTTAAAAATTTATGAATGAATGATGTGTTCATGAAACTGAGAGCAAAAAGCACTGGCCGTAGCCAGGCTCTGCACAGACTGGTACTCTGCAACCACCTCCACATGCCCTCCTCTCTCAGTGTGCTTCCAGCTTGACCCAAAACACAAGTCCCCATGATGTCTACAACCTCACAGAAGGAGAGACTTGTCGATGATGTGTATAGGTCTTACATGTGTCAGACATACCTGTCTTGGCAGGGAGGGGACATGGAGTTGAAAACCAAGAGGAAAGCATTGATTCTCCAGTCCAGCAAGCTCCCTTCATTTGCACTATGGAGTTCTCATTTACAAAATACCACTGCCATAAAAGAAAGTAAGAGGCTGCAGGCAAACATGGATATAGACCTCTTTATTTAAACTAGTATCAAAAATGGCACCATCCTCTTCCAAGACCCGGACAAAGCTTGCCTCATAAGAAAGGAACAATAAATAATCAACATAATGACAAGTTTTTATATAGCCCTCTTTATGGGCTGGTTTCCAGTACTTTACAAAACAGAAAACTAATCTTAGTTTCCCACTTATATTCTCTATCTCCTTAGAAGCACTTTCTCTATTTTTTTTTTTAATTTAAAATATATTTTTGACATTTATTTATTTTTGTGCCTTTTTTAATTAATTTCATTTCTCTCATTTTTATTCTTAGTTAACTTTGGGTTTGGACTTTCTGTGGTTTAAGTTTCTCTCCAGTTTTATAATACTCTATCTCATTTCATTACTTTGTATTTCCGTGTCCCCTCCTTTCTGTTCTCTGCCTGTCTACTTGCTCTTTCCCTATATCTCTTCCTCTTTATCCACTGTCTTCTCTCTTCATCCCATGTGATGGTGATTCTTTTCCTTCCCAGCTTTATTCTTAGCTTCTTCTGACATTGTGTTCCTTACTGTGACCATTTCACATGACCCATTCCATTTCTCTTCTTCTGTTATTTTTCTTATTTATATAACTTGCCATGGTAGTGCCCAGAGATCTAATTTTGACTTTGCTTTCACCACCACCACATCAGGGATCTGTATAAACAATCAGGGATGGTCTGTCTCAAACATCTTCTCTTTCCTAGCTCTTGTTTTCACATCTATGGATAGGGCTTGGATGGTAACAGGAATGCTAGAGTTAGCTTGTCCTTGCACTATGTTGGAAGAATAGGTTTTGGCTCCAAACTAAGTCTTCTATGGAGCCTGCAAGGAAAGGGCCCACACCATGACATGACCTCCAGGAAGAAAGCCAATTCATTTATTGTAACATGCCTGCCAGTAGTTTCAAAGGACACAAACTCCTTCAACAGCTCTGGCTTTTCCATAATCAGGTTGACAAATGATCGCAGAGAGCAAAGAAGTAGACTCCAGGCTGCCTTCACAGACTAGGTGACTGTTACCGGCAGCACACTTCTCTAGGACTGGCCTTGAGATAAAGACTATAAGTAAAGATATCTTTAAAATGACTCAGAGAACCTCACAACTGGAAAGTGAGAAAACCCAAAACCAAACAAAAACAAAAACTAAACAACACTGTGAAGCTTTCTGGGCTACAGTGGAGTACTTGAAGCCACTTTTTATCTGAAGTAAGATACAGTTTTATGGAAGCCCTCAAATTGCTGAGTAGTGTTTTTAGACAGCAAATTTTGGCCTTAGGAAGCTGAATTCTTTTGTGGATTTCATGTCCTTGTGAAACTCATCCTCAGAGCTTTGCTGATTGGGCGTGGTATCCAGGGCCTTGACAGAAGAGACAGCATCTGCTTCTTTCTAGAAGGATAAATCATAGATGATGAGTAGTTGTAGAACCACCAAAGAGACCAAGACAGGTTGAAATTCCTTTGCTCTGACAGAGTGCACTGTGTGCTATAACAAAGAGAGGTCTTCAGTTCAGAGGACTGTGAAAGTCAGAGGAACAAAATGAAAAAATGGAAGACATTTAGAGTGACATATTGAAAAAAATGGCTGCTGGAACACTGAAACAAGGCAGGGAGGGAAGGAGAGGAGAGATATAGAGAGTAGAAGGAAATTCAAAGAAATACAGTTGTTTAAAAAAGTGCTATTTGTGGGGGAAAAAAAGATACAAAAGCTTGTCCTACAGTTTAATTTGCCTTTCTTTCAACTTTCCTTTTTGAAGGCAAATGAAACATTAGTTTACTCTGGTCAGGTCTCTAGCTGTGTACATGGTTATGATATGGCCAGAAAATTTTGGACGGAAGACCTAATAACACTGTCATATATTACACCTACTGCTGTGTTTTCAGTCACCAATATCTCTCAGGTTCTTCTGTCCTCAGATGCATTTTACACTAACTTAGCTACTTCCACTGTTGTTTTTTTTTTATCAAACGATAGATATTTAAACACTTTCCTCACATGTCTTGGAGGATAAATGAGAGGCTTCATCCAAAGCTACACTGGTCAGCAGCAAAAAATTTTTCTTTTTTTTAATCATAATTATCTTTCATGTTTTATGTAGTATGTGTGATTTTTACCCAGGAATTTTGAAGGTCAGTAAACGTCCTGGGGACCAGATCCACCGTTATCCTACAGATCAGAGATGACTGATTTGTTTTGGGCTTTTTTTTGGGGAAAAAACTTTTAGACTTTTATACTAGTGCAACAATGTTTGATGCCACTAGCAAGGATACATATTCATGCTGCGCATCCTTAGCTGTACAAAAAAATAGATCAAGAGGGAATTTTTTATTATCTTGGAAAGAGAAAGAAAGAAAAAGAATACAACTTAATATGTTTGAAATGTTTGTAAATTTTTAAACATAAAACATCAACAACCCCATATCCCTATCAACCTGTAGTTCAAATCATTAACTTAACATAGAGCATTAATAGAAGCACAGTTATTATTGCACTCAGGAAATTGTGATGGATGGAAAAAGAGGAGGAGAAACATTATTATTTACATGTACTCAATTTCTGACATAAAAACAGGGATTTTGTCTGTTAAATTTTGATGTGCACAAAATCATAGCCAAGTCTAAATGACTTAGTCATGATGGGGGTTAAAAAAGAGAATATTTGAGAATAATGTGAATTAAAAAGGCAAGTTAGTTTAAATTTCTGTTTGGTAGGGCCTGAGGCCTACAACTCCGATGGGAATACACTGTAGCCGGAGGGCTGATGAATGCCCTTAATGAAGTTGGACAACCTGGAATACATGCATAAAATGATTTTAAATATTGATATGATGTCATTGTGTGACTGAAGTTATTGAAATGTTCATTTTAAGAGCTAGACAGGTAGTGTCTAATTTATTATGGGGAGGAGGAATGATTATTTACATTTTTTTAATGTAGCAATAAAACAATTATGGGATTTAAGGAGAGAAAAAGTATTCATGCTACTTAGAGAGCAAAAATGTATGTTGCAATGGAAATGTCTTAGAGGAGCTTATACCAGTAGATGTTAAGAAATATGCTTTCCCTTTTTTCCTTCTTGATAATTGAGGTAATACATTCATAACGTATGTAAAGTAAAAGGAACCTTTGACCAAAGTCAATTATATTTAACCCTCTCTGTATAGTAGAAGGAACAGCTTAAATAAATCACTGGAGACAACTAACTCACCCATATATTCTGAACGTGTCTATTATAACATTTCCATGACATTGCCTGGTTTTCAGAAAAATTCTTACCGTGAAGAAGAGGAGACGTGGTGTTATATTGGTACGTTCAGTTCCGTTGTGATATGAAAGTTTCAACGGTGAATGCCTCAGGGCAGCTGTCTGCCTCATGTGTTCAGTATTACGGCTGTATAACACGCAGAGGTGGAAATGTATTAAAGGCAGAGTCATGGCAGTCTGCTTGACGATGCTGGTGCTAAGGTCCTGATGACCCACAGGCCAACCCAAAAGGAATTAACTCTTTGAAAAAATTGCCTAGGATACTTCCTTCACTTTTTCCTTAATTTCTTGCTAATATTTATCCCTACCTGCAAAGAAAAAGAATTTAGATTTCCTTTAAAGTCTAGTGTAAACTGGAGCACAAATCATTTGGGGAGTGACTTTCTGTTTCTCTAAAGCACAAGTTCAGCATGATCTGTTCTTCTGGTACATGCTAGCAAGCAGCAATGAAAGCATTCACATCTTTCAGTCCCATGCCCACCTTTTACATCAGTGGTTTAAAACAATTTGGCATGGTTAAGTATATGCTTAACTCAAAGCATTTCATTGAGATCCTTTATCTGCACAAAGATGGGCAGCTTCATGCTGAATCATGACCTATATTATTGCAGACAGTGCAGCATCAAACAGGTCCTTTAAAGGAAATACACACTGTGCCCTAATGTTCCACTTAACAGATCACAGGCACTAGAAATACTGCCTATGATATGGGCAAAGGTTTTTCTGCATCCAGCCTTGAGGTAAGATCCAGAATGGACAAAATGCTTTCAGGATTGCAATGTCAAGATTGATGGAGAAGCCCTCTTTCCATGAACATCCTTCTTCTTCCTGCAGTGTATACGCCAACAGTGACTGGATGGGTAAACAATACAGAGGTGAAAACCTTGAACCCTGAATTCAATCATCAAATACGATAAAGAGCTAAAAAAGGGAGAGGGAATGGAGGCATGACTGAAGACAAAGGATATATGAGAAATTTACATTTTTTAGTAAGGAAGGTAGATGATTGAAGACAACTTGATAGAGACATGGAAGGTCACAAACTGCCCAGCAGTAGCACACCAGCATTGATTACACCTCTTCCCACATTATCAGAAGGAAGGGGCACCCAATGAAGTAAGAAAGAACCACATTTACAGCAGACAAAGCCATTTTTTTTTCCACAGAGCACATTATTGTATACATTTTCAACTTTAACATAATTATAAGAGGGAAAAAAACCTAATAGATTTGAAAAGATTAGAGAAATTTGTGGAACATAGTTTCCTATGTCTGGATATAATCTCGGATTCAGGAAATTGCTAAGCCATTGATTGTCAGGGAAAAGAATATGTACACCTCCTGTTTCCTCTTGTCTCCCCCTAACCATCCATTCCTGTTAATGCCAAATAGTACACAGTGCTAGAGAGGCTGCCTAGGCTCTTAAAAAGGTGGACAAGGAGCCTACAACCTTCAGACAAGTATCAATACATCTCCACCATCTGGTCACTAAAAAATGAACTGATTCTTGGCATTCTCAATACATTTCATCCAAACGGGAACAACTGTCCAGAGAGAGTGAGTTAGAGACCAAGAGCACAGCAGACAGGGAAGTATCTCTACAGGCTCACTCTTATTGCACATGTACGTGAACCTCCAAGGGGACATTCACAGCTTTGCCCAGTCCCCAGTCTTTGTTTGAGCATCCTCATCTTCCCTGAACAGCCATATTTCACAGCTCATTTCAGCAACTATTTACTTTCTTGGTTTTACATCACATGTGATACAGTTATTTAAAACTAATTTCAATTAAGGAATGGATCAGATCTCATGACAATTCCAGCTACCCTCTTTTCTGAAGTGATTGCCTTGGAAGAGGCAGTGTTTAGATCTCAATTTAGTAATCAAATAGCCAAACTATGTGATTAGACTATATCAAATTAGTCACCATTCACCAGCTGACACCCTCAACTAATGCCTCCTGCCACTAATTGACTTTATTTCCACTTCCTTTAATGTGTCTACCTGTTTTCAAGCAGTTAACTGGATTTACACGCCTTTCAGATTGGTCTTTCTCATAAATAGCCTGCAACCCTTCTGCGCTTACACCTATCCCTAGCAGTATCAGTCCTCTTTTCTAACAGTCCTCTTTTCTCTTTTGTCTTATGTATACTTTTATTCTTAAGCTTCATCTCTCAAAGAAACATGCAGCTTCATTCTTACCATTATATAGTGAAACATTATGTGAACAACTAGAGTGAGAAGGCAAGTCAAAGATGCCTTTGAGTTAGAAAGGTGCCTTCAGTACGACCAAAATAATCTGGGCCACCTGAGTGGTCAGAGTGAGAGGTCAGGGCTCACTTTCTAACTGCACGGAGCTTCCTAAGCTTCACTCACCCAGGCTTGAGGGGTGGATTCTGACCGGCAACAGAGGATCATGACTGAGTCTTGCATGGCCTCAATTTGGCCTCTTTAACATGGCCATTGAAAAACATTGCCTCTCCCATGCCTGCCCCTGGCACTCACTGCCCATGTACATGGAGGAGAGAAGGGAACCTTGTGCTGGACAGAGCAGGGATAAGCTAAGCTGAGAATACTACACTGCCCTTCAAGCTGTGCTGAGTGACCCAACAGCCTTGCCGTCTCTGGTTGTAAGTGACAGTCTGCGCTAGGCTGTTCCCCATGTTTGGCTTGAGACTTTTTAGGTTAGTGAATGCCACTTTCCATCCATAGGAAGTTTTGACTATAAAGTATACATTGCAATGAAAAAACCTGTAAATTAGCATTTTTCATTGCTGATATGGGGTCCAAAGAAATTTTAAAACTACTGCAACTTCCTTTTCCCAGGAAGAACATGAGAATGGAAAGAAACCCTCCCCCCCAAAAAAACCAACCAACCAACCAACCAACCAACCAACCAACCAACCAACCAACCAACCAACCAACCAAAAAAACTAAAAAACAAAACAAAAACAAAACAAACAAAAAACAACAACAAAAATAAAACAAAAAGAAACAACAAAACAAAACTTTGAGATTCTTCTAAATATGAACATTATTTTAAAATACTGTAACATTTCCAGAATAGAAATATGGTCCTAGCTGCCTAAAATTGCATTCATTAACCAGAAAAGTAGCACTGTTTTAATGCTCTTAAAATTGAAGGAAAAACTTTAATTCATTTGTTCAGCTGAACTTCATTTGTAATTCAGACTAAGTGAAAATGTTTCAATTCACATCTAAGTCTTTAACACCTTTCTATTGTAACATATACAATTCCAAAATTACATAATGTGTTTTGTTTCTTCTTTTACAAAATAACTGAAAAGCTTTCTACAATAAAAGTTAAAGCAAAATTGTCATTTGTAAGCTTCCTAAAGAATTGTGTTCACTCAGTTGATCTTTTTTATGTGTATAAAAATCACCTCTTTATTTGTTTTCTGCTAACCAGTAATCATCACTAGAAATGATGGACTACGATTTGATGGAAGAGCTGCAAAATTTTTAGAATAGGAAGGCTGATTTAAAAATCACATAGTGTAATATATTACAGCATGTCTAGGTTGCCTTAGAAGAAATTGTTGATACAACTGAGTAAGTCAGCACTGGCCTTGATGGAATAGCATTGGCACAAAAGAAATAAGGCAGTAATGTACTTCCAAGAACTGAGAGCTAATAGAAAGCAACATAATGGATATTACACAGGATGTAATACCCTTATTCTCATAATATCACTTTATTTCACATCAGGATGCAGACAGGTTCAGAAGAGAACTTGTAGGAAGAAAGGGGACAGATGAGGGACAGTAGTTTGTCCATGAACAGATGAATCTGATTCACCGACAAAACCTATTGAGACCCAAGTACAAGGCACAGATTCAGTGACACTAGTTAAGAATTTTAAGGAACTCTCTAAAGCTAACCAGTTTTCCAGAACTCCAGATCTGCCCTGGAGTTTGTTTCTCCTCTACTCTTTTGTTATTTTTTTTGTTACTCCTCTCCTCAACTTCTGCTCCTCTCTTCTCATCCTTGAGCAGGAAAGGCCCACAGTGGTAAATGCCTGAGGGCAGTAACCCTAGTGACAGATCTGAACTGGTTCACTCCTGAGAAAATTGGTTGCATCTAGACAATGTAAAGAAAGAATGTTTGGGGGACTTCAGTCACTTTCATTAACACTTACTTGTGTTCCTGCCATGAAGCAGTCCCACTGTGCTATAATTTCACAGGAGTGCAACAGCCCTTACCCCAGATCTGGCAGCAAATGCTCCTGGCCAAGAAATGCAAAATTACACTGAAAGATGGAATGGCAAGTTTCTTGGTCTCTGTAAGTTCCTATACTTTGCTTAGTGCTAGCCTCCCAACATCTGTCCTGTAAAAAAAGTCAGATTTCTGAATCAGCAACTTCAGAAACTTAGTTTAAAATTGTCACTCATTTACCACACTTTCACTGCAATGGTTTTTGTGTGTGGGTGTGGGTGTGTGAGAGCCATGACCTCAGTTTTTTCATGTTGAAGGACACAGGCCCACATCTCTGTTGTTCTGCATCTTCAGGCAGGCATTTATATCACCAGGATGCAGATGCTAAACAGTGCCATTGTTACCAGGCACTGTCTTATGCCCACGCTCACCTAAATGACTACACAAGATGCACAGCAAAGGACAATCAGCCCCTAGGTGTCTGGGCAAAGTACACCTCTCAATTCTGCCATTGATTTGTCAGGAGACGCATACTCAAGTAAATGGTTCAGAAGAGGATCCTTTAGGAAGAGTGTGGTCAGATTGACCTCACTTTCACTGAGCTGACAGCCTTGTGAAGAAAGTTAAACTGAATATCAAAATCATCAGCAAAAACGTCCTCTTTCTTTGATTGTACAGTTTAAGAGGAGCCATTCAAGCTCAATTTATTCACTACACAGGAACTTCATTGATTATCTCAGACATTCATGCAGGAAGGAAGATAAGAAAGTTCTTTTTTTTTTTTTTTTAAGTGATTGCAAGATGGAGAAAACTGCTTTGTGAGTGTAATATATACCATAAAGTTCCCTTTGTATAATCTGCTACTGAAAAGTGGAAAGAGTTTACCTTTTCTGAACAAAAGAAACATTAGGGATGGGCAGATGATTACCAAAGGCAGAGATATGAATACTACGATTAGGGTATATATTCAGAGATGAGATTAGCATACAAAAACTAAGTTTTCCTAGGAAAAATATTGTGGAGGTTCTCCCATTGTCTTGCACTGTCAATCACTAGCAGTGGGAAGAGAGTCTGATCACTATTAATTTTTATTTTTTTTTTTCCCCCAAAGGATATTCTGGTTTGATCTCAGGCTATCAACCACCCTAGGGATTTCCACTGACTTTGAGGGGGAATCAATCCTGATTCAAGAGTTCTGCCATGAATGGAGATGGGGGTTCAGCTCTGTTCTATCAAAGCCAAATGGACACTCCACCAGTCCCACTGCAGTTGGAACTGTGAGACTGCAAACTTGGACTCTGGGAGCACATGGAGGCACTGCATGGCTGCTTCCCTCACTGGTAGGATACTGGAAAGGGTCAGGAACCAGTATGTGGTTTTTACTCAAAGTTTAATGTTTGTAGTATGAATTGAATGGATTAAGTATGAAAATAACCTGGCAGGGTCTCTGCTCTCAAGTCTCTGCTCTCGAGTCAGTCACTCGAATGCAGGTATCCCCTTTGAAGAAATAACCTCTTTTCCCAAGGAGTCAAAGTATGCACTTTCATATCAGGACAGTTCCCATGCATTGATCAATGCAGAAACTTTATGGATTTCTAGGGTCCATTTATGGAGTACCAAAAAAATCTTCAAAGGTACCCTCTTATGCAGTCAAGCTTTTGCGGTCACACACTTTGAAACAACTGCTTCTGCTGACCAAACATCGTGTGGGAAGAAACTGGAGAGGACAACAAGGCTCAGTCAAAAAGACTTAATGTTTTTTGGATCTCAGAATTGCTCTATGTCAGTCTAGTCCTCTGGTGGAAGCTAAACTGACATGTATCAGTCATGAGTTACACTAAAAAGATGTTACAATTTTTGCTTTTATTCAAACACCTCTGCTGGCAGCAGCTGAGGCCTGGCATGGGGGCCCTGGAATAGCTGCATCAGACATATAGCTACACTGCAGCCTTCCATCACCAACTGAGAATCCTTTCTGTCTCCTTTACAAAATACCTAAAAAGAGAGATTAATCTCACCCATATCTTAAAACAAAGAACATCTCTAATGTCACTGCTAGACAAACATGAAATAACCAGCAGAATCTTCTTACTTCACAGGTCATTTCAACAAACTCACAGCAGAGCTGGATGCGGCTACTTCAGAAATTAAGAGCTGCAAAAGCAAGTGGAATCTTGCCTCAGGGAGGAACTAAGCAGATCAGCATGGCTACACCACCTCTTCTGTACCTGCTTATACTGGTGTTAGATTTTGATTTTAAGAATAGGTTGCAGAGCAATGAACTTTTGAATTCCTATATCCTTTCTTACATGAACCCCTTTGGCCTTGGGCAAATTTCCTAACTTTTTTGACTTCTATTGTTTATCTTCATAAATGCAAATATATAACTATATATAACACCTACGTCATATTTGTGCTGAATGTATACTTCTACTGATTTTAATCACAGATTTATGCAGAAGTATTATTTCCCAGAAAGAGGTTGCTGCATCATTACACACTTTTGGAAAGTTCAGTACAAGACAGAATATTCACATTTTTCATTTCTCTGGCAAATGCATGCAGGGTGGGATGCTTTCTAATATTTATTGTCTCCCAAATGCTCTGAAGCTGACAATTCAAGCATTATTAAATAGACACTTTAAAAAAATTACTCAGCTGCTAAACCAATCACTGTAGGTTGCAGCTCAAAATGAAGTTGGAAATCTGCACCTTTTAATAAAACAATCTGCTTGAGAGCTGATGATATTTGGTTATGGAATTTATCTGTAAATATAATTAAAAATTCAACGAGAGAGTGCTCTGAACTGAGGGGTAAATATTCAGCACGATGCAGAGTGCTCAAGCTACATGATTCCCATTATCGTTAATGGGAGTCCTACAGCTAAATCCCTAAGCACCACGCTAAAAATTTACCCCCTAGTGTTTGCAGATGGAACGAAAGGATTATTGTACATACCAGCAGAAAATAAAGTTACCACTGACATTTTGACCAGAAAGCTTCCATCGGGATTGATCAGTGAAAGACTTAGCCTACTAATTCCCTCACAGACTGTTTCTTTGGTGTTTCTCCCATCTGAAAAGGCATTCTTGATTTTTATTCAATTCACTTCTATTTGCTGATTTTCATGTCATTATATTTCTCAAATTCCTCTCCTTCTGACTTCCTACCAGAACACTTCTCTCTGATTCACGCCAGGTTTGTTGGCTTCAATGTGCAATTTCATGTCTCTGAACCTTAAACATAATGGACATAAGGACAGAAGAAAAGTGCATATGTCAATGGCCTTTCAGCTGAATTGGCTGCGTGCAAATTTATCCAGCAATAAAATGACTTTGGGGTGATTAAAAAGTTAAAGGAGGAAGGGAACTCATACAAGTGACTATTTATGGTTTGCACCTTCTGCTCTTCTTGGGTTGGAGCTTACTACAAGGCTACCAGTTGTGAGATGTCCCTACCCCTATTGAAGTCAGTGACAACTCAGGAGTCTGAGCCTGATCCTACTGAAAGATTTAACAAGGACCGATTGATTAAGCATGGGCTGGAGCAAAACAATTCAATGCACTTACTTTCCTAGGTACTTTACGGATAACATTTTCTTAAATAATGGAAACAATGTTTCTGATCCATCTTCTAAAATGTAAATATACATACACATATATATACCAAAATGAGAGAAAACTTCTCATTCCTCTAATTTCTATTCTTGATTTCACATATTCTAACTCAAAAAGAGGCAAAAGAATTTGTTTACCATTTGTAGACCATGCTCCGACACTGACTGAACTTTTATGGGTGATTTTAAAGCCCTCAACAATAGGGGCTTATAATGGAAACATTGATAGACCGTTATTATAGCGCCGGTCATAAATACAATGCAATTTCATTTTATATATCATTCTTCATACACAGTGTCACAAAATGTTTTACAGTAAGCATCAATTGAAAGCTAAAGCAAAGGGAAGGAGAATTTGAAGGCAAGATTTCATTGACCTTAGCAAGGGGGAAAGAATTCCTTTCAGAATTACAAAAGTAAAAATGCAAGATTTCCTCTGACAGAACTTTGCCTAGAAAGCTCTTAGAAAGCTGAGAATGCATATATAGAGTGTGCCCTTCTCTCCAAAATTCAAGATTTCAGTTCCTATTTCCACTTTTTATATATTTGTGAGGCTCCATTACATATCTTGGCAAGCTCCTTCATTAAATAGTCTGGCGGGATCAGGCTTAAAAGTCCTGAATTGTCATTGATTTCTGCAAGGCTAAGGGCACCTGACAGCTTGTAGCCTCATAGCCCCGACCCAAGAAGAGCAGAAGGTGCAAAGCAGCAAAGAATGAAGTCGGCTGTGCGAGTTCCCCTCCCCCCTCAAATTTTTAATCACCCCAAAGTCCCCTGCAGCATTTTATTGCTGGGTAAATAATATAATGAAAAAGTGTCTACATGACACAAGCCACATGGGCACAGACAGCTATTAAAACTGAAATGATTTATTTCGTAACAATCCGAGGTAGCACACTTTAACTCTAGGTATAGCAACCCCTCCATTTCTGCTTGCCTCATTTGCATAGGTAATTGACAGCTTGTTAACAGCTCATTAGGAACACTGAAAACCATGTGACAGATACAAACCTAGTGCTAGAGGGGAGAAAATCTGTGAATTACAGTATATTGAAAACTCAATCAGATTCAGAATTACAGGTCACAACACAAGTTGGTTCTTTTATTAGGTTAGAAAAAAATTAAAAGGTTAACATACCATTTTTCAACCTATATTTTTAAGATAGGAGGCTACAAGGTAATTAATTAGGAATCTGATTGTGAAATGAGCTACTCTCTACTGCCATTGGTAGGTTCAGGAATAGAACTATGTTAATACAGTAGGACAAATAATAATTACTTGGAACTAGGAAAAAAAATAAAAAGTTCTGATGCAGTATTCAATTTTAGTTTGGGAATATACCTTTTTCAAGAAAGCAAGTATCTTCCACACACTGCAATCTAATATTCTGTAACTGAGAAAAATGTGAAGAATAATTTGATTTTAATCTATAAAAAGAAGATAAGTTTTCTGATTTGCACACTCTTACTATCCATAAATTATAATGATGATTCTTTTTTTTTTAAGGACATTTAAATATAAACAGTGCAAATAACAGTTATATCAGCAAATCTACTTTTTGTATTAAACACACAACCCCCATAATATTGCTTATCTAGCACTGTTAGCAGAAATACAGTAACGTGTAGAAATAATATTATCTTCTTGCAAAAACTCTCCCATTCCTCGAAACCTGATATGGATTCCCTGTAACTCAGGTGTCATTTGTTGATGAGGACAGAGCTGCCCGTATGCTGGTCTGTAGAGGAAACTTTCAAATACCAGTGGTTTATAGATTCCTCCCTCATCTCTCTGAAAAAAAACACCAACAAAATGTGATCAGATCTAAACAGCTGACTATTTAGCAAATGGAATAACAATGTTAAAGTGTAGGATTGTCAAAATTTCCTAGTGCCTGTCACATGGAGGGTTGTGCTGTTTCTGTTCAAGAGGTGTAACTGCTGCAATATGGATCCATATGTTATTTAGATAAGTCACATAAAAATAACTTCGGAGTGAGTTTCTTATCTGGAATTGTGGATCTACTTCAGTACTATGAATATAACCATATGACCACAGTACTCTGGCTGGTGGGGATAAAATCTCCTTGTATAGACACGGTTTAAGAGTGATTAATGAACCTGTGACCTGTGATACAATGAAAGTTGCACTTGTGAGTCACTTCAGCACCTTTGGAAGCTCCGTCTTTAGTCTTCATTATGAGTAACTCCAATAGGGCTGTTGTGCCCCCTGTGTTAATTTCACTGGCTCCTGCACCAGTGAAGTTACTCTGTTGTATCTACAGCAATATAAACGTCTAAGGCAGACACACTCCATTGGCATAAAGAGAACTTTACACATGGTAAAAATGACCCCAGATTTACACTGAGCTTAGGCATGGCATGATTCACATACACTGAAGAAAAATTAGCTCATTTTTTGCCCTTGAGCCCATATCAACTGAGGCATTTGTCTAGAGAAAAACTCAGCACATGACTGGTGAGAAACAATGGCAATGGAACAGAGTTCAAGATCACAAACCAAGCCTTTACAGCACAGCTAATAAGAGATGGTAGACTCAACACAGGTGAGAATAAGACATTGCTAAAGCCTTGATTCCCATTTTACTTATATTTTCTTTTCTTTGACCATGCCACTACAAACAACAATGAAAGTGTTGTGTTTCACTATAAATCTCATACCAGAGTACTGAGCAAAAAGTTTGGAAAGGGGGTTTCCCCATGCCATGCTTGATTCCTGTATCTGACTTCTATGGCAATGTTCTATGAGGCCTGGGCTTTATTTTTAATTTTTTTTTTCCTCACCCTCCTTGTTTTTCATATGTGAGAATCTCACTTTGATTTGGTTCCTGTAGGGCAAAGATAAACACTGAAAATTAGTCACTACTTTCAAAACGCAGATCAGTTTCCAGTTAGGCTGGACTGAATTGCAGCTGAAATTCTGGGAATATATTCTTTTTCTGTGTAACCACTCAGTCAACCCTTATAAGCAAATGACATGATTAAAATGAAGTTTGAACATTTTCTGTAGATTAATTTTCTGACTTATGACAAGAGTCTTCTAGTTCTCATTAACTTAAGTGCCATTTCCTTAGGACTCTTATTTTTACAGTTTCTAATCTACAACTTTGTAATGACCTGGTCTCAGGAACATAATATGCTATATTTCCCTTCCCTCAGTCCTCAAGCAAGTGGCACATAGGCTTTTCAGAAAAGGAAAAGGGCTGCCTCACCTTGTCTTCCATCTTGTGAGCACATAAGAGATTGCATTTTGCTACTGAGAGTTCTTGATGGTGAATCCATAGCTGCAGTCCTCTTGGTTGCTTAACGAGACTTCAGGTTTCGGTGTCACTGGCAAAAAGTTTCCACGCAGCTCTTTAATAGCTCCTTATTGTTGGAGTACATCCCTACACCTTTCCTAGTAGAGATTATGTTGCCTATCACTTCACACTGCTGGCAACTATAGATTCATTTCCAGATTGCCAACTGACCTGCTTTGGCATCCATGTGTCCAAGTGAAGTATTGTACTTGAGAGAACAGAAAGGACTTGGAAGCCTCTTTAGGAAGCATGGGGTAGAGTTTTGGGTTTGCACCTATGTGACCCTGTTGTTTTGAGCAAAACTAAGTAATTCTTTATGTGTTCATATCATAAGCTCATACAACAGCATCTATTCTCAAGTATCTTTTTACAGAGCTTGCCACAGTGGCAAGCACATTTACTCACTAGTTTCCCTCCAGTTTTTCAGTATCCAGCTGAGGTTTTAGGGTGACCTTAATACACAGGTAACAAAGATTAAATTAATTTTATTTTTTCCCCAGTTCTTTCCTATAAATATACATTTTTAATGTTTGATTAATGACAACAAGATATATTAAAACATATCTGTAAAGTTAAGTCCTGCTGTCTTTTCTAGTGCAAGACTAAGTAATAAAAACGTTTATATATAGGCTTCTAAAGGGCAATACTCCCTGCTGTCAGTTTTACAGAATCACTACAGAAGACATCTTCTCTTTTTTGCATGGTTGGAATGTACGTGTAAGTGACATTGTATATTTTTAGCTCAATGCCCAATGCACTTCACCAGTTTGCTAACTGTGTCTGGGAGAGGCAATCAGAGGAAGGAAAAGGCACATTTAGAAGCAAAGAATTGACTTACAAGTCCATTCTTCCAGTTTCCAAATTATTTTCAACTTTATACATCTCATGCTTTCCTAAAGATTCTTCCTGATTAAACAAATAATGTAAATAACTGTAATATGCAAAAAGCCTGGGTGATAAAGAGTTCCTCCAAAGTTTGGGAAATTAGACCAGGAAACAAACCAAATGAGCACCTTCTAAGAAGATCTGAGCATCCAAATTTGCAAAAACCACAAAATAATTTGCAATGTCAGGAGTCACATTCTAAGGTTTGGGGTTTCTTTTGGGGAGGATTCAATGGTGAAGCAAATTTTACATGTGTTCTTTCATAAATTATAACATCATCTAATCAGTTTTAGAGAGTCACACCCTACAGACAATCCCTGTTTTGACTCTGAGCACCTTACAAAGCACAGCATCTCTTTCATGAAATCTGAAATAAAAGCATAACTAGAAATGCTGTGTTGTAGAGATGAGAACAACATCTCTCTGATAAATCATTCAAAACAAACTTTTTGAGTTGTTATATCGATATAAGTAAAAGGCAGCAGGCAAGTTGAAAAGCAAAACCATTAGTGACATTTTCTCTAGGCTATTATCTTATTTTCTGCTGTACTGCTACTGGACATCACTTCCTAGATAAGACTGTTTTAGTTATAAAGTTTCTAAGACAGAACACATGAAAGAATAACAAAAAGAAAGTGAAAAATGCCAAATTGCAAATAAACTGCAAACAGGAAAAGGCTGTGAAAGTGTGTTTCTGAAGCAGCCTACCTACAAATGTTTGAATACATTCTTGAAAGCATAGATGCACTGGAAATACTTCTATTTATACTCACTAACATAGTTGGTTGGGTAAATGTGTATAAAGAAATATCCAGGTGTTCAAACATCTTTCTGGCCTTTAAAAACATTATTATTCTAGAGAAGCTGAGATAGCACATCTACTGCATACACAGATTTGGAAAAAAAATACGTATTTTTAATTTTTTTAGTAACTTGCCCTATAGATGAATGTTATTATGTGTGCCATAAATTAGAGCTAGAATATAATTTGCCTGGTTTTATCCACAAAACTTCTGAGCCACTGCACTGAAGTTCCCTATGCCTCACTAAGCACCACAGGGGCATGTAAAACAAAAGCAGATGGAACAGGCAGACACATAGATTTTATATGTATTAACACACACAAAAAACTCCCTAAACAAGTTTTAGCCTTTAGTACACGGAGCCAAAAACAAGAAAAGTAACTTAATTCATGAGAGAGATAACATCATTCAGGATAGGCTCCTGTATCTTTATTTCTGTTCTAAAGTATTACTTTTTTTATAGTACTTTTCCAACTCAAATTGAAATATCAAAGTTGAACTCACCATCGCAAATCTACTGACACACTTGAAAAGATCAGAATGCATCCATTTAACAAAATATCTCAAAAAAATCCTATACTTTTACATTGCACAGGTGTGATGAATTTTTATGTATGTCTGGCTCTCCTCACCAAGAACACAGGTCTTAGAACCTTAGGACCTTAATAGTTTACTAGTTATTGACAGCCATCAAACATAAGGTATTATTTTAAAACAGGCTTCTTTACTCATACTAGCTTAAAATGCATTCTGATTTTTAGGACGGGTGTGCTTATGCATATGGATTTATGTTTACACCTGTATGACTGTTTACATGTGCATATCTATTTTTACACACAAATACACAAATCCTCTGCTTCATGTGCAAAGGTACAGTAAAACACCTTCTTTTGGCATCCCCTATTTGTAGAGACCGTTCCCTCGGTTACTCAGTTACACTGCTGAAGGGCTGCCATTTTCTTTCAATTTCCTTCTTGAAGCCTTGGAGGCTTCAAAAGCCATTTATTTAATATGGTAGGTGTGGAAAATCTAAAGCTCCTCTGGTTTCTTGGACGTAAAGTTTTTGTCTTGTCATCATTTGCTAACTCAGCTACAGTGGAGATGTATTACAGAGACTGACCTAAAAATTGGAGAATTAGGTCCTATGAATATTTCAGACAGCCCAAATCACTGGACTGGGATATCTCCATCCAGAATTATTCTTAACTCCACACATCACAGCAGAAAGTTCTAATAGTGCTGTAATATGGAGTTAGTGCTCATTAAGATTTTGTTTTTAATCCCTGCTTTCATTAGGAATATGTCAAATTAAAGGTCATTTACCCCCTACCTGGGAACCCCTTGTGCACATCTGAGTGAAGCAGTTCAAAACTCTGTCCTTTTTCACTTCCATTTCATTTGAGTAACGACAGGGTTAAATTGCTAATAGAGGTTTCATGAGGTCTGCCAGAGCCCACTCTCCAACACTTACATCTGTTCAACAATTATTACAGCATTTTTGTCATAAAAAATTCAACACCCTGAGTGTCGTGCTAGCAAAACCTGAAAATTTATGCAGTGAATAGAATAGCTAATTTCTCTGAGGAAATGCAGGGGGGGAAATTACAGCTTTAACTTAAATTCTCAAGTACTGTAGAGCACACATCTGACTCCCTCTTTAGGTTTTGTCACCATGCAGCATAAGTAGGAATACCGTCTACAGTAGATCAAGAAACCTTTGCAAAGCAAATTTATGCCTTCGAAGAAACAATGTTTAAAACTCAGAAGGGGGCTGTACTGGATTCATCATTTTAACTCACAAAATCTCATTTAAATAATAAATTATTCTGTTTATTCTCAGAATAGAGTTATTTTCTCACTGCCTCTTGCTGTTTCAGAGTGAACCACACCCTTCACAGCGTATAGGTAAATGACAGATATACGAAGGCAAAAAGCAGATAGAAAAACAGTCTCTCTTGAACTTTGTGTTGCATGAAGGGGTGCATGATGTTTATGGTAAAAGGAAAAAGAAACTAGAACCTGCCTCACTCCTCCGTAAGGCTAGGAATATGGTTTTTATGCTAAAGCTAACACTGTCTAGTTAAGATGCCAGTGGACTGGAACAACATGCTAGAGGCTATAGCCTTCTATTCTCAAGGGCTGGACTCTTACTTCCAGTACCAGGGGTTCAGCCATAACAATAATTGCAGCCAAGTGGGGAACTCTTTCAGCATCATAACAGCAACAAATAAGACAAATGGTTTGGGGGCAGAGGCCAAGGTCATTTTCAATACCTAAGGTGCAAAGAGGATGCTGGTGGAAGCAAGGATAAATGCTGCACATTCCCTTCCTCCAGGCTTTACTCTGTTGGGATGATGAGAGCTGGACAAACGCTGCTAGTGAACATTTGTATGTGAGTTCAGATAAGAACTGCAGATTTTCTCAAAGGATATTTGTGGGGATTTTTGTTGTTTTTCATAAACGATATTAGTGCAACAAGTTTATGAAATTCCAATCGAACATCTGTAGGGGCTGGGCCTGCTAGACCAGTCTTTCACTCAGGCATCAGAAAACATGGACACAAGAACCCAGTCATATCCCTCAGGGACTTCATAGGGCAAGATTTACTAGCAGTAGAAAAACTATCCAGTCAAACATTACTATTGGAATTACGTGCTGGATCAACCTTTCAAATAGCCAACATACTCAAAAAGTGAGCTTGAAATTTTCAAATTGCCAGGTGATCAGATTTACAGTGGATTTGGAGTATCCTCTGTAACTGAAAGTATTGTAGAATACAGGGCAGTGTCCAATCTTCAGCAGATCATAGCATCTTACCTGAAAAGCTACTTCTCAAAGTAGAAATTGTTTCTAGTCCTGATATTTGGATAGAAGCTGCCAGATTTAGTTTTTATTTATTACTGCATTTTTTTCTGATTTTCAGATTATTGATCTGGCTGCAAACAGGAAAAAATGTGTGTGAAAAACAAATACTTTGCTTTAATAAGAATAGTTTTCACTCTAGAAAGCAGCAACCAGTTCTAGCATGGGGTCAGGTTACATGTGCTCTGTGAAGGCTGGGACCTGGAAAAATACCAATTCAATGTTTATTGTCACTCTCTCTGTCATACATATAAAATCAAATGTTCCCAGAATATTTTTCAAATACATATTTTTGATACTTTGTTGTTTTGCAAATAAAAGTTGCAAATATGCATAGGTAAAATGGTTTGCATTTCCAGGTCCCAGTTCTAAATTTCTGTGAAAATTATGAGTTCATATGGGAAACAACAACTCTCTGCTAGTGCTCTCCTTTTTCTACTTTTTCCAGCAGTGGAGTCAGTAGCCATGGAGGATGGTTGGCCATCACAGAACACAGATGCCAAGTGCTGGCAGATATTATTCCAGTGTCAGAATCTTTCTCCTTGTCAAACTCCCCAGGCAGTTGTGTTAATGGCTCTGGAGCTGCCTCTGGGTCTGTCACGTGGGCTAGCAGCTGATGAGTTTTCTGCCGTTTGCTCCTGCATGACATCTTCCTTTAACCCATCTTTGGTTCTGAGGAATTTGTACACTGTTACCTACTTGGAAATAAGCTCCTATAAATTTTGCATTAGAGCGATGATTTCTTCACAGATTTGCTTACTACATAGCTCACATGCACATATTTTCTGTAGCACAGCCTCTCAACAACTTTGAATGCCACGCAGATAAATCACATCCTAATAACAAAGAAATATTGATGTAAATGAAACTATTTACTAAGACGCTGTTTCTCTTTGCCCTCATCTCCATCATCTCCACCATGTCCTCTCTTGTCCCTGTTTTGTTTATGATTAGTGAATCTTTCTTTGTTAACTGAAGCAAATCATCTTCGATGTTTTTTACTTTATTCACTCGCTGCGAGAAAGCTTTCAGACTTTAGGCTGTTCACAGACTTGTTATATAGATTATTTGCCATTCATGCTGCATCAGTTTGCCACTCACATTTCAGGATCTTAATCCTACAAAGATTAACTTGAACTCAGGTGGGTTGTTCTGAACATGTGTAAACCTTTGCTACACTGCAGTACTTGAGGATCAGCGCTTTTAAGGTCTTTGGGGTAAGGAGCCCCAGACCTGGTAATGTGTGCTCCCATCCACCAGAGAATCCCAAGCATGAGAGAGCTCTGCTGCAAGAACCAGACCAGGAAGAAAGCACTCAGCAATTTGCACTGGCAGCAGTGAGTAGAGATGAGTCCCTGAGGAGAGTTGCTATGCTTGACTGCATTATAAATACTAAATGTAAACAAATATGTAAAGCTAATCCACGTCATACTATCATTGCTCTTACTTGACTGAAATATTTTAAGAAGGAAAATAACTATTAGCAAAAGGCAAATTACACACTCATGCAAATTTTGAGAAACATCCATTGCAAACTCTGTGCATCTTTCTATTTTTACATGCACTTTCAGAAATGCAAGGCAGTTGCCCTACACATTCACTGCTAGCAAATCATGTCTCCTACAAAACAAAATCAACAATTTTGTTCACAGTTAATTTGGGGGATATACAATACAAAATCTGTGGGGTTTCCCCCCCTCTCCCCCTCATTATTTTTGTTTTGATAACAACCTTTGTAATCTGGTTTGGGATCTAATACTTTTCTTCATAACTTGGAAGAGAAATCACATGGAGTCTATAGGGGTTAAATAGTGTTGAATAACCCTGTCTTACAGGAATAGCCTTTGAAAATCTTTCATTCTTGACAACAGTCAGAAAACTCCTGCAACAAGTTTTCTGGTTTTCACTGTAAAGAGGGAGGGAGGTTTTCTTTGATTGTGTACAGGCTTCTCTGATGTGAGGAAGAGGCAGGTCCTGACAATATGCTCTTTTCTTTCTTGGCAAACATGGATTAAAGACAGACTATGCCAGAGTCATTTCACAGAACAGTTTTACAATTGGTCTTGTTCAGCCCAGAATGCAGCAAACTCCAGGGCGAGAATGGGATATGTCATAAGTGGATTTTACCATCATGTTCAGGTTGCTTCACCGTCAGCTAAACATCAGAGACTGATCTAGTGTAAGTGCTGAAGAAAACAATCTGCCCTAAGGATTTTGGCTGCATCTTGCCCTTTGAAAGAGGTGAGGTTCAGTATACGCCTGGTGCCCACAAGCAGGATATAATCACAACCAGCAGATTAAAACCAAAGTAAGGAAAACAATATTTAGTTAATTTTCAGTCTGATTTTGAGACATTGAGTCACATTAGAAAATTTTTGAGGGAATATCTACAGAATCAGACAGAAAGGCCAGGGAGTCAAGGCTGTTTTACCCTAAGTTCTCTCTCTTTTTGCATTTCCATCCCTCAGTCCTGTCTGAGTTCTGGAGAGTTACATACATCCTGCACAGACCAGGGTCACTAAAAGGAAATCCCCATTCAATATGATTTAAAGTCCAAATGCAAGCAATTATAGTAAAATACAGACTTCTGAACAGATAAGTGGCTGCATTTTGTATTTGAACAGTTCTTCACATCCCTGGTTCTTGTACAAAATCTTTTTTTTTTCTTTTCTTTTTTTTTNACTCAGTCTTCTTTGCTATCTTTTGTGATCCAGACAGTTGAGTTATGTGTAAGTGGCTAATAAGTTTCTCTCCTACACAAGACAAAGACAGGCTCAGCAGCACCTACACTCCTGTGCTAAATCCATTCCTTGATGCAGCAACACTGACTGTCCTCAAAGTGGGACTTGAGCAGTTTTATCTCCTGAAACAAAGTCTCAGTAAGGTGAGTTTTTCCCCACATACCTCCCACAGGTTTAAATGCTTATTTTATTCTTATGGTATCCTAAACTAAAACTATCTGGGCCTGATTCTTAGGTATATCCAGGCATACACGTGAGTCTAGCACCATGTATTTCAGTAGGAATACTTCCACTGCACATCTGCACAGGCAGCAGCACAAACACGACCACTGTCGATTTTGAGCTTACCTGGCTTTCCTTCATACTGATGAGTCAGTACAGAGTCACAGCTATCTCTTATCCTCCCAGAGTATGGCTGTGTTTCAAAAACCCAAAATAGCAAAGTCTGCAGCACTGCCAAACAGGAGACCCAGATTAAAGAATTTCAGACAGCAGTCTATCACAAGCCCGTCAAAACCATGTATATCGTGCAAATAGTGATCGGAGAGACAGATCAGGTGACTGAACCAATATAGCAACGCAATATGTTCGCTACCTTAATTATCTCAACTTTTTTTTTTTTTTTGGTGAGAAACCAAAACTATTTGCTTCTTCCCTCCTCATAAAGATATTTAGTGTTATTATGCCTATGGTTGCAAAAATACTTTTAACATAGGATTAGAAAAGGGGAAAGTTTTATGAAACAGGTCTTTTGTTTAAAAATGTGTAGTGTCTTTGATCTGACACTCTAAAATAGCCATTTATCCAAAAATAGCCTCTCTCCACTGTTCCTTGTACTGTGCCCTTTCCTCCCACTCCTCTGTAGCCTATGAGGCTGTCTCCTACCTTTTATTCAAGAATCCGCAACCAAGACAAAGTAATACATACAAGGGGGAAAACAGTAGTCAGAAAAAAATCTATTATTCTTTGAAAAATAGACCTGACATTATTTTTAATCTGAGCACAAACAGGAATTTGTAGGTGAATACTCCTTTAGTTGGCTTCACTTTGTAACATGGTCATTAAATTCATATCAAACGTGTGTTTTGCAGTCAAACCCTCTAAGACAATGAGATGAAATAAGCAATAATTTCATAGAAGTACTTATAATGAATTAGATTTGAAAATGTTGGAAAGTCATTCAAGGAAAATCCTTCATTTACCTTACACGGAAAACATATCATTAGCCTTAATTTAAGTCAAGGTGAGGAGGGGTATGGGGGCAAAAAGAGGGGAATAGACATTGCAGGAAATTCTTGAGTATTGTTTAATCCCATTTAGGAACACTTTGAACAATGACATATATATAATGAGATATTTAAAATTATTTAGTCAATCTTGAGCTAAAGGCTTTTACTGTGGAAAAAAATGAGTAATTCAATACAGACTTCATAGTCTTTCACATGCTTTTATTCTTGATTTGTTGGACATGTGTAACATAAATTTCAAAACCAATCTATTAATGACTTAAATTGGAAACTGGTTTCCTTTGCTTTACATACAGCATTTCAGTAACAAGTATAATAACAGGTGGATCAATAGATGTTATTTTGTGCAGTATTTGCAACATGTTAACATTAGTCCTGTATCTCTATTATTGAATATTGTGTCAACAAATTTCTGTTTCAAGGAGGATGGCAAAAATATTTTCCAGTGTCAAGGTTATTTAACCACATGTAGTGGTAAGAGTTTTTTGTGCATTTTATTTTCTACTAACCTTTCCTCTGCCTCCTTCTTCTTTTAAATAATCTATGTTTTGATCAAATCAGTGGGTAAAAAAAAATATTTTTGCATCAAATCTGTGTGCTGTCAACTCAGATTATGTTCTTTAAAATGGACAGTGGTTCTGGGAAGCAAATTTTTTTTTTTTTCTCTTACAAAAACGTAAGAATAGAGAAAGCCACTAATGTGAACACAAATTTAGAAAGAAAGAGACAAAGTGAATGAGAACACAAACAGCTGAGTTTATCATTTGAAGAATTTAGCTAGGGAATTATTCCTAACCTATACTTCTCAAACACAGCATGAAAAGAGAGAAAAATGAAATTTTAGTCATTAGAATTTGACAGCTCACAGTCATAATATGCTGACATGTGTAACAGGAATTAAGGAGTTCTTCAGGCAAAATCAGCATGGATAATTTTTTAGGCAAATCACTTCTTTCAGATCCATGAATCACACAATCACACAAAAGGATCACTGGACATTTACAAATGACAGGTATAATATAACTGTAGTCTGCTTTATATCCTTTGTTAAGCAGCTTTAATCTAGAGGCATTATTTGCCACCTAACTGGAACATAATTTCTATGACACAAGTAACTAAGGGCTCTATGTGGTGACCATGGTCACAGCAAGGACAGCTTGATGGCTGCAGCCAAAATAAATTCTGCAACTTCTCGACACGCACCTGTAAACTGAAGGTGAAAAAAACCAAACCCATCTCAGTCCATAACAGATGTTCCGTGTCTGATTAATGATCTCTAGGGTGCGCTACACCAGAGTTTCTTAAACTTTGAAGGTGTGAAGCATTTTTGGTTCACCTGATCTTTAAGCAATCCAACAAACACACGGTAGGTTTGCAGTCTTAAAGTGCAGGTGTGTGAGGAAGACAAACATGCTTTAGTTACTTAGGACTACAGATGTGTGCATTTTAAAAGACTACTTAAATAATTTTCCTTTTTAAAATACGCTGTAAAGACACCTATACATTTCCTGGACACTTTACAATCCTTTCACAAGAATTCTTGGAGGTTCTAATCCACAGACTCATAACTCAAAGTCCAAGCCCAATATAGCATTCATGTTAGCTATATGTTGGGCAACACTATGGATCACATTTAAAGGGCTCAGACAGCTGATGAGAGCTGGCTCAAGCTGGGAAGGTGAGCTCAATTGGCTTGAGCTATGTGGTATGGCAGCAGCTGAGCAACGGGTAACAACGGCAGAGATACAGCATTGCTTTCACACTTCAACATATGACTCATGCAGAATATGAGTGACTCACATGCAGTATGTCATACCCAACAAAACTGAGCATACTCAGGGAAAATCAGAATATAATATGGAGCATCAAGTTCTGGCCCTAATAACCTTATAGAATTAGCTAGGATATATTCCAGCAGTCTCATGTTATATTGCTATTAGCTACAAAGAACAACAAGGATGAATCTAACATGCTGATTTCAGGACACTTGTCTAGTAGAATCACTGGCATTTTATGAGCACTATATCATGAGCCTTGCTTCCAGCAGGTGTAACTTTATAACATCCAGGTCAGGTGTATTAAAGCAACAGGGGATGCATTTCTTTGGCAGTAATCTGCCACTGTGGCAAAAACAATCAGGGATGAGTACCTGACTCAACAAACAGCTGTTGAAATTCTCACTTTTTGTTTCTAAGCAGATTGCACAACCCACCTAGCCTGTATCCTATACATTGTACAAGTTCAACAAGCTCTTCAGTCAGTGCAGAATTGATTCCTGTCTCAGTATCATAAATCTTCCAAGTCCTCTTTGCATATCCTTGAATCCTGCAAAGAGGATAAAAATATCTTTGGAGCTGAAAGTCTTTATGTTTTTACAGTTCTTTGTTGCAAAAACTCTGTGAAGTCAAAAAACCTTAGTAGCCAAGTGTTTCCAGGAAGTAAGGGATGGGCCAAGACCAAGTAGTACTATTAGAAATCTTTTTGACAGTGTCATTTGTTCTTGGGGGCTTCAGGGCTGACTTTTAGAGCAATGAAGAGGGTTAGCCATACTCCTCCATCTGGAAAAAATTTCTTTTTGCTTGTTGTTATATATTCTTCTCTACTGACCATAAATAAAATCCTTTGTCAAATCCATGAAAGTTTCAAAAGAAGAAAGCAGTAGTTCAGAGAAATTAAATAGCACAAATCTTGAATCCTGTATTCAGTTACTCTTCTTTCAACCCTCCAAATTCCCTATGCTTTTCTGAAACTTATCACATGTAGCAAGAATTTTTTCTCCTTTCTTTCATTCATTTTTATGCCAGCATTCTCTCTTCCAATGTGAATTTTTTCTTCTCAAAACCTACCCTCTTCCTTAGGGGGGAATTTTATTTCTGTCTCTGGACTTGAGGAATTGCTATGTTCCCTTCTGAAACTTTTGTTCTATTTCCATGAATTGAGTATTAACACCAGATACATGAACTTCTGATGTATTAAACTATCATCTAATGTGTTATCTGATGTGTTAAATTATCGTTTTCTGTCTTTTGTTATGCCTTGTGTGCCTTCCTTTGGAATTGCATGGAAGATGCACTCACTTCAAAACGTACTCCAGACACTGCAGTGAAAGAATAAACAGAATGAATGAATGAATTCGGCTTGAAGTGACAGTATGTGTTATGAAAGAAGTTTTAATTTCATATAATAAAGACTGAACTCTAGCCTCCAGAGGCCAGTGATAATGAACAGACAAATGGTGGCAAAAACTACCTCTCAAAGATACTGCACTATGTTCATGGGCTCAGCACTGAACCAGCAGTGCCCTTTATTTCTTCCTCTTTGGATCTGGCATGTGTGTGTGTGAGTTGAGGTATCCAGAGACATCACAGATGCCCAAACGTGGGCAGGAAGCCAGGTTGCAGGGCTTACAGTATAAATATATGTTTTTTTAACTTCATGCATATCCTGTTTCCCAGTAAATGTGTTTTTTGGGCTTAGAAACTCTGTGTTCTTAGCTATTTTAAGAAACCTCAAGGGTGAGAGATGTAAAAGCAGCAGACACGTTGGCAACAAAGATCTCTCCACGAACAGAATGCCAAGATTACAAAAAAAAAAAAATATTAANGACTTTTTCATGCTCCTCTATCTCAAAAAATTGGCTCATCTGAAACTGTTGGATTCTGGCAATGATATAATATCAATTGAGAGAAATAGTATGTTCATGAAGCAAGGTGATTTCCAAAGTGAGGTTAGATGTGCATTCAGCTTCTTCTACTTGGCAGTTATCATGAAGGGCAAAAAGATTTACCAGTTCTCCAGAGGGTATATAACAGGGTTGCACTAATCTGTCAGGAAGTGTTAGAACTCAGTAAGACTTGAAGTGGGACTTAAAAGTTACTCATTTGTTCACAATGTCAGGTGTGGATCCACCCCAATCAAAACAGAGATAGGAAGAAGGAAATATTGTGGGGAGTCCTGAAGGGAAGTTCTTCACACAGCTAAGCTTAGCAAGAACACTAAATAAAGAGAGAAAATGCAGGAGTCCTTGCAGCTATGGTTTCTCAGCTGGTCTATTGGACCCAGCCACATGGATCCTGTTTGCCTGCAAAAAATATGAAGTAAAGTTGAGTCAGGCTGACTTATAATCAAAGAGGAGTTATGCAGTTTATATATCCTGTGTGAGTGTTTGAGAAAAGAAGGAGGAAGGAAAGGAAAGGAAAGGAAAGGAAAGGAAAGGAAAGGAAAGGAAAGGAAAGGAAAGGAAAGGAAAGGAAAGGAAAGGAAAGGAAAGGAAAGGAAAGAAGAAAAGAAAAGAAAAGAAAAGAAAAGAAAAGAAAAGAAAAGAAAAGAAAAGAAAAGAAAGAAAAGAAAAGAAAGAAAAGAAAAGAAAGAAAGAAAAGAAACTACCTCATGGTTTGTATGAGGACATGAGGATGGGATATTAACTAAGGGTCTACATAGGGGTTTTGCATTTGTAAGATAAAGAAAGCTGAAAAATAGCTCTGAATAACCTCTACAAAATGGGTCACAACTGGACTAGAAGTAATTGCAGAAGTCCCATTTTGTCTAACAACATTTCTCCAATGGTCTGTCCAGATTTCTGTCTAATCTAATCTATCCATACGCCCATCACTTTGAAAATGACTTGCCATTTTTCACATTTTATTAATCCACCTTTGAAAATTCAAAATATGATTCAGAAGCAGGAAAGGCCTTGTGAAGCAAAAATAATAAGTAAAAGCACATTCTTAAATCTGCACACTGTCTTACTATGCGAGAGTTAAAATGCATACTGCATCTCAAAGATCTTTTTTATCTTTCAAAGTAAGAACTAATGGAATAAGGGAAAGAAAAGTTTCCACGGCCCAGATATGTCTTTGCTGAATCACTTTGTAAGGTGTGGACAATTGAGTCATAAACTTTCACACTACAGATGGCTGTGTTTCTTTCATAGTGAATCAAGCTCTAAAAGATCTGTGACACTTTATGTTATATGTTAACTAGAGAGGCATATTATGTAAAAAGCACATAGGGTTTCACATGCACTAGTGCTCTCTACACAAGAGAGCATCATTTTCAATATTCACTCATAAAACCAGTTTCCATTTTTACTTACAACTTTCTTGTGCAATTGTCTGAAGTACATTCATACTGCTATCAGACTTACTGGATATTCTGCTTTGTAGAGCTTCACAAATTCATTAAAAGCATCATTTTATGTCCCATATGAATTGTATATTTTTTACTTTAACATAAAAAATTCAACATGTAATATCTTACTAGACTGATACTGAACTTAATACAACTTTAAGCAATGAAAGAAAAGACAAGTAACTTGATATTTATATATGTGATATTCCACATGATAAAAATGTCCAAATATTTTAGACGGTTTAGAATTTTGGAGATAATATTGCAATGCAAAAATGCTTGCTGCTTATCTTTAAATTTCTCTTCCATACAAGGCCTCACAACAGAAAGCCTGATATCTGTAAATATAGGTGCACAGTGTATGGTTACAGTGTCACTGTAAGGGTTTAGGAGCTCCAGTAAAATGTCTATTTACGTCTCAACTGCAAGTACACTCCCTATAAACATAAATCTTAAAACAGACAAAAAGAGCTTAAAATCATGCCTCCCCAGCTAAGAGACAGTGATGGACTAAAGTACGATCACTGAGAAGGATCAATAGATAGAACAAGGATTAACGCTTCATTTGTTTGAACACAGAACATTTTATTCTCCTTTTTTTTTTTTCTAGTAGAACATTGTTACACATTGTACAAATCTTTACTAAGGCAATTATGAGCAACCATGTATTTAAAATGATGAAAAATTATAGGCAAAAAGATTACTACAGTCCACCTCTCAAGATATATCCTCTTCTTTGGACAGCACTGCTTCACACAAACCTATAATTTGTTGTTCAAGAGGAAATTGTCTTAATTATAAACAGGACTAAATTCACTATGATGCTTCCAGCCAGCCAGAAAGAGAATAATGCTGAGGATCAGTCCCTGTATTTTTTGAAATGCTTCAAAGAGTATGCTGCCTGAACTTTTCTGGAGATGTAACTGCATCAGTCTGAATTACAAACTATTTGTGCTTTAGATCAAACTGGTTAAACATCTTGACCCAGCAGATAAAATTTTTTTGGAGTTACTGAAGGATCACATTTCAGTCACATATCTAAATGTATGAACTAAAGGAAACAGTAAAAATAGGTAGTGGGAAAAAAAGGCAGACACAATGGGAACAGAAATTTCCAACTCCCTTTCTCTGTCTTTCCAGATCAAGGTTACTTCAAACGCACTAAATATTTCACATGGATGATCGGCTTGATCACTAGTCTTAAGGTCTCATGATTCAAAGTTTGCTATTAGCACTTTTTCAGTTTGAGGTAAGAATTATATTTCCTAATATAAAACCTAAATAAGCACTAAGATTTGATTTTTTTTAAACAACTGGTCTATCATCTCCCCTCATCCAAGTTATATTGTGTGGGTCCCTGCTAAGTCTGTCTCACAAACACCATTATTACCATCCATCTGAAATTTCTAAGGAAAGACAAACCTTCCACTTTTGCTGCCAGTTGATTCCCAAATGAAGGTATGAATTGCAGGTATGGTGTGTGTTCAGATCTTCCCTCAGATCTTAGTTTTGCTGTGGTCTTTTAAATACCTTGAGGTATTAAGTAGATGAGTCATCTAAGCCAAGGAAAATGTGTTTCATTATGAAAATATAGAATCAGTTGATTATTCTTTCTTAAACTATAGCATTATAATGCTTGATACCAGCCTTCAAAGACATTTGAGCCCATTTTGTCCAAATGAACCATTGTGAGCTCCTTCCTTTTGTCTTATCTCCCTGACGTCACTACACTGTTTCAGGCATGAAAATCTGCAGTTTTCTGTTTATTGCTCATAAGCTTTTTTACACGTGACACAACTGGAGTTTCAGACACTCACTGATAATAACCTGCTTGTTAACTTACTACTATACACACGTTTAGACAGATTATGAAGGTCTTGTAGGCTAATTTGTCCCACATAATTAGGTCCTGTGAGCTTTCCAATATACTTTCCTCCTACACTTTAAATTCCAGAAAACTTCTTTGGAGGTAATTTGACACATAAAATGCATGCAGTCCTCAGTGTGTTTGCCACATGTTCTGGTGTTTCCTGCTATGTTAATATGGCCTTTCATCATTTCCTCTCACCACATCCTCTTCACTGTACTTCTTTCACCCCCTCCTCAACACACTTTCACTGAGTTATCACTACTCCTCAGAGAGTTTCACTTACTCTGGGAAGTAGCTTCTGTAACACAACCAGTTGGTTATAATTTAGAGGAGAAATTATGGCAAATAATTGAGATTTTGAGTTTCAGATCAGAATATTTTCAGGGCAACTTTCAGCTTCTGTTTCAGCTGTTTTCTTCCCAGCCACAGCAAACTATCTTCTTATCTTTGTTCATACCACATTGAACAAGCCCATTGAAATATACTTTACTGGCAAGTTCAGAAAGATAGAAAATGAGTGTTAACAAAATAATGCTTTCCAGAGCAAGAGCAGGTTTTCACAGACTTACTCATGTAGGAAACAATATGATCTTCCAAAGAATAGAGTAGCAAACTTTAGATGCTATATTGCTCCCACTAGAATTCTTAAGTCCCTTGCCAAAATAGATTTAATGTGCAACCATCTCTACTGTAAAACAAATGTTGAAGAGCTACCATCAGTGATGTTTGCACAGATTCATTCTCATTAAAAGTTTTTACAATAACATTCATTCTGGTGTAAATCTTTAAAAAAAATCACTCCTACATCCCAGGGAATATGCAGTAGAAGTAGAGAAGTTACATATGTTTTTTTATAGCTGTGGGGCCAGTTCTACAAGGGCTGGAAAGATTTTGGAGCAGGAAAGACTTCAGAGATTGAATTGGAGAACAGGACTTAGAGTGAAAAAAATAACTCTATTTAGTTTAGAGAAATGCAAAGGATAACTTGTTTATGGTTTAGGCACATCTCTAGAGATGTACAAGAACTTAATACTCAGGGAATCTTCATCCAGCGGGGGGTGGGGGGAAGGAATTATAAAAATAATTGCAAAAATCAGCATCTAAAGACTAAGATTTTAAATCAGGTGCTCAGTCTTAACAGCACTGAAGAAGTTCACTGAAGTTCAGAGTGGATTCTCCTCCACTGCAATGAGCAAATATGTTACTGGATAGTTGAGAAAGGTGATATTTATCTGACCACATCGCTTAGATTTGAAGCAAGAGTTAACCCAGAAAAGTTCTATAACCTGGGATATGCAGATGAAAGTTTAGATTTGGACTCCTCACCTTCTTGAAGTTTCTCCCAGATCTGTGGAGGGAGCACAATTTTGCCCTTCGGCTGTGACAATCCCAACCTAGTCACAGCACAGCCAACGTCCTCACTTTCTACCTTCCCCTAAGTGAAAGAAAGGGAGGGACTCTCAGGAGAATACAGTTGCTTAATGCCTTCCCAGTAACTATTTCCAGTGTTGTCTATCTTCTGGCCGTGTCAAGGATTCCTACATAGTCAGTAGAGCTTCTGAGTCATTATTCAAAACTGCAACATTAAAAACTTGCACCTTTCTGTTGACTGTACGTGAAATCTGGGATCATGTTCATAACCGTAGGATGGCAGGACAGCCATCCAAAAGCATTTTGTCTTTGCAGCCCCTATTCCTGTCCTATTACCAGAATGGAGATTAAATGTGCAAGAACGAGACGAATGCTGCTTCTCTGTTTTCTCCTAAGAAAAACACGCATTCTGTTGTGACCTTCCCTTGATCTCTTGTTTCACTTCTCTTGTTAATCCCTCTCTCCTCACCTTGTTTGCACAGTCGAAAACTTGGCTGTGAGAGGAATTGTTAGGACCCCTGCCCTGGTGCAGAAAACTCTTCTTCTTGGGGCTATTCTCTACCCTGGTGGGTCTAACTATGGCTATGGCTCTGCCTCTGCCATGAATGTGTCCCAAGGTCTGTACTGGTGCAGTTCGTTCAGGCTTCAGCACTAAACCTCATGTTCTACATTGGGATAATGCTTCTGTGCTGAATGTATGCATTTGCCTAACTGTGTGGGCACAACAGACAGGATTAAAAGCATTTTCCAAGGTTCAGCACGGAGCATATAATGGCTGTCACAGGGGAGAGCCACTTCCCTACATGATGAAAGAGCAACACGCCATTACACATTATTTAAACACTGATATCTCCTGCAAATGCATAGCCATAGTGTAGTGGCAAAGTGCACCTTACCACACAGCTACGAAAAACACAGTGTTTACTGCACTGAATATATGCATCTTCAGACCATGTCAGGCAGAACACTATTACAGAGACTATGGTCTACCTCTTTGTTCATCATGAGACCTCACTGCATTGCTAGAGGCCAGAGTATAAACTGCACTTCAATACTGAGGAGTTGGAAAGACCAGCCTTTCCCTCCTTGTTTATCCCTCATCAATAATTAACACACGAGACATCATTAGGTCAGCACTAGAGGGTGTATTTTTACCAAAAGTAGATTAACATCCATTTGGCAAAAGCCAAGGACCTGTTGATGAGTGCTGCAAGAGATTCGTGAAGTGGGATGTATCCTGGCAATGTGACCTAGGACTGAAATAGAATTTGTTGGACTTTCCTGACCTGCTTGTCACAAAATTCTTCTAAGTGAAGATGGAAAACCTGAGTAAAATTGTATGAGGTGAAGATATTCCATTGAACGGAGTTTGTTTTGAAGATATTGTGAAAGCAGGATTTAAGCATGTGTACCTGATCCTTTCTATGTGTGTACACACAGACCCACTATGCAAAACCTCATTTAGGATAAAAGTGTATCTTGACTTGTGCAGCCAAACTTCCTTGAAGCAGGTACCAAAGACAGTATCTATTTATTAGTAAAAACACTCTGTATTTCACTTCATGGTAAATGCTGAAAATAACTGAGATTTCAGACTGAACAGGAAGATTACACCAGCCACATATGAATTAATGATTATTTTTAAAAAATAATCATTAATCTTTCTAAATGTCAGTCTATTTATGTAGAACAGAAATGAGTCACTCTTATTTCCCACTAATGAGGAACCCTTTTCTTAACAGTTTATGCCGACATAAATATGCTGCTATCTTGAGGAACACAGCAATATAAAAATAACTCCTCTGCAAAAATTCATGCATAATCAAAACAAATTGAATATCCACTCTTTATTTTAATAGGAAACAGAGCTATAAAGATTAATGCTAGACAATGATATTTAATTAAAGGTTATTTACTTTATAAGTACTTCCATGTTTTCAAGAGTGGTCTCCTCATTTGGAACAGGAAGCTGTAATGTGTTTCTGAGCCATCCCACAGTCACAGGTGGAGGAAACCAGTTATGATCACAGCACAGTGCTTACAGCAATACTGACAAACTGTCCAACAAAATTTTTCACATTAAAGAATTCTGGTGTTACAGAATTTAAATGCATTTTAATTGACTTTTCAAAATTCCATTTTTTATTCACAAACACACCTGAACACAATAACAAGAATTCATTTTTATATGCATTATTCTCTCTGATGGCACGTTGTTGTACTCTACACATACTTCTCTCTTCATTTTTGAAAAACAAAATAAGAGGTTATGCTCTTACAAGTAATAATCAAATAAGTTTCCTTTCCTTGGGCTCTAGACTGTTGCTGTACTCCAGACTATTTCTTCTTTAATAAATTGGTAACTACTTCAGTGAAATTAGAGGAAATATTTCATGTATGAACACAGATTTTAACATAAGAAACAAAAGGGATAACAGAGGAAAATTGCACAGAATGACATTTTCATTTGGCTATTGAGGCTGAAATTTACAATTAGATTTTGGAAGACTAATTTCTAAGAGGACACTTAGTTTTAAAATGTGAGAATTTTTGAGATATATGTAGCTGATGCTTGTTTCTCATCAGTATGAACACACAGCCTCCAAACACAACACTTTCAATAACGGTTGTATTAGTCATCTACAGCTACAAGGCTGTATAAAATACACAAATAAAATAGTTTTATTTGGATTGTAATTAACATGGCAAATATTGCAATATTCTACAGGAAACAAACATTCCAAATCTACGTATTTTATTTCTTCTGACAACTGGCAAAGTATGTTTTACTGCAGAATACTTTATTGCTTCTTAACTATTCATCCTACACAGTATACATAAAAGCTTAATGAGTATAGCTGCATAAAAACTAATTTTAATGCTTTTAAAATCAATGGTGAACAAAATGTTGTTTAGATTGTTTTTCAAACAACTATACCACATTTGATCTTTCGAGGAAAAGCAATTACTTCTTCTTGTCATAGCCAATACATTTCTTCATTCTCCCGTTTCAGTTGTACCATTCTTAGGGACCTTTACACTACTTACTATGCAAACAGTTAAATATTTGAGCAAATATTGAAGAATATTGTTATTAAATATCTAATCAATAAAATGTCATTTCCACTAATAGGCTACCAGCGAGGAGGGCAAGAGGAGAAAAAAATAAAAGGATTTCTTTCCAAATTAACTAAAAGTATATGGAAGTTTAGCTAATAAAATATGTCTTCAAGGAAAATTTGGAGAAAAAAAGATTACATAAAAGGTATAAAAAATCTCTATAAAAAAGCTGCTATAATTGTAATTTAACTCCTGCTTCTTTTAACCACTCTGTGAGAGAGCATCAGATTTTTTTGTATTTACTAAAGAAGCATCAAATGTAATCATTTTTTGTAAGTTTCAACTGTTATAAATCACTGTGAACTTATGCACATCTAATTTATGCAATTGTATTGGTAGTGAGGAAATCATCATTCTTTAGTGTTTTGTATCTCTGTCATTCTCTCATAGAGAATTTTATTACAGTAGGCACCACAATCGTTGAGAGTTTCTCAGCATTTATATTAGTGAGAACAATATTTTAAGGTATGCAATTCAGTCATAAAAACTGAGATCATACTCTGAAAGTGTTAGTTTGTGAATTCCCAAACATGCACATGTACAGAGGTTCACAAAAACACACACCTCCATACACATTTTATCATTTAAATGCTTCCTTTTGCTTTCTCTTAACCTGTGCTCCTGAATGTAAAAACCCTTTTCTCCTTTCCAGCATTTTTGCAGGCCATCAGGTCAGAATACTGACTATTACTGTGATACAGTCAAAGAAACAAACAACAACAACATAACCAACCAATTGGCTGAAGTACTGATGTTTATCAAGCATTCTTAACACATGCATAAAAGCCACTTTTCAGATGCCGTTGTGATGCATTCTGGACTATGTTTCAGCAATACAAAAACATACATAATATGCAAATGTCTACTATTGTTCATAGACATCCTCTATACACAACTATGAAGTGTGGGTTGAATCCATATTATGATTCATGCAGAAACATTATAAACATGCTTCTGTATAGCCCACATTCTCCTTGTATTGCAGCACAGCCCGTGTTGGCAGCGTTACAAATAGTTGTTTCTTTAGAAAGTCATGTCTCTGTCGGAAGTTCCGCGTGTGCAGACTGCAGTTTCAAGCTTTGCCTTTACCACAACACAGCAACTGGTCTTGAGGCAGCTTACTCTTACCACTGTGAGTTAATGCAGCCATTTAGAAGGAGACTTGTGGGGGCATCTGCTTAACCTCTTTCTATAGCTGCCTGTCCCAGAAAAACAATCTTCTACCTCACATGCCTTGCAATTTGCAAACACAGTTATTTAAATCCCTCTCTCGTAAGGATTTTGTTTTTTTCCTTCAGAATGTAAATACTTAGACAACAATAGACACAACAGAATCTGAGAACAAAAACACAGCCCCAGTTATTTCAGTAAGGAATTAAGTAAAAATCTAGGGGGCTGGGGGGAAGAGAGAGAGATTAAATTTCAACTTTAAAGTAATAAAAGATGGAGATGGAGTTGCCAATGAAATCTGCCGAAACTAAATTTCAGAAGCACAGCTTTCTCATCTTGAAATGTTACACCCATAAAAGCAGCCTATAAAATTAATCTACCTGGAGATTTTCCATGTTAAATCAGCTCAGAAATAACTTTTAAGCACTTATGGCATTATATATAAAATACATATTCTCCTGTTGTCCATATATCAAAATCCTGTGTATTTTGGAAAAAAAATATCTGAGCTGCACTGAAATGTTTGTATTATAAGAAAGAACAGTAATAAAGTATATCACTTTCAGAGAGATTTGACATTTGTAAGCATTCTCTAAAAATTTGCATTGGGTTGCAGTATTGGGTGAGCATGCCTTTTAAAGCTTCCTAAATTAACTTTTTTTTTTAAGAGGAGTGTACAGAGCAGTGAAAGGCAGCAAAAAGAGGCAAAAAGTCAATGTACTTTTTCAACCTGCATCTGAATATGAAATTCCTAAAATGTTATTGTTATCCATTAACAAGAGTGAAATATGGTCCATTCATATAAACACTTTTATTGTTTGCTCAAAGAAAGGGGACATTCATTAGGAGAAAGAGAAAATCAGTGGAGTAATTTCCAAAGAAAACAAACCTTTACTTCTCTCAGGAAAATTATGTGATTTTTCAGTTTGCTATATATGGAAATAAAGAGTATTTAGATAACAATGTTCGCATTCTAATCAATTTTTCCAAATTAGGTTCTTGTAAAATTTACCATGAATTATATAATAATTTTTGCAAATTCAAAGGTGGTATTCTTTTTTCTGCCTAGAAAGCTCTAATAGGCAAAGTAGCAGATACAAATAGAAAAGGAAAAAAAAAAAATTAAAAAAAAAAAAGATTCCATAATTTGGGTTCTCTCCAAGAACTTTGCCACATTTTGCAGATTCTCAATCTTCAAGTAAAGGTGTCTTAGCTGTTTGAATTGTGGAGATAATCTTGCCTCTGCAAATCAGAGTATTGTTACTAGCGAACCTTGCAGAAATCTGTCTACAACCAGTCAGACAAAAACAATAGGAGGGACAATTATATGTATTCTCTTGCTTCCCTCCAAAATTAACATCGTTTTGCCTTGAAATTGCAAAGCAATTTTAGTAAAGGATGTGTTAGCATTCAAAACACTGAGTTAGAATCGAGCAGGAGTTCTTGCACTGTAAAAGTGTGTATTTTACAGCCTCCTTTTTTACTTACACAATGTCAATTTGAGCTACTTTTATCGACTCAGCATTGCAAATTAGGTAGGGAGACAAATGAACTCAGTAAGGAAATAAATTTGGGGTGAGAATTTCGATTTTATTAGTCTGGATATTTTGTCAAATATGATGTTTCAGGCAAACTTATTGAACAGGGGGAGAAAAAGCCAGTTGCAGACTGAATTGTACTAACCCAAACCACTGCTAAAGCACTGTAGGTCAGGCAGGAAGTAACTTCAGAAAATCTTAATTAATGTCATAAAAAAGGTGTTTGTAAAATATCTCTACATTTCAACCAACATAGCTGAATTCAGGCCATGGTCCAATACCTTTTTTTTTTTTTTTTTTTTTTTTTTTTTTTTTTTTTTTTTTTTTTTTTTTTTTTTTTTTTTTTTTCTTTTATTTTTCTAACCTTTTCATTNTTTTTTCCATTTAATTACCTGAAACTTTCATTAAAATCTATCTTGCCTTTCTGTTTCAGTTGTTTATAACTTGCCTTATTTTACTTCTCCAAAAATCCACTTGAACTTCAGTGAAACATTTATATTCAAAATTTAACAACTGTACAAAGATGGTGTGGTACAGCATGTTGGTAATGTGCTTTATATTTCTGAATCTGGAAGCTCTCAGCGACTTAAACATGTTCACTCACGTTTCTGACACATTTATCCGCAGAATGGGTTCAGAGGTGGACACTCTTTGATGTGAAATCAAGGTGCTACAGAATTCTGCAGAATCCATAGAAATACCTCCACAGATTTTGCCAAAAAACCTCAGCAGATTTATATTGGCCCTGCCAATGACTTTCTGTTTAACTTGTAATCAAAACAACTCAAACCCAGTTACTGTTTGCATATCTGCCAAGCCTCTCAATTTCAGCAGTAGGCAGCAGACTCTCAGTATGACAGCCTGTCTTTCAGATTCAAGCTGAATCTGCCAAGGCTCCACTACAGAGGCAACTGGTAAATTAAATGCCAACAAGCAAGGACATTCATGTACCTTTACACTCTGCACATGAAGAGACATCACAGGCCTCTTCATTCTAATGGGTGCTTTGTGTGTTTTGGGCTGCAAAGTAAAGAGTGCCTGCTTTTACGCATAATGAAACATTGCATATATATTAGTTTAGCTGTATTACTCTAATTCTATGGTCACAAATTACCTGAAAGGTTTTCTGGTTACAGGAAAACAGAAAATCCTTTTGTTAGTGAAATTAACCCACTGAAATCAGGCAGTGAAACAAAAATCAACTTTTAAGCCCTCTTCCACCTAAAGACAGAAGATACCATTATATAGCTAGGTTACAGCACTCATTGACAGGGGTGACCAAAAAAAGGAAATATTCACAATCATACTGTCATATCTTTAATTCCCATGTTCATAATATGCACTCGCTCTCTGATTCTGCAAAGGAGGACCTTTTTAAAGCCATCAGCAGGACTGATTATTCTTTATAGCAAGCAGAAGATGTTAATTATATTTATGTAATTATTGATGCTTATTAATAGACCTACAACTTGCATGAGACTTTTTGATTATTGGTATTTGATGCAGTCACTATTGCCAGGCTTAGATTGTATTAGAGATTTTGAGTGCACAGCCATAATACAACCAGAGATATTAATACCATTGAGCATAAATAACAGCACTTGACAGACTCAAGTAGGGGGAAAAGCACTAACACTGGTTACTCTAATGGACAGAATAAATGATAGAATCATATAATGAGTTTACAGCAGCCAGGTTTAGTGAAATCTATTTCTGAAGTAGGAAGGGGGGGGAAAGGTAGCAGTTTTGGTAACAGAATGAGGGTATGAACACATTAAAAATTAACAGGGTGTTTTCAGATAATTGAAAGAAAAAGCACCGACATGGGAAATTTAGCTGCTGTAACTCACACAGCTTTACAGTGGGCATTATCACTGTTTCCTGTCATGGATTTAATCTGCCATCACACCTATAAATGAAAGAAAGAAGTGTGAGCTTCCCAAGAGTTCTTATAGTAACATGAGAGGTTTTTCTTTTTTTTCTTTTTTTTTTTTCTTTTTTTTTTTTTTTTTTTTTTTTTTTTTTTTTTTTTAATAGAGGGGGAGAGAAATCCTTGGTTACTGTTGTGCAAGTGTCTTTTTTATTTACTGTAATTTGACAGACACATCTCTGCTAGTCTTCAGAGCTAAGAAAGTGGAAAACTTTGACGTTCCTTTGACTTGAGCTGGTTGAGATGCATCTTCTTCGTAATTGTAGAGAAATATTATATTGTTGCACTGCACTGCCTTGCAGTGAACTATAGTGCCTTTACAATTCTTCCTTTCTCCACTTCCATCCAACATCTGCAGCACTTACCTTTGTCACACCAAGATTTACTTTAACTGGAACCATGTCAGATACCCCCAGATAAACGACAAACTAAAATTAACTGATAATGGTAATATGAGCCTGAAGGCATGCACTTGGTGGGAAAGAATCCACCTTCTACGGACACACACAGAGGGGAATATTAGAGAGATATTTGAAATTCCAGACCTCACAATTTCATCAGTCAATGAGTAAATCAGTTAACAACCAGTCATGCTCTTGGTGTGTGACCTAGTCCTTAGCATGAACTTGACATTGTCCCATTGTATGCCATTTCTAGGGCCTGACGCAGTGGTCACTGAAGGTATCACCAAAGCTCCTGTGGATCATAGCAAGAGCAGCACCAGGTCCCTGAATTGGTCCTTTCCTTTTCATTTGTTAACAGTATTTTACAAGTAGGTAAGTGAAATCTGTAAAAAACAAGTGCCAACTGTGAAAGTAAAGTTTATAGGCATGAGTCCTTCAAGGCTGAAAAAAAACCTCATAGCTCCAAAAATCCTGATTTTCAAATTCCCTTTTTCTCTACTCCTTTATTTTAACCACCTGTCTATAGGCTGGAAGCTAGATGCTGGCTAACCTGAGACAGGATTGTTGCAGCCAGTAGGACTGGCAGCTAAAAATCTCGTGTATTTCTGGTATATAAAGACACACTATCCCCTCCCTGAGGCCTACCTAAGTTAAAACATAAAGTGCAAGTACATACAAGTTAAAAATAATGAAACTTCCCCACTCTCCAGGAGCTACTGAATTTGACTTCTGTGAACAGATATTTCAATGTAAATATTCTCCCAAACCTAACTTGAAGCAACCCAGTTCTGTCAGTCTCTGATAGACCTGTTTCGTTAAAGCTTTTTTTTTTTATTAGATGGTAAAAAATTCTCATTGAAAAAAATGACTAATAGAGGTAGTTAAAAAAAAAAAAATAAAAAAAAAAGGGAAAGAGGAAAGAAGGAAAGAAACAATAAACCACCAAGACAGAACAAAACACTCACACATAGTTTGCACTAATAATAGGGTAATAATTTCCCAGTTTGCATTCTGACCCACACGAGGGCAACTGGTTTGGGGCTGGGGGGAGGGGAGCAGAGTGGGGTGATTAAAGGGTTAATATTCAAATGAGAAATTTGCAAGGCCTGCATAATGGAACTGCCACCCTGATAACAATAGGAATTTTTAACAATATCGAGCCTTGTTAGCAAGAGAGTTACAAGCATTGAGGGCAATCAGTGTGTCTTGTCAGTTTCTTTTTATCTACCATCTCCAACCGCCAAGGAACCGAAATGAAGCACTTTGGAATTATCAATTTCAGCCACATTTGCATAACAAAGCCCCCGAGGAAGAGGCATGATAAATGTGAAGGACCCCTCTTGGAAAAGGAACTGTCAACCGCGCCCCGAAAGATTCTCCGACCGAGCGCATTCTCGGGGATTGTAGTCAGCGAAAATAAAATGAAAGCATTAAAGAAAGTCATTCTCTCAGAGAGAAAAATCTCCCCCTCTGCACAGAGAGAACTGGATGAAATGACATTATGCATATGAAAATGTCCAGAAAGATGTTTGATTTATGTATGCATTAGATGCAAATTCCATTACCGCACGCGCGCTGTTGTGTGATTTGGCTCTGAACACATCACTGCCCTGATCAAATCTGATCTCATTAATTCCGACAAGGAGAGAGAGAGGGAATTGAGAAGAATTTATGGCCTGGACACTTGAAAGAAGTAAATTGTAATTCTGTTTAAAGCTGTAGTGAACCTTTTAAACACCTTTTATTATAGAAAAAAGCACTTACTTTTATAACACTGTTAGAACTTACTTAATCTTGTACTTGGAACTTCTAGTCCTCATTTAAAAAAAATCTATGACCTTGTTTGGTGGGGGGGGGGGAGTAGAGAGAGACAGAGACAGGAAAAAATATGCCTGTCTTAGACTGAAATCCAGCAGAAGCATCATAATAATATGATCAAAGAAGACCTATTGACTATCTGAATAATCGTGTGAAAATTCTGTTCTGTTGGTGCATGTTTATTTTTAAACAATCTTTTAATATCCTCAAATAAAATATCAAATACTTTACAAGTGTTTTCATGGGACTAGATAGACATTGCATGCTTAAAAATGTTATTAATTGTGAACTAGATAAAAATGAGCACCTGTTTTATAATAATATTCTCAAGTACTGCATTGGTGTCAGCTAAAACTGATATGTATTCCATTCTGAGATATAGACAATTTAAAGAAAAAAAAAAAATCTTTGCTAAAAAGGAAGTATATTACAGTAGGGGGAAAAAATTGTTTCTTACATTAATAAAGATTCTTATCCTTGTTTTGCTCCTGAGAAAGACCTTAATAACTCATTTCCTCCCTTCATGAAAGATAATCACCCTTCATGGGTGAGATATCCTGTATTTACTTGATACCAAGTGTAAAACTGAAATAGTGTCTCAATATGTTATTGCATTGTATAATCAGTGTTCCTCCCCCAACATTCATGAACCCCTAGGGTGCTTCATAGCCTAGAATAGTTTAGTTTCTGTTATGCATCTTCCGTTTTAGTGAGATATGATGAACTACCTCCCCAGTAAAGAAGAGAGAGGAAAAGAGTGAAAAAAAACCAAAACAAAACAAAACCAAACTACAAAGCCAAGCACCCCTTGATTCCTAAAATCTTAGTTGCCTATCATGATTCATTTACAGAGAAATGAAGCGATTTCTGCAAACAGTTTCCCCAATGAAACCTGCAGCTTTCTTTGACAGTCTCCTCCAATTGAAGTAACTGTTGAGCAAATGTTACCCAGAGAGATGCAGGAAACTTAGAAGTTATAGTATATATAAACACAAAACAATAACTTGTAAGTAAACCATGTGAACACGAAACTGTAATTTGCAGGTAAATCATGTGTACATATTTTAAACATTATTCACATTTTCAATAGTTTATCTTGATTTATTGCAGAGATTTTTTTTTTATATTTCCATATACAGTAAGTATGGGTTTACAATTTCTATTATTTAAATACAGAAAAATGCTTCCTTCTGAAGTGTTATTTTAATAATTTTGGCTACCAAATTCAATCAATAGCTTATAAAAACGAGAACACAGTCTTGATTTATGCAGAAATTTCAATGGAGTCCTAAGTACACATTCAAAAAACACTTTGTAGAAATGTGCAGGCATTATAACATATAAATGACTACAGATATGTCCTATCATTTTATTATTTTGTCCTCAGAATGTCAGAGAGATGTATTTTGTAAGCTTATTATCAAATGGGCATTTGCTAAAGTGAATAAAACACAGAATGCTGCCTTTTGACTGTACTAAATTGAATACACTGAAACATGCAGTGTGTATTTTGCTGAGCATATCAAACAACATAGCAATTTGGATATCTAAAATATAATTATGTATGGTGCAACGTTTGTCAGAGTGAAAATGCTAAAGAAATATTTTTTCCTCTAAATAAACATCCTTTCTATTATTAACTAGAGTGTGGATTACTTTATGTCTAAGGGAAAAAAAATTACTCAGAATTTTCCTTTCATGTAGACTTAGAAAATTAGAACAGTGTGAGAAAAACTGTAATGCAAAATTTGGTTTGGTGTTTTATATAAGGTTATCTCCCTCTGCCTGCATACCCTTTAGCATATCACTGAATATATTTTATTAAAATATTCAAGCCACCTGTCCATTTGAGCCTGTTTTACTTATCACCCAAAAATAAAAGCAATTCTGTACTTCCAAACACAGGGATCCAGAAATAAGTTTCCATTACTGGTGACTAATTAAACAAACTGGGCTTGCTGACCACTAAAAAAATATATAATAAAAAAAAATAAAGCCAAGCCAAACCAAAACAACAACAAAAGAAACCACATTTTTTTTGCCACCCTAACCCCTCCTCCTGCTCCCCCACCAAATACACACACAGACACACAGACTTCCCTTCAATGAGTGGTTCAGGCTCCCTGATTAAGGTCATGCCGTTTGTTCATTACTGGCCTGGCTAATGTGATTGAATTGGAACAATACCTTTGAACTCCTTGGCTCTGATCTGCATACTAATTGACTCTCTTGTCCTTGGCAGTGACCTTGACAGGCTTTTCACTACTCTCAGAATGGCTGACCAGTTTCTCATCAAAAGTTCCTAGTAAAAATAAACCCCAACCCCAAAATAAGAACTAGTCATTTATACTACTTTTCTCTGTATTCATATTTCCTTATATACCATTAGAAAAAGCAAAACTGTTACTCCCTAGCTCCCCCTGGATGCTTATTAATACTTGAAAATCACAGTGTTACTTTAAAGTACTGAAACAGTGAGAACATTCTTTTGAAAGAGTTCATTGTTGCAGCTTAGGACACAGTTTATACACATTTTCAGGTGGCTTTTTTTTTCCTTACACAAAAGGTTGCAGTTTAACTCGTGGACCTTTATATTTTTGTATTTTTTTTCCCCAAAGAGATGAAATAATCTTGGTTATAGCCTGTGAAAACAGCACAAATTAGTTTCCTTTTTATAATTCATATTAGCACACTAACAGCCTACATTTCAACAGGTTCTATAGTAATAGAAATACTATGGTTTCAAACAAAACAAAACCAATCCATGCAGAACACTGCATATAGAAAATGCCAGGTTTAAGGAAGTGAGCTAAGGTTTTTACTTTTCTATCTCTGAAGCTCTTAGACCAACACATTTCTCTGGAGAGACATGATTTCTATAAAGAAGACATTATTAAGCACTATAGCATTATTTATGGGGGGAAAAAAAAATTACAAGAGAATTTTCTTCTGACTGGAAAGGAAAGGTTTGCTTCATTTTTACTGGAGAGGAGATTTACCTTGTCAGGCAAGTGTGAGCCTTGGTGAACTTTTATTCTTAAAGTAATGAAGTAATAACTAAATCAAACTAAAATTAGTATCATCAGGAAAAGAGATGGACAGCATGCTGAGAAATGTACCTTTATCAGGCTGTCAGCAAAGATTCACTTTAGAAAAAGTTATAATTTTTCTTTAATATTAATTCTTATCTTAGGCAAAATCTATAGCAGGAAAAACAGCTGGAATTTTAAACTCATTTAACATACCACTTTACACTTCTCTAGGTTCTCAAAGGGCTTTAGGAATATGAAGGAATGAATATGTATTGTAACCCGGTAAAGTATTATTATGGGACATTAATAATTGCCTGCAAATCTACAGATAGTAAATCAAAATACAAAATTTTTAACATGCATTCTTTAATGCAATTTCCATTTATACTCTGTTGTGGTAACTAGAGCAGATGTTTTGAAAAAAGTCTAAAAACAGAGGTTCTCATTACTGAGAAAATTATTTTCAGTTTTTAAGGCAATGGTACCCAAGCACCAGACCAATAATCAAGTACTTAGACAGAGAAAACCTCACAAATTTGTTATCAAGTTCAAAACCATTATAGAAATGTCATACAATTCAGATCTTCATCCAAACTTTTCTAAAAATTCAAGGATGGCCTGAATTGAAAATTCCATTATGAATACCAGAATTTTATTACAACGGAGCATGTGGGGCTCAATTTATTTTCTATAACCATGTCTGTTCAGCATCTTGTATGGAAACAGGCTTTTCATCATCCCGCTTGAGCCTGCACATGCACCTTGTCTGCAATGCCCTTGTATTGCTGGTGAAAGCCTCAGATTCACTGAGGAACCCAGGAAGCAGATGATAAAATTGGGAAGGCTGGAGAGGACAAGGTGCAGAATCCAGCATCTGCAGACACCTGCAAGTAGGACACTTGCATCGGGGCTGAGAAGAGGCACATTAAGATAGTTGAATCTGTGAACAAACTAAATCTCTACAGCATCACACACATGACACAGGACAGAACACAGTTTTGAAGGTATTTTGGTGACTAAAATGCAGACAGACAGTTATAGCAGCTTCAAAAGCATTTGGGCCAAATTCTTATTGACTTCACTTTGCTCTGAGACTCTACGAATAGCAGCTGAATGAGTGAAGTTAACATTTATATAAATTACCAATTTTTATCATCAAAAATAGAAATTTTTATATCAAAATAATATTTCTGGTATTCTGAAACCTTTCTAAAGTGTACTGTACAAAAAAATATACTAGGTGTCCCTGCAACAAGAGAGCATGCAGAGGAGTTTTTTGAGAAAAAATACCTAAAAGTGAAACTGCAAAGGGAAAGATTAGGTAGAGAAAATGTACCCTATGAACCAAGGTTCTGCTCTCTCATATATTCCCTTTTTCATCACAGTTTGTCCATCCTTGGTTTTAGGACTCAACCAAACACTGGTATGCACATCACTGTCACTATTTAATTTTATTTAAGCAGTGAGCACCACCTACTGCAGGGGAAGATTGCAACCTATTCAGTGATTACATCAATCACTTCCTATAATAATTTGTTTTGCTAAAGCTGCTACTGCTGAAGTTTTGACCAGAACTGTGTATAGGTTTCATGTGAAATAGGAGATCACTTCTCAAAATGGAGTTTTTACAATCTATCTGTAACACATATAGGCCTTAAATACTAACCAGCTGAAGGAAAATGAAAAAAAAAAAAATCTAATCAACTAACCTAGTATATAAAGTCAGATCTCAAACAAAGGCAGCTAGTGGAGGAAATTAGTTTATCCTAACCTCTATGTTTGATCTGTGGCTAACACGTTCACTGACCAGGGTAAGAGCTGTTCAACTCCTTAAAATAATAAACAATTAGATTTTAGCACCAAGTTTGATACATTTCTATATGACAGCTAGATTTAGTTCAGGAAAAAGGAAAAGAAGGCACAGAAAATCTCTACCCTTTCCCATCTCAGAGATCTGGGGGGAGTATTGACACCACTGAGGTGTCACCCTATACCCACTGCAGATGAAACCAGTTTACCTGTTCACCCTTTATCAGCTCCCTCGCAGCTGCTACTGCCTGCTCACCCAGTTGCTCTCTAACCTCTTTCAATAAAAACTATTTCCTTAACCTGCATCAGTTTGACTGCTTTGGACTAGAAAGTCATTCTGTGACTCATACCAGTAGACCTGAGGAGGCAGTAACTTTCAGCAAGAGCCTGGGTGTGAGCTGAGGGGATGCTTAAGCAGGGAGAAATCAGGGTACCATCTGCAGCCAGAACAGGCTGCCTGACTGCAGCACAGAGCTGTTGCCAAGCTATGTGTAGTTACAGTGGTCATATAGGTTCCTCAACGGCTTCTGTCTAAGATAGAAAGATATAGAAATCAAGCTTTGTCAGTCCCAGTACTGCTGTCACAGTCAGGATAAAGGTAAAGATCCTCAGCAAACGTACTTCTGAGGATAAGGCAAATAAAATGCTCAGTTAAATGCCCCTCTGGGCATTTACAGTAAGATTGTACAGGCCTGTGCAGTGCAAAAATAACCTGCAAATGCATAAGACAATTGATATGTCATAGGATTATTAAAAGAAAAAAGGCAATATAACCTAAACACCTGCAAAACAATATAGATTTCTGCGCCAAGTACTTACTGTTTTTCACTTGCAGCTGACAAGCTGTTGGCAGAGAAAATCATTCCCCACCTCAAACCCCATAATAAGGACCATGATCTTGATTTCTTGTGCATCATTAAGTGATAAAAACATGTAGAGACATACAGATTATAAAAAATAATCCAAAATTTCCTGCCTGCTTTTCTGCCCAAGAAGAGTACAAGAAACAAACATGTGACAGCTGTAGCAATGCACAAAACAAGACATGGACATGCAGCAAATATGGTGATGAATAAAGTGTAGAACCAGAAAGAAAAGAACAGAATGCAAGTGAAAGGTATTAATTATTGATAAGATAAGGGACAGCTAATTACCACACTTCATACCTCCGTACCTGCTAAAAGGACAGAGAAGACATTTCCTAGCTGTCTAATAAGTAGTATGGTGGGCTGCAGTTTGCTCTTTTGGCTCTGTAGGCAGGTTCCCTTCTTCCTTGCTGGCTAACACTGTCATACACAGGCTATATTATTCCAGGTAATTGTTTGTAGTCTATTGAAATCACTTAAATAATAATAAGATAATTATTACAGATAATTAATCAGAATACAGGTTAAAACAAATGTCCAGGACTAAAATACATCCCTCAACTTGGACATTTTCTAGAAGGAGTACAGATAACCACATGAGAAGAGTTCATTATTTTCCTTCAGATAACAGCTACAGTGGGAGATTTATCATCAACAGCAAATTCAACAACTGAAACCAATAAGACAGTAAATACTGACCATAACTTGTCCGAATATTTGAATGCAGAATTTAGGATATACTTATGTGTATCTGGCAGAACAGGTAAAAAAAATTATGTAAATTCTGAACATTTACCTGCTAAACAGAAAGCTGAAGCATGTTTCAGTGTTGCTTTTGCTCTTTTCCAGCTTTATTCCATCACTTTTTTGTACTCAGGCATGCACTCTTATGCAGTAATTTCATATTTGAAGCTAATTTTTTTCACTATTTTATTTCAGTCAGCATCCCCTGATGACTAATTCTTTGTTAATTGAATAAAGTCTTCTATACTTACAATTTAATCTAAAAGATTAGCATAAAAACATGTGACAAAAATACCACAACACAACAACAACAAACTGAACCTCAAGGCACAAAGTGTATGTTGTTAGTTATCCATGACACACTATAATGAGAACATTCATAACAAAGTCCTTCTTAGTGGTAATGCACCTGTCTTCAGGCTTGTAACATATTTGTTGTCTCAGAGCAATCTTGATAAATGTCAAGCTGGTTTGCATTCCTTTTTGTTTAAAAGGGATGTTAAGTCGGTAGGTTGATGGAGAAAGCATCAACATAGGTTTCTGCACTCTTATTTTCTGATATGGTAGAAGATGAACTGTCAGTTGGTACAAGCCAAGAGATTCTCGACTTCTGATGACAGTCCTTCAACTCATCTCAGTCTCTGGTCAGATATGAATCTGATGATGTTCACACTCATGAGAAGTACCATGTTCATGCTCAAGAAACCAAGAGCCACTCTGCTACATAACAAGAAACCAACTGTCAAAGCAGTTCAGTGATGTTCAGTGATGTCAAAGCTCTTCCTGATAGTGGGAGTTCAGATAACATAGCGGGGCTCCTACTAGGTACCTTAGTGGACTCTCTCACTGGGTCCATGTTATCACTTATAGAGACTCCTCTCAAGAGTCACAGCTTGGTTACACTCGGCTCTTTCAATCAGCTGAGGAATTCCAAGTCTGTGTTTGGACTGATCGACAGCCCAGATCATCTTTATGGATCTGTGATAACTTGCTTCAGAAGGTCTCCCTCTCTTTTTAGTGTGTTTGTGTTGTCTTTTCACTGAGTGGAGGCACTAGTTAGCACTGCAAGACAATCTCTAACGTCATCATTTATAAAAGGTGCCAGTTTTCTAACATCTTGCTCCTGTTAGTTGACAAACTAGAAGACTTAAAGGACTTTACTCCATGAGACTTCATGGATATTCACAAGTTTGGTGATTCCCAGACAAGGGATTGTAACTACTGACACAAAAGAGGCTCAAAAATGCCAAATACAGCAGCTTTGAGCTGACAGACTGCAGCTAAACAGGGAAGTAGACTATCTTTGCCAATTTTCAGGTGCCAGAAAATGGGTGCTAGCAGTTAAATCACTTGCCTACCTTCAACAAACTTGTTTTCACTGTAGCAATTTCTATGAATGCAACTGATTAAATATACATATTATAGATTGAAGGCCTGACTTTTATTCACCTATTTAAATTTGAACTTGGAGGAAAAGTAAACAGACTCAAAAACAGCCACAACAAGGGATCAGTGAAGATAAAGAGCACAGTGAGAAACAATGACCAAATGAAGGCACCACTGTGATGATCCAAACCTGCCCCTTGACTAGGGTTAGGTTATGGCATCTCTGCTCCATTAACAAAATTCTTTTCTATGGATCACAACTCATCAGCTCTGTTGGTCAGGATGGTTCACAGGCAGTCTCTTAATGGCACACAGCAGGGCTCACTCAGGCTCAAGAGCTAGGAGACAGTGCACACCTTTAGAAGGTCAGCTGTGAAAGACAGAGGCTCCCCCACCTTCCACACTCAACAGGGGCTGAGAAACTATGGTTTTGTGCACAGAACTGATACCTCCGGTGCGGTGATTGGCAACATCTTGCTTCTGTGGAAGGCACTATCTTTCTGCTCTTGCTGAGTTTCAAGTAACACTCTTAACTTCTAATTTGAGAAAGAAAAATACCATCTGGCACCTCAACTTTGAAAAGTTGCCAAACCTTGACTTACTCTCTGAATCTTCCCCAGGAAATCATGGGAACTACCTACCAAGAAAGTCATTACAAAGTGTGAACAAGGCTCACATAAAGGTATCTGCATGTAATGTACTTGTTTGAGTCTCCAGGTCTGTCTCCAACTGGAAGCTAATGAATCACTACATGAAAAATTCTTGGTGAATTTTTGAATAAGGAAACAAATCATCACTTTTAAATTAAGAAATTGAAGCTGACTAAATTTTGGAAGACACAATAATCTCAGCAGTGTCATACTGGGCAGCACTGGACAACACAATCATCGAATTCATGTTTGTGCTCATTAAAGTCTTAATTGCCTATTTTTAAGAATATTTTTTAATATAAAATTATTTTCAAATATAAGTTGTCAGAACAGTCATTTTATCAGAAGAAAATACACTCATGTCAGGGAAAAGATTTTTAAATTACAGCCAATGAAGAATGAAGAGAAATTTAAGAAAAGAGAAAATCTGGGAGGAGAAATACATTGTTGTTCTTCATCACCTCATTATTTGTAACCAGTGGTATGTAAACTCTGCATTATAATACAGGATCAATTCAGATGCAAATATCTAAGCCTTAATTATATAAATGGAAGAAAGAAAAAAGTGAAAATGTTCAAGTATGATTTATTTTGCTACTTCTATGTCCTCCAAGAATTACATTCAAAGTTTAAGCAGCAACACGTCACCTGGGTAGATTTATACTGAAAAAAGCTAATAAATGCCATTACAAATATTATGTGCAAATTGAAAACCATAGAAAGATGCATTGTATTATAGTCAGGCTGCAGCTAATCTGTAATATTATTAGTTCAAATTATTTCAGATGAGATGTATTCTATAGTAATCTTATATATCAAAGTCACTAAGACATTGAACTCATTTCTATGTTGCTTTTCTCAAGTAAAACTTCTTTTGAATTCAAGCATACAAATTCAAGCCATTTATGTTTTTAAGTCTCATACATATATCTGTACAGAGTTGAAGAATATATGTGTTTATTCTTCAACAATATGCTGAATAAAGATCAAGTGTACCAATTTTAGAACAGTCAATTTTTTTAGTCTAATTGTTGAGTTGCTTTTTCATGGGGATGGACCTTCTTCCACTCAAGTGTACTCTCTCTGTGATTCAATATATGCACAGCTCTCATTACACCAACTGGAGCTGTGCATGTAGTCAAGTACAAATTTCACATCCCTTATTCAATGTCACATATCACTGTGTTTGCAACACTGAGTCCTGACTTGAGGGTTGGCAGACATGGAATGCCCTTCCACAATCTGCCAAAGTATCAAAATCCCACATCCCTGCATCTCAGTTCATTATATTCCCATTCCTCCTGCTTTTTCAATCAAACCATATAGATTTACATTTATAACATAGACTCAGCCCAAAGCTCCCTCAAAGTCAATGGAAAGATTCCCTATGTCTTTGTCAGGCTCTGGAACACACTGTAGTTCCTCTGACAGTCTCTGGAACAAGTTGTATTTCCATCAGCCCTTCACAACTCACATTCTTGTAATGCCTCAGCAGGCTATATTATGAATATTGACCCCACAGTGCTACTATTTGCTTCTGTGAGGTTTTTCCCTTCCTTGCCTTGTGTGCAATTTGCAGTTCAGCATCTTTTCAGCATGTATATGGCATGGTGGTCTCAGTTTTATTCAGATTTTATCCATGGCAAAGGAAAAGTCTGTCAATCAGACTGTACTTAATTCTCTAAATTCTGCTTCATTTACAAGCAATGTATATATTAATATCACATGCATACTCATGATATTTATACATTTTGTGGAAAGGTTATACACTTTAGTGGTCAGACTATGTACAGGCATGCATGTGTATGTCCTAACTCAGGAAGGTTTTATTGAAGACAGTACGCCCAAGGTCAGTCAGTCTGGCTATGGGTGATGTCAAAGGTCAGGAACTTTTCTGTCTGGGATGGTAAGTGCAGAGGAGACTAGGGTGATGCCTTTACTCCAGTCCATCTCATCTTCCTTCAGAAGAACATTTTTGCTGTGAAAAGTAACCTGATGCTCACTCCATGCATCATAGAGGTGGAGAACTCAAAGCCAGGCCTACTCCTGTCTACAGCATCTCTGGAAAATCATTTCTGTGTTTTCACAATGATCTGACAGTGCTCAGTTTACCAGCACATTTGCTGCAATACATCACTAAACTGACATATATCCAACATGGGCAGAAAAATACAGTTGCAGATAAAAGCCTATAAGAACATATCTTGTCCTGCAGCAGCATTGTGAAATGTAACATACATCTAAATGTGCAAAACATTGCATAACTGAACCATTTTTTCACTCCCCATATGTACAGGATGCTTTTATCAAAGTGAAAAAAAAAAAAAAAAAGTGCAAAGAAAAAAAAGTAAAAAGTTTCTGACTTTCGTTAACCTTCTCTTGTAGTTCAGGTTATTTCTTTAATGCATTTATCTGCTTTAAAATTGTCTCCTTAGCCTCTCAAGGGAAACCAATGTAATACACCATCACATTTCTCACAGGAGAAAAAAGAACACTTACTCTTAATAGGTGGCAATTTTGCCAGATGTTATTGACATAGTAAGTGCGAAATTTCAGTGATACTAAATGCAAAGTGCAGAAGATTAAAGAACAATGGAACAAAGTGCAAAATGAAGTTTAAAAAGCAGCAGTGTCAAAGTCAGAGAAAGTGTGAAAAAATTACATTTTAACAACACTATTAAGAACAAGTTTACTAATTACTGTAACTGGCACAAATTTAAAAGTGTCTTCCTTAGACTCAGGAAAGTTTTTAAAGTGTGATATTTTATTCTTGTCAGCATTTTTTTCTTTTCTTTATGCACTGTAGCAGAGACATAACATTACTGGTACTAAAACAATGACACTTGGAGCTCTTTATTTTTCACTTCTTAACCCTTTCTTACCAAGCAATATTGTTACAAAACCTACGATTTAAGCAGGGTAGGGAACTGCAGAAAATCCTTTGACAACTAATAATGAACAGTTTAAAATAAAGATATGGAATTGATTCAGTCATGCTTTACACATTCACCCACTGACAATAATGGAATTTACACACTAAGAATGAATTCTCATTTAAAGTTTGGCAAAATCTTGTTTTACTGTTACAAAATAATCTATACAATGTGTGCAATTTCCTCATATTCAATTATCCACTAAAATGCAATAATGGAACATTACAGTTGAGGTGCTTCTCTAAAAATCAGAGAAGCTCCACTGCTTTCAGAGGCATTACACCAAAATTAAAGAATGCTGTTTTCTAGACTACATTTGTGTAGAAAGATACTACACAAAAGACTAAGCCAGCAGCAGAACAAGTAAGACCTAAGTATATATTCCTGTATTTATAGCCTTGAATAGGGATATAGCCATCCACACATCTATTCCTAGAAGAGCAGCTCTAGTTTGGGACATAGTGAGACTCTCTCTAGGCTGTTCTGTTTTCTGTTTGCTTTTTGAAGACTTTAAAGTGCCTCAGATTTCAAGGACAATTATTGGGCCAAAATCTAACACCAAAATCCTGTAAATTATTATTTTTTTTTTTAGTTTTCCCCAGAATTAATCATCAACATCACCAGTTTTCTTTATTTTCACTCATTATTTAGTGGGTACACCTAGATTGCAAATGCAAAAGTGACTTCATTGTGAAGCACCTAAGATGCAGGTAATTTAGACTGAAACAGCAGTTGAACCTGCAGATCATAGTACTACCTGTCCAAGTCCAGGGTCCTTCAACAACTCACACCCCTGCACATCAAAACTTAATTTCAGCATCTCATAAGTGACAAATATAGCAAGCACAATTCCAAATACAGTTCTAGTAGGCAATTCCAGGTAACCAATTATCATGTGAGAAAGGGTTTAAAGTTCATTTAGAAATAAAAGTACCAAAGCATCAAGCTTTACTAAAATACTACTCCTATCTTATCTCTGACAAGGGAAAGTTGATTTTACACTAGATTCAAGTAGCTTGTACTAATTACTATTCCATTGGTGGTTCTTCTAGCATATCAATGGCTACTCTTTTCATGGAAATCCGTTATTATTCAGCTGAATGCATCTGCACAGCTTTCTTGGGGCACTTTTCTTTAAAGTGCATTTATCATAGTCATCTATCACCACTTTTCCACACCATGACTTCACTCAGTCAAATATTTTGTGAACTGTAAACTCCAACAACCTCAAAAACTGTGTACTGTACAATTTGATAGAAGGCCTAAGACTCTGCACTCTTAAGGAAGAAATGGTGTGGCATGGCAAATGATTCGTTTGCCAAAAGATCTAATTCTGTCTAACAAACAAAACTCAATGTACACAAAGTTATACAAAATGAAAACTAGTGGAATTTCTATGGCTTTTTTGAAGAGGTTGGAGAGGGAGACTGAAATGGCATTAATTCCCCTAAATGTTCTTCTTTAAAGCCTCAGAAACCAAGTACAGATCCTGCACCTTGATGTTTGGTAAATATCATTCAGTTTAATATTGTAAGCACTGAAAAATCGTCTATAGCAGATTTAAATAGAAACATGGTTTTTTTGTGTTGTGGGTGTAGTTTGCTCCTTTCTACCTGGAGCTAAATGCCGTTGATGGTGTTCAACATTTTTGCCACTGTTTGTTGGAGCTCATCAGCTCTGACCTGTAGCAATGATGCATGTTGGCTTCCCACCAGGTGTAATATTACTGTAAGTTTGGTGTGTCAAGTCTGCAGTGACCAGTAGCCATCAATTTCATTATATCAAACAGTATACACATAGTTACCCCAGGTGACTATAAAACCTTTAGTGGCCCTGGTTGTCCTTGCTCCTTGGCTAGTGACCTGGCTGCTACTTCCAGATTTTAAGGCAGTTGTTTGGTGTTATGATCCTTATTCTTCTGTCCCTCTCTGCTATTTTTTCATAACAGTTTTGTCACATCTAGGGGCACATATCAAAATCATGCTCTGAAATTCCACATTCAAATTCACAGACAACCTCACCCCTGTGCCAAGAAACTATTTGTGCAGGGATTCTGGAGGAAGGTACACAGTGTGTTGGGTGCAGAGAGGGCAGACCATCTCTCAAGACTTGAGCAAGAAGGCAGGAACAGTTTTCAAGTACTGTCAGAATTTCAGTGTGACTCAAGGTGAGTTTCTTTGACTTCTCAGCATGCTTTATTCCCTTTTATCATCAGGCAAATACAATGGCTATATTCTGTGCTCTATTTTGGTGCATTTTAGGTTTTCATTACCAACAATCATGAAAGCCCAAAAGTACAACTCTTAAATTATTTCTATAGTTTTAGCATGCTAGTTTTTGGTATTTATGTGCTAGTCCATGGCCTCAGCTAGGCATTTTCCCTACACTCTCCATTACTTCCAGGATTTTAGAATTGTGGTAATTTTATCTTTTCCATTAAATAGTTAAAAAAATAAGATGCACCTCTAGAAGCCCTCCCAACTACAACTAGTGAAAAAATAGGTGACAGTTTTTTTCCATTTTCCTATTTTGTTTTTTTTCTAAACTTTGTTTTAGTAAGTTCAGGGCAAGTTTGCCAACCATGACTAATGTTGAACCATGATGTCAGGAAAGGGGTGGAGGGTCTTTCCATGACTTGTTATTTTTGTCTTGACATGTTTGTGCTAAAAGAAAGTTCCCTGTCTAGGATTTTATCACATTCAATTATTGCCATCAGCTTGTGCATATGAGATATATTCCTAAAAACTGTCATTAGAATAATTTGTTCTGCCTCCTCCTTCTAGACTGGTAATAATTGCCCACCCATCTTCCCCCTCTCCTTATCTCTTTCTTACCTACTGTGTTAGTTCCAGTTCCCTAGGGGGGTCTCATCAGAGCTCCATAAACCTTTGCTATATATATTACCTCCTACTGCACTGTTAATGGAACTCTTTGATGTCTTCCTAAACTATAGTGGACCTTTCTGAGATGATGTTTAATCTTGTGCTAGACCTGCAAGTATTCTGTAAGTCAATAAAACTGCCTTTTAAAGTTATAACTCTGTAAAGAGTCACCTCTCTATTAAGCATTCTGGGTGAAGGACACTGTACAGTTTCTGTCTACACTATACTCAGGTTATACTCCATTTCCTCATTCTTCTGGAAGTGCTTTTCAAACTAATGTGAGGATAGTTGAGGTCACACATTTTGACTGTGACATATATAGATACATATATATGTGTGTGTGTGTGTGTGACTCTGCAGAGAAATTGTTAGAATATCGCAAAGATTCTCTTATTTTGTGACTAACTTAAGCAATTTATAATCCAATTCAATAGAGTGAGAGAGATTTAATCAGCAATTGTAGATGAGGGAAATTTAACAGTAAATTTCAAAGGAAGGAAGATACCATATCAGATATGGTAAACATCATTCAGTAATTCTACTATTTCAATTGTAAATAAATACACGTTTTGCTTTTAGTTCAGCATAGCTAATAACATGCACCATCATTCATTCTTGTGCAAGAATTATTTCAATAGTTTAGTTATAGATTTCAATAGTTTGATGCTGACACCACAGTTGTACAGCTTTCCCAGTCTGGACCAAGTGACTCAAACTGTTGCCTAAATATACCTGAAATTTGACCACTGCTCCAGAGTCAATCTCAGTTGTTAAACTGCTAAGGGTGCTAAAATGCTCATGCCATGTATGAGCAGCTATCATTACCTGTCCTGTGAAAAATACATTAAGCATTCTATATTCTTTTGGTAGTTTTAGTCAGTCTATTACCATTCTCCCATTAGAAGGAGGAAAGAACTACAGAAGAGGATTGAATGAAATTTTGGAAATGGACAAATCAAAATTCCATGCTTTCTGCCCTTTTGAAGGATACACAGTACATTTTGCACTTCTCTCACTGATTCATTATAGCAGGCAGGTCAAGTTAATAACTTAAAATTTAAATTATCACAAAACTTTTTCTGGCTTTTCTCACCTCTTGTTTTATGTTCATTTTGAATTCAACACTTAACTGTTCCCTCTACTAGCTGAATGTGCTGCTTTCATACAGTGTCCTCTACTCATGCCCCCATAAACCTCACAGTAAAAGGAGAAGGAGCAAAAACAGAAGGCTCAGCTTCATAGAATCTGTTCAAATAATCAACAACACTTGTTTATTCACATTGGCTAGACATCTAAACTCAGGATGACCCTGATACTTCTAGGTTACCATACGGATGCAGAACTATTTAAGCCCCCAGAGAACTCCACAAGACATTGTTTTAAGAATCCATTTTTAGAACTGTTTGAAAATTAATGTAAAGCTGCATTTCATCATACTTGCAGTAAAACATCATGTTTCTGCATTTTGCCAGCATGATATGAGGCGATTAATATACACTAGTAAAAGAGTGTTGCTTTCGTGATTATTAGGCTTGTATATCTTTTATAGTCATTACAGCTTTTATACTTCCCAAGTAAAGCCTTCCAGTCTTCCTTTCCCCTGGAATTTGCATGAAATTGGCATTTTTTTCCTAGAAATCCGCATGAAATAAATACTTTTCTAAAAAGGTCACACGGAATTTTATAATACTGTTTTTGCTGCAGTATTGTTTACTGCAGCGAGTTGGTTTGAATACCTCTTTTTCAGTACACTATTGACAGATATTTCTAGTATGTTAGGGAAGTTATAGGCTACAGTAATAGTTACCATTTGCCTTCAGTTATCTACCAACAGGTCATTTCTACATTAGCTTCTCTGTGATGTCTTGAGGGAGAGTAAGAACAATGTTGGGACAGGAAAGAATAATCAGGAAGTTTTTCAAGGGTGTATTGATAATGCAATTAACTAGTATTCAAAACTGTATCTGAATTACTCATCAGAGCGTAAACTTTGATGAAAGTCATGGATAAAAGTTACCCCTCTACGCACTCATTATTTGTTCTTCAAGAAATAATGCAAGACAAAGGCTATGAGAAGAAAATAGGGAAATTACATGTGTTACAATGAAAACTCACTCTTTGTCATTTTTATGCCTTTACATGTAAACTCAAATGCTTGCTCTTTCTTTTCTTTTTCACCACACCTCACCAGAGAAGTAAATATTCTTTCTACCTCCAGTCTTCTTAGAAAACTGTCAGTCTTCAGTGACTGCACCAAAAACACTAACAAAATATCTTATCCTTCTCTTCTAATTCTTCAGCCATTTTCACCTTACAGAAATGAAGAGTTTACTAAAATAATACACCTAAAGCCAATCTTCAGAGATTGTCCTCAAGGCTCTCTTGGTAAACTCCTCTGCTTGGTTCTCTGTCTTCCTGGTTCTTGAATAAGAGACGTTGCTGCAAGCACAGCAGGTAGGGACACCAAGACCAGCAAGAAACAGAGAGAACTTCCAACCTTCAGAACAAATAATAAAACATATCTCCCACTTCGCTTGTCCTAGAATATCAGGAGAGAAAAGACAAAATCATTAGGTCTCAGAAAAGTCACAAACTTAGAGAATACATTTGTTTTACAGGAAAGAGTCCATTGAAATAATAGAGCAGAAGTAGGATCACAGAATATAGGAATTGCAGACTTAAGAAATCCTAGTCATATTCTTAGAAAAATATCCTTGCAAAAAACCCTTGATATAGTAAACTAAAACTTCACATATCAGAAATTAAGGGAATATACAGGGGAAAAGACAAATGACATTGCTTTCCAAAATAAAGAGGTATATGTGTTTAGATTCCTAGAATGTGCTTTTTTGTAATTTCAAACTTAAGTCCTAACTTTTATTTGATAATTACAGAACGATCCCCAGCTATAAAAACTGTTCCACACTCCTACCTTCAGTTCATATGAAAAATTATTTTAGTTAAGTATTTGTTAGAACATTATAATGAACAAGCTTTTGTGGACTGGGTAATTTCTGTGAATTCCTTGGTTCATGGAATGTTCTCTCAATGACTGGGATAAAAAAAAAATAAAATATACTTCTATATTTACCATTCTGAATGATTCTTGTTCTCCTCTGGAAATTTTCAAAGTACTATTTCCTCAAAACTGTGAGATGAAAATACTGTCGGAACAAAATTCTTCTGATTGTCATTTTTGTCAAGACAAATTTTACTTTTACTAGCTTTTCTTTAGAGTCTGTCCTGCAATTCTCTTTTCCATCAAAACAGGCTGCTATTAGGAGAATGATGAAGCCTTCAAGAGCAAAGATTAATAGATTGAAAAAGTCAGAGCCTTATAGGTGTGAAAGGTGACTCAGGCCAAGACAGTATAACCAGCATAGTTGAAAGGTGTAATTTTTAAACTTGTATTTTATGTTATGGTTTTTAAAATGAAACGGGGCAACCGATAGAGGAAATAAATATAAGAAAAGGGATGATAGAAGGAAAAATCGGAAAACAGCAAAAAAGTATAATGCTGAAGAGGAAGCAGTTGTATTCCAAGGTAAATGAGGAAAAAGCACAGTGCAATGAGCAATGGGCTAGAGGTGGAGGTAGTACAGAAAGGTAATAGCATTTGTTAAACCAATTGACACAGTTAGAAAAGAACAGACAAGCTTTCAGGCGTGCAAGCTCTTCTTCAGATTTGAAACAGCAGGGAATACAATGAAACTTTTCAGGTACTGGATCTCTTATTAGCCACCTACAAACGATGTCAGAATCCTGCCTGTCAGAGGAGGCATAGATTAATGACAGGTGACACCATCTGAATTATTAAAAATACTGCCACCCAGAAAGAATTAAGATACCACCAAGTTATGTTACTAAAGCTCTTAGGCAAGGCTTCAGTTGCATTAGAAGAAGGCAAATTTGAGAGTCTGTTCCCATTCCGTTGTTAAATCCTCACCTTTCCTTTGAACTTCTTTTGGGACATAGCACCAATTCTAGGGTTCTTCTGCAGCACAGCTTGCTGTTAGACCCACAGATGACTGCATAAGCAGGGCAGCACTGTTTTGTTCTTTTGTTTTAGTGGGAGGAAAAGAAGTACCCTCATCTGGATGGTAGAGAGCAGCTCCAGCTCCCACATCAACCAAATGTGCAGGTTGCACTGCCCAATTCTGTAAAGAATATCTGAAGTGAGGCATATCAAGTTCAAAACATGCAATATGAGGCTCATTTATGCCATGAGGAACAAAGCAGAAGATTGCACATAGATGCACAGCACATTTAGTGTGCTACAATGTTCTCAGCTTCACTTTAGTATTGCTATTTAGCCATTGCCTCTCTTTAGTGTGATGATATTATCACAGAGTTCAGGTTTCAACAGATTGTTTCCCACAGATGATCAAGTTTTGTGTCCAATACACGGTAGGGGTATGTGTGCATGAATGTATCTGAATAAGGGTTCATGGTGAAGGATGCCAACCACATGGAGCGCTCCTCCAGCCATTAGAAATTTGGGGAGTTCAGCAACTGCCAGGATCAGGGCTCTACATAGTAACTTTTTCTGAATTCACTGTAATAAGGACAATAGCAGCCACCAAAGACCAGTACTAGTAGTCCTGTCAAGATGATCCTTCTATTTCAATTTAAACTTCAGCTGTGATGTGATGAAACGACAGACTGTTCCCCAACTACTATTAGATATTGCAGTAGCTTCTGGAGGATCACCAGGTCAAGACTCTCTTATACTTGGTATTATTCATGATATACAGTAAGTTATAGTCCCTGTCCCTAAAGCTCCACAACTAGTAATCTGACACACACCTTAACTATTTCTATACCAAAGTAAATATCTCACATCAAGACACTTCAAGATATAAACCAGTGTTTCACAGTGTAGCAATCTGAATAGTAGTTAATATTTCTTGTAGTTTTCATTTCCTTAAGAGGACTGGGTATCAAGGGGCTGAGAGAAGTATCTGCCATGTGTATTTCTCTTGCTAACAATTTGATTGTATCAAATGGCAAGCGTACTACTGGTGAAGTGAACAAACCCACTGACACATACAGGGAAACATTCCATACCTACATACTCCCAGTTCCAAAGATGTGTGTTGACTTCTAGAGAAAGGAAGACTTTTCTTCTAGAGAACAGAAATGTTATGCCTGAAAGAATTCTGTGGGAGCAAGGATGGTGCATCTGGGCCAATAGCTATTTCTGTCATCTATATAAGTCCATCTTCTTTCTGAAAAAAAAAAAAAAAAGGAGTGGCTCAGCTTTTCTGAGTCACACAGCTGCAAGCCCATTAGCACTGTCACGTTTTAGAAATGCTATTGTGAGTGCCTCTCACACTGATATCATTCACATGAAACCATCACCTTTTCTCTTGGCCGGGCCCACAGCTCAGTAGATTCTTTGGTTTCTTTCCTTTCAGTTTTCTCCCCTATAAGCAGTATCCAAATTCTACCCTTTCTCCTTGAATTGTGTCTTAAATAGTCAGATGTTTCTTTCTGACCAAGTCTCTGAAACACTTGTCCAGGCCTTTGTCTTCTGATTTTGCACTAAATCCCTCATCCACTACAAGTCTTCCTTTCTAGCCTCCCACATATCCATATTACCTTCTTCACAACTAAGGAACATCTGCCTTGGTTTTCAGTCTGACCTGATGTATCTTTCCCACACCTTGAATCCATCAATCCCCTGATTATGACATTTAAGATCCTTCCCCCCATTTCAGAGCTTTGCTGTGGTTATTTATTCAAGTTGGTCCTTATTGAACCTCCTCCCCACCACTCTGGCAGCAATTCCAGCTTGACAGCTGACTCCCGATTTCTCTGTCAGCCTAATAATGGTCTTTTCCTTGCTACCTTTTTTTAGCCAAATAGCAAGGCCACTGACCTATTTTTCTTTAAATTCCTTGTCAGTACATTCTTCTAATGAAATGTCTACATGAAAAAGTTCAGCAAAGGCTGGTAAAATGCTGGGGTAGGAAAGGAGACTGTGAGACTACATTTGCCTAAAGTATTTAGAGAAAAAGCTGTGTTTCACTTCCTGCCTGCTCATCAAGGATTTGCAGAGCAAGGTCTGTGCTTGACCACTGCTCCTTTCTGACCAAACCTGTTGCCTACGGCTTTACAAAATCTATCAGCTAGGACAAATGCCACCACTGTTTCCATCTCCACATTGCCCATCAGATTTGAAGTTGAATGGGTTTTAACTGAGGGCAGAATTTGGCCTGTTTCCTTAATTAAATATGGTCCTGTCAGAAAGCTCTTACATTAGCAGGGGACAAAAAGAAAGGGAGAAGAACAATTACATTATGGAGAAAGGGTTTAAATCAGAAAAAGTCATTAAAAAGACATCATTAAATATATGGGAATTTAAGCAGCTTTTAACAAAGAATGCAGCCGGAAAGAAAGCCTATCTGTATTTTAAAATGTGACAATTATGTTCTGCTTTATAAATCCTAATCTTTAAAAGACAACACTACTGTACATTGAGAAAGGCTAGGGAAAATTTTTCATACAAAGTCAATGACAATCCTAAAATTCAAGGGCAGATAAGAGGTATGGTTCAGTGTTATGTTTATAAAGTGCTATCCATCCACGCTTGCATAATATATTTTTGCAGAATCCTAAATCACCTAATAGTGTGATAAAATGCATGTTGGCTCAAGTGCCAGCATCAGAATGTTGCAATAAATTAAGTTCTAATACAGAAGAAGCATAGCTATACTTAGTTATCTATGCACAAATAGGCATTTGCACACATTCAGAAAACCTGTGACCAAAATCACAAAACAAAAGTCCTTATTCTACATGTCTGTAAGATGACAAAATTTCTAGTGATGTAAATGTGAAGTGAACTACGTAGTGGAAAACCTGGGTCCTGCATAACCGCAAATGTAGATCTTTTAGATCCTACCAGATTCCTAGAGTTCAATTAGAATATGCACTGAGCACTAAGCAAGTATCACATAAAAAGCAGATTAATATCCAGAATCAGAAATCAACCGATACCTGCTTTACCAAAATATTGAAATTATATGGACATAGGCATATATATATATATATTTATTTCATCAGACTTTCTAACTTCTCACACTGTTAGAGTCCCCATTAAAAACTTTAGGGCTTAATTTTTCTAAATGGCTAGTGTTTCTCTGCCTTTATTTTCTGTAGCATACAGAATATCTAAAGAATATTAAAATAAAGTTACTGACTTGCAAGCCTATTTATTAGAATTTTAATGGAAGTCTTCTGTATTCTGTCAGTTGTAAAATTTACAGTGTAGAAATTTAACCTGTGTTCTCTTTTTTAAATAGAATGCTCTAAGAGTTTCTGTGTATCACCAGTAGCTGTAAAGAGACTATTACTCTGGGAACTGAACATCACCTCAGTGTACTCCATAAGTAACAGCAATGTATGCTTTTATAACAAAAAATAGCTGGCTAAGGCCAGCACTTTTTACTCATTTACTTTATATTGATATATGACAATCCTGATAAGAAAGAGGTAGACTTGCCATATTTATAATGAATCATTTTATAATCAAAGACTGTATATTAACCTGGTCTCTGGCCAATCTAGCACCTGGCTGCCAAGTTCATAATTGCAGTGTTCTACACTGAAGGGTATGACATAAATTAATTTCATGCAATTTTTGGTCTCACTCTAAAATACATTTATTAGCTGGCTAGTGTGGGCAACAATTAAAATTTGCTAATTCAGGTCTTTATTTTCCCAATTTAAATTCTTTTTTATGTCTCTTTGCTCCATATTCTCAAAAAAGATCCATTTTTAATAGTTATTTTACATGTCCTTTCTTTGCTTGTGGATTTCATACTTCACAGACTTGTTCCAACTTGTCCTTTAGTGAGAACTTCAATACACATTTTATTTTTTTTTACCCCAAATCCAACAAGTCTAAAGCTAAAATCATGAACATGCTTAATATAAAATTACATTTGGATCTCTGACTTCTATGGCACATCCAGCTATAATGATACTTTACTTATCCATCTCTCATTTTTAATGTCAGGCATGTTATGTTAAGCTAGCTTGTTCAAGTAATGGATTTACTGATTAGTTCCTGTTTTGGTCTATAATTGTTCAATGATTTCCTCAATATTAGCTTAACCAAAAAGCTTATATATAATTCTTTTCAATATGCTTGACAGAAATACAGAAACATTCATGAGAGAATAACAGTTTAAGTTAATCAATAAAGGCTTTATCAAGAGGTTTTATTTATAGCTAATGTAAATGTTAAAAAAATGTTACAGCCATTAATTATTAGCAGTTTTTTTAAAGCACAAAGTAAGAGTTGAATAAATGTACTTTAAGACACTTAAAGCCCAGGCATTCTTTTTAAAATGACTAGCTAAAGAGCCCCTTGGGCTGTCTTTTTACTGCTTTTCAAAGCTCTAATAGCACTTTTTCACCAAAGACACACCCCTTGAATCCTCTGAGAGATACAATAGCATAATTGTTCTTTTAGGTTTTAAGGCCTTGACATATCTGTCACTGAAAGAACAGTGAATAATAATACCAGAACTATTTTATGCAAATTCCACTTAGAGGTTTCAAGATTTTTGTGAGACGGATCTTGCCTCCTTGTTGACAGTTTTATTGTCACATTAGCTTTACATGAGAAAGTGGTAAAGTTTTCCTCTTTGTTAAATAATACCCCATTTTAAAATCTTTTAGATAAAGTTAAAAACAAATACAAAAACAATGAGATGGAAACATCAATTTGGAAAGGTATCAAAGGAGAAAATAGTACTCACTTGTAGGAATTTTTCCCACTAGCTTTCATTTTTCAAATTATAAGCCACACTCATTATAATGTGTAATATGTACAAAATGAATATTTACTTGCATATATGTGCATATTTACACACACATATAGGGTTATGAATAAAACATATCAGGATGTGTATTCTTAGGCTAGTCAATGATGAATTGCTCATATCTCAAGGTCGAAAAGCTACCAAATACTTTCTGTGTATATACAGAATATATGTGTATATGTTCATAGGCAACTGAGTGTATACAAACAAAATGCATACTAATGTGTTGTGACTACTAGATTCAGTTGGCAAAGAGGGGATGAGAGAAATATATGCATATATCATAGTAGGTGCTTTTAGGTCAGAGTTGCAAAATTTGCTGAGATGCAGAGATCTGACAAAGATGCCGTCTAAGATAACAGTGACGAGTTCGTCTGTGGTAGTGTAACCCCACACTGCAACTAAGCACCACACGACCTCTCACTCCCTTCCTGCAGGTGGGATGGGAGAGAGGATCACAGGGGTAAAAAGAGAAAAACTCATGGATTGAAGTAACAACAGCACTGTTTAGCAGTGACTAAAACGTGTGTTATCAACATCATTATCCGAAAATTCAATACACATGTATGGACCAGCTTCTAGGAAAAACTTTAACTCTGCCCCAGCCAAAAACATGACAACATCTAAGACACATTTACAAATACTATTAAATACAGTATTTGTAAATGTATCTTAGAGCCTGTAGCCTGTCTACTTCTGTGGCAAACAGTATAATATAGGTCTCTACAGAATTTATATAAAAAACATTCTGAAAAAGTATTTTTTTTTGTTGCTACATTGAAAACAATCTTCATTTTGCCCTACTAACCTGTTCACTAAAGAATATAAAGAAGTAACTTTAGTCTGAGACAGAACACTTTTTATTTGGTTAAAAGTACCTTCAGAATTCCTCAGAGCATGGCTTTAGAGCCAGTCCAGTCCAGACTCAATCCTTGTGACTCATGTCCCTCTCCTTAAATGGTGCTATGATAGGAAGAGTAAGAATGACTACAGAAAACATAGGTTTAAAGAACAAGAGATGCAGCAGGAGTCACAGCTCTCCTTTTTGTGAATGCCTATAGTATAGAAGTAGAGGAACCCATTTTCCTTTCCTATAGTGTCATCTCTAGTATACTTGCTTATAAAGTCAGTAGTTCAGACAGCTCAAAGAATAGGGCTCCCTGCTAACCCACCTTCTATGGAAAGGAACCCCAGAATGAAATCCAAATTCCTTGCAGAGCAAGGAATGGAAGAATATCCAAATACAATCCCAGTATTTAACCCTGGGATTCACTAAAATATAACCATAGAGATACAAATAATCTTTCCTGGAAATGAGGGAGAAGTTAGGAATTGTGAGGTATGGTTCCACAGCCTATTCATGAGCAGGGTTGTGTCCAAGGATACAGAACTCCTCTGCTTACAAATAGTGGGAAGAGAGGATTCTCAGAATCCAAGATGTTTGTGCTGTGCAAGTGTTTTTGCAATGGATTTTTCACTCTTCAAATGTACTCTTGTACATTTATATCATGCCTCTAATTTGACTGTTTTCAAAGCTTTGTCTCAACTTCTAGACACTCGTTTGATTGTGCAGGTGTGCAGAGCTACCCAGTCCTGGTGGAAAGATAGCTCTGCTCAAGGGCATGCTATGAATTTGTATGATTATGAAAATAATCCTGGGATATTTAATATTCATGAGGAGCAAACATGACCTCCAATTTTAAGCTCTTACCTGAAAGCACTATTACAGAGTAAACTGCACAGAACTGTAGTATAATAAAGAGTTATTTTGCATAAAGTTGTGCAAAAACTACTACATGGAATGTAAAATGGATTCATACTATTTTTATACTCTATCCAGCTGCATAAGTTCTTAGTACTGAAAGTCCTGAAGCACCAAGTTTAAACCTACTTAGTTTTCTCTTGAGTTAAACTCATTAGAAAAAAATCAGATCAAAATTTACCAATTTATCGATCATTTACAAAAAATGTGAACATTCAAAGGACTCTTCACTCTCAGTACTGAGTTAATAAATCCCTCTGATGTACAAAAATCCAGATTTTCATTTGTAAAGCAAAGGATTGCAATTGACGAGTTTGAGTATGGTCCTGGTGGTCAACAGCACCCCTACCAAACACCCATAGTGTAACAAAGAGAATTACATATAATACTTCCTGATCAGCACTGTGTTTGGAATTGAACACAGTGCTCAATGAGTCCAAAAGACACAGTGATAATGAGACATCTCCATTAAGTCACAGAATTACAACAAATATCCCCAATGTTCTATATATAGATTGGAAAAACACAATCTACCCTGCCTTAGTTGTTCTTTAAGCAGTTCGTATAATTCAGATAACAAGTACTCAACTAAATACCTCACTGGCACTAGCTGGCCCAGCTTAGACTGTTGGATCTTCCATGACAAAATATTGGAACCCATGCAAATAGTGTTTTTGATAGGAGCTCTGCAGAAAGAAAAGTTCTTAGAGCAGAAATCTGCGCAAAGCTAATTTAGGAGGTGGTATTCCAAAGCATTCAACCACAAACACAAGGTATCTTTTGATGTGTACCATACTATGAACATTTCAGAATCACAGAATATTCCAAGTTGTGAGGGACCCACAAGGATCATCAAGTTCAACTCCTGGCCCTGCACAGGGCCATCCTCAAGACTATCCAAGAATATTGTCCAAATGCTCCTTGAATTCTTTCAGGCTTGATGCTGGGACCACTTCTCTGGGGAGCTTGTTCCAGTGCCCAATCACCCTCTGAGAGAAGAGCATTTGTCTAATATCCAACCTAAACCTCCCCTGACACAACTTCAAGCCATTCCCTCAGGTCCTTCACTGGTCACTACAGAGAAGAGATCAGCGCCTGCCCCTTCTCTTTCCCTCACAACAAAGTTGTAACTGCAATGAGATCTCCCCTCCATCTCCTCTTCTTCAGGATGAACTGACCAAATGCCCTCAGTCACTCCTCATAGGGCTTCCTCTAAAGACCTTTCACCATCTTCATTTCCCTGCTTTGGACACTCTCTAATGGCTTAATGTTTTTCTTATATTGTGATGCCCAAAACTGCACACAATATTCCAGGTGAGGCCACCCCAGTGCAGAGTAGAGCAGGACAATCCCCTCCCTCACCCACCTGGTGATTCTTCCCCTGATGACCCCCAGGACACTGTTGGCCCTTCTGGCTGCCAAGGCACTGCTGACTCAGATTCAACTTGCCATTGACCAGAACCCCCTGGACCCTTTTTACACTACTGCTTTCCAGAATCTCATTCCCTAGTCTGTACAAACATCCAGGGTTTCTCCATCCCAGGTACAGAATCTGACACTTTCCCTTGTTGAACTTCATGCGGTTGGTGATTTGCCCAGTCCTCTAATTTGTCGAAGTCTCTGCACGGCCTCCCTGCCTTTGAGTTAGTCAACAGGTCCTCCCAGTTTTGTGTCACCTGCAAACCTGCTTAGTATCCCTTCCAGTTCCTGCATTCAATTTACGATGAAGAGCACCAGGCACAGAATCTTGCAGAACCCCACTGGTGACCAGTCTGATGTTACCCCGTTCACTATTTGCTATTTACATTGTTTATATAACTACAGATTGCAGGTTACAAACATTCAGCCTCCTTGAGCTGGCATTTCTTTCCCAGGTCAGCAGGTGCAAAGTGGTTGGCTAACAAAACATTGGATACAAAGCATGAGTCTGCTAGTAGGTAGAGCAAAACACTTTTTTTTTTTATAGTGAGAAGCAGAGGTAGGGAGAAGAATGTGTTTTTTCCTGTGTGCAGTGGCACCAGAGAAAGGACTTGTTGATTTCTGTCTGATGCAAGAAACAACTGAGGGACTTAAATGAAGCAGGAAGAAACCTGGGAACTGGGACCCAGTTTCAAGTCTTATAATGCTGTCCTTTCCACCCTGCTTTTGACCATGGAGATACCTCACCTGCTGCAGCCATAGTCATTGATGTGGGAAAGATGAAAATTATTTCTGAATGTCTTCCACCTCAACCATGGCAAATTTGAAATGAGGAATGTCCTCTCTGGGTATCACAAGGAGACGGATGGGGACAGTAATGATTACTTATTTTATGGCTTCTTTGAAGACAGCAAGTGCCGAAAAAATGGTGGGTATGGGAGGTAGAGCAAGATCCCACTGATCCATCCTATCATGAAGCCTGGAGCTGAGGGACCAATCCCACTGCCTCAGCCAGGATCAGGGTAGCTGAGAGAGGCACAGGTGGTAGCACCAGCACCCAAAATTTGGCACCCCCTTGGGAACAGACCAAAGCTGCGTTAGGGTGTGGCCCACAAGTATCTTGCTGGGACTCATGGCTGGGATAGGACATGGCTGTGAGGAACTGGTGATCAGCCCTCCTGCAGCATGGCTAGTCAGGAACTACTGGCTCCAGAGGGCTGAAAGGGTGTCCTGGGCCAAGGGAAGAGTGGGGGAGTCCTGGGGGAAGCAAGAGAGGGTCGTTCAGGCCCATTAGTGCCCTGATGGGGGAAAATGTTTTGAGTCACCTACTTGGAGGTTTTCAGTGTAAACAACCATTGCTTGAGCAAAGGGATCTCATCTTAAACCCCAGCAGGGATGCAAAGAATGAAGTAGGTGAATTTTGTTTTGAGTATTATATGTCCATCATCCATAAAGAAGGTCTGTTAAATTACTACAAATTCTGCATTCAGACAAACAGTTATATCAAAACCCATATTTCAGGGCTTTGGTTGACCAGAAAATATTTATTTCTTCTAAATGCACAAGTGCTCAGCAGCAGGGGAGAATTTTCTTGTTCTGAATTAGCACAGACTGGCTATGGCAGAAGACAGGTACATAAGATAATATATACCTAAGGTGAATTTTCATTTACAGATGTCTGATTAATATACTTTTCTTGAATAACTCAAACAGGTAAGGATACCAGGAATTTTTTTGCCTTTCTTTGCAGCTTGGAATAGGGTGTAATTTCCTCCAGTTCTTTCCCTTGGGTCCTAGGTACTGGGGCACAGTGGTCTTTCCTGTTCTGTCCTTGTTACATTAGAGTCCTGTGGGCTGAGGTATGTGACTTTAAAGTGAATTTCTGGTATAATCAGGATCATTCCAAATAATAATGACCTACATTGTGTGATATGCCATTGCAAACAGTTCTTATCCTGAATGCTTTGGCTTTTTGAGCTGAATTTGAACACAGATATGTTGAAATTGTGTAATAGTGTAATAATATCTAACATGTATCATCACTCAAAAATTAACTGAAATTCTAATCAATTAAAAATTGATAGCTGGTCTAATATCAATTGTTGTCAGGTATCATAAGTATATTATGGTATAAATATATCATACGTATATTATGGTAAAATTTCATCTGAACTAAAAATGGTATCCTAGATATACAGACAGTTCAGGAGTTTGTTCATGGTGAGGCTGTTTTGCAACTTAAAGAATTCCAAATATAAAAGATAGTGTTTGTCTTTAGTATAACTTGAGAAATCAAAGATAAATTTGCTTTTTGTTGTTTTAGTCAGCGTGACGCATGAAGGAGAAAACATATTTTTAAATACAAGCAAAATTGGTTTTTTCTGCTTTATTTGTTAGTCTCTTTATCTTTTCATTTTGTGGATGCTATCCTTAATTTCCAAAATATTCCCAAGCATCCACTCTAAAAGAGATCATTTCTTCTCAACATCTTCATGTATGCAGCTGAAACTTCTCTGCCTGCACAAGCGTATTTTCCTGTTGATTTAGAATGTACAATTAGATGTCTACATCCAAAACACACTTTTCCATAAATCCATCCCACTGAATAAAACTCATTATCTTAAGATATTTCTATGGACAAAGGTTGTGCTTTTCTGAGCTATATAAATCTCTTATTATAAACATCACTAACTTAATTGATTCAGATCAGAGCTATACTTTTTTGAGTAAAAGGGTGTGACTAATGTGAACTAAATATGACTGGATCAGGTCAGCATCACTCTACAGTATATACAAACCTATTATCATTAGAACTGTGAGAGCACTTGGGAAAACTCAGCCTTTGTAAGCAAAGTCCTTGCAAAAACGTCCAGAGAAGATGAGCAAATAAAAGGTGTCTTAACTGTGCTGAGGACTTCCTGTAAAAGGAGGTGCATTATGAGCTCAGACCATTTTCACCAGTCAGGAGGGCAACCTATGACATGAAATGTTATGTATCACATTTAGTGATAGATAGATTAGACAGATAGATAGATAGATAGATGATAGATAGATAGATAAGAACAAGCTCTAAGATCTTCAGGAACAGACCTTTCACTGCCAGGTGCGTTTGAATTACTGCTATGAAACTAAGGAAGGAGGGTTGGACAGATGCTGAGGGAGCTGGGAAGAATAAAGGACGGGAGAAATCCTGCCCTGAAGTGTTTCCTTGCATATGTCAACTGCCTCAAAGGGCAGAAGTCACTTTCTCAGCCAACAAAAAGACAGAAAATGCCTCTGCCCTGTTAGAATCTGATACAATGTTCAATTGCCAGACAGCAATAGGAATAGCCATTGTTGCAAATGAGGAATCAAGGAAGAGGAGAGTTGAACAACCTCATAATAGACAGAAAATGATACAAGATACATACAAAGATACTACAGAAGAATGGAACTTAGGATGATAAAGACAAAACAAAAACAGTAACAAAAGACTCCATGGAAGTACAAGGGGAATGGAAAATAACACCAAATGGAGAACATGAGTCATAAGCACAATACAGCACTGTTCAGACTAGATTCACTGTTTCTCCACGTGAGAAAGCAAGGACACCTCAGTGTGCCTGAAGGTGAGCCCCCTCCTACAAGACTTCCAAGCATGGTTCTCTCAGCCCCTTCCCGTTCAATAATTAGAGAGGAAATGTCACAAACATTAATCTCCATTCCACATGAAAGGCACATAGGGAATTAAGCCTCACCCAAATATTCCACCCTGTTCTACAACCCTCCCTTGAAATGGCATTCCTGGAAGGCATTAAAGAATTTCATGGATCACCTCTAACAAACACAATGAAGTTTCATTCTTTAACTGTTGATACTACAACTCCCATTGTAAACCTGTAGTTTTTCCCTTATTTTAGCTTGATGGAATAGTAAACCTCGTCTTTATCATGGTTTTAGGAAATAAAAAATAATTGAGTTTCTGCATTTGTAGCTTTGGATTTTTTGCAGCCATCCAACAGCATTCTTTCATCACTGAGCTCCAAGATCTCAGATGTCTTGTACATTTCCCCGTTTCCATTACAAGTCTGTCTCTGTCCAAACTAAAATCTAAGCCTCTCACACATCTCTTTGCAGATATGAATCACCTCAAGTTTAATGTGTAGAGAAAGAGTTGTTTATCACAATTTTTCTCAATCACTGTGGACAATATCCACAGCTTATTTGCCACTCAGGCTCATAAAGTCAGAACTCTTCTGCTCAGAGCCCGCTGCCTATGCCCTTAAAGTGAAACTTGCAAGTCTTGCCGAGATTCTTCCTGCAACCCATTCATCTAAGCAACATATCCAGAGTCCCATCTTTTATCTTGATCACTGCAACATACTTTTCTCAAATCTTGACAAATGCAACCAGGCCATGCTCATATCCATTCACAATTCTGCTGAAGAGATCATTTTCTCAGGCTTTTGTTTTGAACATGTCATTTCTCTTTCTATATCCCCTCTTTTGGCTCCATGGGTTTTTTTAATATCAAACATAAACAACTCCAGCTTTTCATGAACCAGCAGAGTCAATACTCGGTCTATTTGTTATTTCTCAATCAGTAGATCTCACCTGTGACCAATTCATGATCTCATAAACTTATCTAAAGTTTATGAGATATCCTAACATGGTTCCGTTGCCTATTAGTATTATCAGAGGACTTTCATTGCAGAAAAACCTCCTAAAACTTGTCTTGGTTTGTTTATTGGTTAGTTTGTTTGTTTATGTGTTTGTTTGTTTGATATCTACAAAAGTTAATTACTCAGTTGCTGTACTAGTTGTCATTCTCTTCTGATCCGGGATCCTCTTGGGACAGGATAAAGATTTTTTTGTCAGGGAATATACTATACCTCCCAGATTATCCTGTGCTACTGTAATGATTTTGACAATTGATTGTGAGAAAGGCTCCTTCAGAGATGCATGTACTTACAAAAGCTAGGAGCACATACTTTCAAGGCAAATGTCATTCAAGAGTCAGAAGAAAATTTCACTTATCTAGCTTTTTTTTCAGACTCCCTGTGATAGTTTGTCTATAGGCCTTCCCTAGAAACTGGCGGCAAAACTAAGGAAGCATTCCATATCATTCCCTTACATAATTAGGTGTATAAAAGACAAGAGGGAGGCTCCTCCTCTCTTTTTCCTCTTCTCTCCCTTGTCTGTTGAGCACAGAGCTGGCAGCTCTCGGTGTTTAGACCTCGGCTTATCTATATGTGCTAAGGCCTTGCTGAGGGCTGTTCTCTGTGTAGGCAGGAGGCAGAGAAGGGAAGGCACTCACTTCTCCTAAGGGAAGTTGGTGAGATCTTACTGTGTTAATTGTTCTACTGAATTAATTCCTGGGATTTGATTTTGTGGGATTGTTTTAGTTTCACCCTTTTTGGTCCTTTTCTCCTTCCCCTTTTCCCCTTTTTCCCATTTGGGGAGTGTTTGGGATTGTTGAGAATCCTTGTATTATATGTACATAGTATTTAGTTGTATATACATGAAATATATACATATATATATATATATATATTCTTTTACTACATTTTTCTTTTTGTTACTTTTTTTTTCCCTTTGTTGGCGGTCAGTGGAGGGGAGAAGTGCTGACGGACTCACGTCTGTGTTTGGCGGGGAGCCAAACCACTTCCAAACCATGAAGGCTCTTCTGGAAGGTAGATTTGAGCACAAAATGTAAGAAGTCCCTCAACTTTCTGTTATTAGCAGAGTCTGAGCTTCATTTGATCTTGACAAGACTCTCTGCTGGTCAGTTTAGTATTCCATATTTCTTTCTGAAGCACTCAGTGAAAGGAGAGAAGGGAAGGACTTTGTCCTTGCTGCCTTTTTTCTGCTTCTTCCAACAAACACTACATGCATTCCATTCCAACTCCTGCCATTTCATGCCATTTCAAACTTCTCCCTTTTCATCCTTTAGCTTCTGCCATTTTTGAAAGACTGACAGGCAGTATCTCTTCTAATTCCATGTGAGTATCCTGTAAGTACTTCCTGTTATAATTGGAGCCCAAACTAACTTTACACTGCTTTTCTTTAGACCCATCTTAACATATTGACAATATTGTGTACTGCTGTTTCCTTACCTTTGTTATTCAGACAGTTTCTTCCAATACACTTCTAGCTGATTCTGCTCAATGCCTAGGGTGTGCCATGAGCTGTAATTCCAGTCTCCATTTTGCCAGTGCAATGTAGTGCAAAGTAAAGCTTTTGCCGAGTAATTCAGGACTGTAATCATCTGAAGTTATAACAAAATATAGCTGCCTAATATGGCAAGATATCCAAACAAAATTAATTTGGTGGACAGCATGTAGTAATATGAGTCAATTGTCCTAAAATAAGTCAATGCTCAAAAATGAAAGCGCTTATTAATTTGAACTTTGGGAAGAGTACTAACATTTCCACAGCGTCTAATGTTCTGTGTCCTATTACTTGCTTCATGTTGACCTCTTCGTTTTTTGAGGGCCAAAATTTGACTTTAAAAAAAAATCGTCTAAAAAAATTAATCACATAGATGTATAGAAAAGCACATAAAAGCATCCTTCACACAAAAATGTGAATCAATACACTTAAGACTTATTTTCTTTTCTTTCTCCTCCCCTTCTTTTTCTAAGGTATAAAAAGCATAATAATAATAAAAGTAAAACAAAACAAAACAAACAAACAAACAAAAAAAAAAGGAAACCTGGCATAGTTATCATTCATGTTGATGTCAACAGCCCTACATAGACAGGTTACAGGAAAATACCACCCCAGGGATCCTATTCATAGTGCACAGCAGGACCCTGCCTGTAATTACTGTGGCCTAGTTATTTATCAGGGAAAAAAGTCCAGCACCAGATCCCTTTTTTTTTACTTAATAGGTGAAGTTGAACCTAAAGCACTGTAATTTTAATCAAATCTTTCCCATCTGCGTGTAGTGCCTCTAAGAAGTTGAAGATTTAAGTGTATGTTGTAGCGTTTGCTGAATAGTCCCAGAGGGGGGAGAAAGGGCAGAGAGATTGTAATTATGTTACACTTAAAGGTATTTCTGTTGCCAGGGGAGGGTTTTCTTTGTGGTTTGTTGGTTTTGGTTTTTTTTCCCTCCTCTATCTGTCTCACTTCCTTCTTCCCCTAGTGAGGGTTAAGTTGATATCGTGGATGCAAACGAAGTAGTGCAATGGAATAGAAGGCAAAGCCAGAGTGAGAAGGGGAAGCAATAAGGCAGCAATTTATAACATGCCCAGTAATTGTTTTAAAAATAAAAGATTTCAAGAAGGATGATGAACCAGTTTGAGGAGATACTTTCTGCATTACATTTTTTTTCCCCAGTGAAATCTCATACTCAGAAACCATAAGTAAGAGCTTATAGTGAATGTTACCTTTAATATCTTGATTTCTAATCTCTCATCCTTCTTTATGAGGAAAATTCATAGTTTATATAACAAGTCTGCTGTTTGTGCCATTTGAGATGAATAACAGAATTTTGCAACTATGGCAAAATTTAAACAGAAGATCAGACTCCTGTATCAGATGTTTCAGTCTAGCAACTACTTGGCCATAGAAGATTTTTAAGGATACTTGTCTTTTAGTACTTTTTGGAAACAAACAGAAGTCAAAGAACTGACAGCTAATATAAAAAACTTGTCCACCGAAGGTCTCATTCAACCATTACAATTTTAGAACAACAACATGTTTAAAATCAATCTAATATGTACTTGCATTCTTCAAATGAGAGCTATCAAAATAACATGTTGTTTCTTCAAGTTCTGGGTTTCTGTTTTGATCTGTTGTCACTCTGATTTCCAGACAATACCAGCACAAGGGTGATGTTTAGTGTTCAACTGTTGCTTATAATCAAACCATTTCTTCCTGCTAGCTAAGTTATGTGCATTTTTGGGCACCCAGCCTGCAGGTCTAGAGCCAGTCAAACATCAGCTCCCATTACTACAGTGTGTTGTGTGAACAAGGCAGTAAATGTCTTCATGTGGACATAGCAATAATTAGTAATAACACAAACTAATGGATAATGGATATCTCAAATGTGAAGTCTAGACAACAGAAATTGCAGCTGTGGCACCTACCTTAACATATTCAACATATTCAATACCAAGGAAAGTGTGACAAGAGTCTTTATTTACTGAAAATAGACAAATAATTAATCCTCACATTATTGATTGATTGACTCCAATACTACAGATTCACTCTTGTGGTTTTATGTCCTATCACTTTGAGAGTGTGCAATGTGAAACTGAGAGGGTTCTATGTGAAATACCAGTACCAGTTTGTATCCACAGCCTTTGAGTTTCCTTATGTACCAGTCTGGGCATGTTTTCATTAATGTTAGACCAAAATAAATTGTTAGACAGAAATAGCAACATGAACAAGATACACATCCTGAAGCAATTGTTTCTTTCAGTCTACAATTTTCCAGGATATGCAGGAAGATCTACTCTTAAATTCTACCTTGCTTGTGTGTCACTGAATTGTGATAAGATGTCAAAGTTCAAAAGCACAGACAATCCAAATATGTTGCCAATACTTCTCAATTAAAAAAAAAAATATTAAAAAAATTCATAAGACTAGAAAGTGTAGGAACATTCAGAGACCTTTCAAAATAAAAGGCAGCTATCCTTTTACTGATGATATATTAGTTGAACCTCATGATATTCTCAAAATAAAATCAAATATCACTTACAACTTAGTTCTTAGGAACAAAATTAAGAAAGGGGGGAACATGAAGAAATAGATTTTATTTTTCAATAAAAATTTCAGATCATTTATACAGTTCTCTGACTCACAAGTCATCATCATGGCTAGATTTCGTGAACAAAGTTTAGTCAATGAGGTGTCAGTGCTTGGATCGAGGATGCATCCAGGTTGTCTTCAGGCTGTCTTTCTATTGAAAGGTAGTGTTGGTGATGGTGAGCTGTTGTTCTGCACAAAACTCTGGCAGGAGGCATCCATTGTCATTGCAGTTTCCTACGCCATACTTGCCTAGAACTCTTTTCCAGGCTTCAGAGTTCTTTCCTACTCTGGAGTTGAAGTCACCAAGGATTATGATTTTATCATCTGCAGGAACCTTTTGGGTAAGGCGGCGCAGGTCGGTGTAGAATTTGTCTTTTTCTGCAGGGTCAGCTTGGAGAGTTGGGGCATATACACTGAATAGGACAATGTGTTGTTTGTTGTGTAGCAGGAGGCGCAGGCAGATAATGCGGTCAGAATGACCTGTTGGCAAGTTTTCAAGTTTAGAGGCAATGGAGTTTATAATCATGAAACCAACTCCTGAAAGGTGACTTTCGGTTTTGGGTTTGCCTGACCAATAGAGTGTGTAGCTGGCACCATGTTCTTTAAGGCTGCCTACCTTTTGGAGACAAACTTCACGGAGAGCAGCAATGTCAATGTTGAGTCATGACAGTTCATGGGCAATTAGAGCAGAACGATGCTCAGGATGTCCACTATTCACAGTATCAAGCATGGTTCTGATGGTCCAACATGCCAGTGTGAATTTGAATACACTTTTGGAGGCAGGTGTTTGCCTTTGTCTCTTTGTCGTGGTTTGACCGCATCGGAAGATGCCTGTTGACCACAGTTCGCCAATTGGGTGAAGGGTGGAGATGAGCTTTGGTTAGGCCACCTTTTCTAGGCCCCTCTCCATGTGGAGCAAGGTACTGCTCAGGTTTATGCATTTTCAGTGATAAAATAATTTGGGTGAAAAATAGCCATGGAAGTTCTATACGACTGTTTAATTATGGCTATGGTTCATTTTGCAGGGTTTAAAGAGCAACATTTACAAGAAAAAGGTCTTTGGCACTGATGATAGAAACAAGCTGAAATTCTGTCATAGCAAATAGGGTCTGGCAGTACACTGAGGTGCCACATAGGAAATAAACCTCTCAAAACTCTTTCCTAAGCAGGTTAAAAAGGTGGAAAAGCTGTCTAGAGATCATATCCTCTGTCATCACTAATAGCAAAATGGCAAGATGGAACCTTATTTCCTGGCTCTTAGTCAATTTGTGAAGCCATGGGGCAATTATGGATTTTCTAGTTGCAAGATCATTTGGTCTCAAGGTTTGCTTTAACTTACACTTTCTGGAGGTTCCTCACGATTAGCAGAGTTGTTTTGCTAGATTCTCTTTTACCTTGATAAGACCGTTTTGAAACAGGGATCAAGAAACTGAAGAGGATTTTTTCACAGAAGGCAAAACTACAATAAATGTGTTGGAAGATTTTTGGTTTAAGTGCAGTTCAGATTTGGTTTTGGCTTAGTTTATTTGGTTGCTGCTAATATCAAAATATCTCTGTTGGCCTGGATTACTATGGTTTAAAAGCTACAAGAAAGAAATAACAGTTAATTTGTTGCTGTCACTGGTACTAAATATGGATTTTCTAGATTTATCTTATTGATGGCAAGAGGTTCCCTTTCTATAAATATAAGGATAGTAAGGAATGAAATACTTAAATTTTAATACTTTAAATTAAATACTGAGTGTAGGCAAAAAAAAAAGTACTATTTACCTTTGCTTTTCATTTTCCCATAGACCCTTATAATAGAACTCCCATCCTGCTGGATCAATTTACAATTAATACAGTGGCAACCTGCTTCTTACTTTCATGTTATATATCTCACTCCTCTGAACAAATATGAGGGAACATATATTAGTGTCTGAAGAAAAAGATTTTCCAGATTGCATTTTAAATACCATGGATTGCTTTATGGAAATTTATAGACAATGTGGGAGTTATAGGATGAAAGCCAGTATGTATCAAATATAATATTCCCTATTGCCTAAGTTGTATTTCCTGTCCTGTGAGTGCCAAAAATCATATCTCCCACCCTCTGAGCTTCTCTCAGCAATCAACATCATTTACAACACATGCAGCATAGGGCAAAATTACATTACAATGATAGTTGATCTCTGTTATGATATATACCTTCATGGCTACAGAGGGGAAAGATAGGTCATTACAGAAATACATGAATGATATATGTCTTTCCTCATAAGAATGTCATAATAGATACTGGCCTTCCTGTGCTATCTATTCACAAAATCATCATTCTTCAGGGAAAAAAAAAAAAAAAAAAAAAGGATATTTTCAAAGTCTAAGAAAAGTAAAGCCCAGAAACATAACTAGAAAAAGAATCTTTTCCACAACTTAAGGAAGTCCAAATTTTGTCATTACATGATGTACCAAAACCCCACCTACATCTAAACATTAATATCTGACAGCACACTATTACATTTATATTTAGAAGTAAATGCTCATGCCACATGGAATATACACCAAAATGTTGTCTTTAAAGAAATTTAATATAGTTAACCTGTTAATGGGTGAGGCAAGAAGATGTTGTCTGCAAAGAGGGTTGCATATGAACTGCAGTAAAGCTCTTATAAGACATTGATCTGTCACATATACTGCAGAATTACTCTTTTCAAAATGGCTGGAGGTGATTGACTTTTGACCTGCTTTCTTATGGAATAAGAGAAATACATCCCATATGCCTGTCAGTCTCTTTTTGTAGTTTTTCATACCACTGGCCAGCTGCTTATTTGAAGGAGTAAAACCTGTGTAAATAATTAGATTCCTAGATGTTTTGTGAAAATAAGTGACTGAAGAAGGGAAGTCTCTCATGACTTCCTATCTAGGAAGAGAAGGGAGAACTTGGCTATTATATTCTCCTCTTAGCAATAGCTGGCCAGCAACCATGTGCAGGGGAATTTGCCACAGAGGTGATCTGAAGTCTGCAGGGGTATTACAGGGCAAATCTGGGGCTTCGCTAGGGTCTGGTAACACCTAAAAGTGCTTTAGGAAATCTGGCTTTACATGTTCTGCTCACAAGCAATTCCATTTTTTATAAATGAAAACTTCTTCTGTGTCGCTCCAGTTGTACAGTTAGGGTTGCTCTAAAACCTGTGTGTGCCTTGGACAAACTTCTTATTAAGATCTTCAGTTCATGGGTTTTAAGGCCAGAATGGAATTTTTAAAACCCTTGAGCTCATAGCTTGACCTGTATAACACAAACCACAGGATTTTATCTTCTGGTTCCTGCAGGATTATTCTCCTTTTGTATGTAAGTGAAATATATTGAATTTAATAAGTTTAAGGAGAAAGAAGATTTAGAGGTGAAGGACTATTCACTTCTCCTGGGCGAGGTCCCTACTCAGCAAAATGCTGAGGAACTGGAAGAATTATATCAATTCAGTAATTAAATTAAATTAAATTGAAATCTAACACATAGTGATGTTTTGCAATGGATCCAAACTAAGCTTATGGATTACTATAAGGTTAGGCAACCAAATTCAGTTCTGATATATAAAGCTCCATCCTTCTACAATTCAGTGCCTTTGGTCATCAGTCAAGTCATGACATCATTGTAAGAATGTCAAGTTTTTCAAACTCTCCAGAAAGTTTTTGATAGACCAGGTAATTGCTATGTAACATTATGACACACTATTTAAAGTGAGAGATATGTCTGAAATTCTCAAATATTCTACTTACATGCCCTGGGTTTGATTTTGACTAAGAATAATGGTATATTACACTGTTTTATTTCACTTCTATCCTGAGATATTGTTTTCACCATAAAGTACAATAAGATGAAATATATACTTTTGTGTATGTTAACCTATAGAAACTACTACTAATTACTACAAGGTAAATTTTAAAAAATCATATATTTGGATTTTATTACGTATTAACTGCTTTGATTTGTTAAAATAAAAACATTTCTCCGTGATAAATTATCCATAAAAATGAAGTGTGATCTACTCTACTTCCCCTTAAATATATGTTTTTTAATTTAACATTATATATACAAGTACATATAAGTATTTAAACTTTACTTTGTAGTTTGTTATTTAATAGCTAGCCACTTTTGAATGCACTTGAGTGTTTGATTTTTGATGAAAGAGATCTTAGAGGGAACACAACATAAAAGTAACTTTTACCAATTTAGAGATGCTTCATTTTGCATAAGAAAAAAAATATGAAGTGCTAATCATATACATATTGAAAATAACAATTCTTTTGTCCTTTGTCCACTGCAAAACACAACCGAAGTCATTGACTTTTTCAGCAATTTTCATTTTTGCCTCTCACCTTAGCAGGAATCTAACAAAAAAATGCTACACAAACCCAAAGATATACATTTTTTCCTTAATCTCTTGAAATTCTTTTGGAATGTTGATTGCGCCTTGTCTTGCCTATACATTTTGATATATATCTTTGTATTAATATGCTATACCAAGCCAATGTATATAGAGATAATGAAATGTTTGGGTTAAGAGCCACACAGAGTGCACCTGTGTTATTACATTATGTCAATATGATTCTTAGGTTGTGATGTGTATTATTGGTCAATTAAAGCATGGGAAATAATGTATATTAAAAGATATGTCTTCTTTACTTCCAAAGAAATAAAAATTTCAAATCAAAATCATCTGTCTTTTTTCGTTTATATGTCAAAATGTAATTGACTATGGTTGGGGTTTGTTGCCTTTATTATTTTTAATAGCTGTACAGCCACTGATTGCCCAAGCTTATGGTTAATTTAATTTCTGTCAATACAATATTGGGGCTGTCTGCATATTCAGGCCATGATTAACTGCAGCAGAGTCCATAACAGTAGTGCTATTATTACTGCATTTAACTACCTCTTGGGAGAAGACAAATTAAATTACGTTGAAAATGCTGTTGATTATCATTACGGACTTATTTGTAGAGCACAATTACTGATCTGTTGCAAAATAAATCAAATTTTTTATCATCATGGTATAAATTAAATGTAATGTAGGTGAATGGAGAGTGGTTAGTGAAAGAGTTCAGGCAGCTTCATATAAGTCAACCGAGCACTGAATTAAAATAATAATCACAGATGAACATGATATTATATTTTAATAACGAGATACTTCATGACCAAGTTTGCCTCATAGATTATGGTACTTCAACAAGAAAAAAGCAAACTTAAAATGTTTTATGTGCTGTTGACTTAAAGAAAAGGTTGAGACCATCATATAAATTATTTTCTTCTGTTTCCTCTACACAAACTGGTAACTCAGTTCAAGTAACCAATTTAAAGCGCCACTTTAAAAATATAATTACATTAATAGCTTACATATGACAGTACTTTAGCTTCCCTCCTCCCTCTATGATATAGTAATCTCTGCAGTACTGCATTAGTACCTTAAGAAATGTGGAGTTTTACTGATAACTTCAGTGAAAACAAAATACATGCAATGTATTTGCAGATATTTAATTACACTGAGTGCTCACTATTAAATGCCTGTTAACCCTACTACTTCAGAAAGGCCTAAGCAGTTACTCATTGATTCATGAAGACAAATGTAAGCAGATATAAATGGTTCTTATCCTGCCCTCTCCATGCATAAGTGACCCAGCTTGAGTCAAGCTTCTTCAGACCATCAACCACGCCCGGAAATCAAGAAAAGGTAATGCAAGGAAGACATCAGGAGAAGTTACCCCCACTTGCTTTCCACACCCGTTAGCAGGGTTCAGACTGAATCTCTCTCACTGGAGTAGTTTTTTAGCTGGCATATACATTATATCTCCATCAGCTTTGACGAAATTCTGACAATGCACGCCAACTAAGGACCTGTTTGACAGGAACTTGTAGCACTTTTCCTCAACAATCTCTGATGCAAAACAGTCCTTACTAACTACAATGTTTTCCAGCATTCTGGAAAAATCCAATTGACACTCATGGACATTTTACCTACAAGGAAGCCACAAAAGGGGCCTTAGAAAAAGTAATTTCAGTAGCTGTCCATCAACTTAAATTATGGAATTCAGAAATTGTAGTTTTCATTTTTTCCAGGTAGTATTACTTCAGTCTACAATCATCCATACTTTTTCCTTCTGTCTCACAGTTACCTATTCTCTGTCCTCACTGTATTTTCAGCAAGAGTCACTCAGTCATTCCCTTGAATGAGCTAAATCTCTACTAAGGGTTCTTGAGCCTGACATTTCCTGACATGCCAACTCTGAGTTTTTGTTCCTGGCACACTGAGATCCTAACTTCATTAGGCATTCTGAGAGCTCTATGGCACCCCTGATATGCTAATCACATGCCTTATATTCCATGCCTTGAAAAAATTTATATACAGCTCCAGAATATACAAGTAAATTACATAGCACCCCTTAGCCTCACAAAAATACAATGGGCTGTGGGCCACAAGTTCTAGTTGCAGCTCTTCATCTGACATTAGTAATTCTGTGCACTTTATAAACCATATTATGCAGCAAGGCCTCATTCAGAAAGAGTTAAGTATGATTTGCCATATTTTGCAGATGAATTAGCTCAGGAGTTATTTGTTGTACAACAAGACTCAAACCCCAGGTTTTGAACAGAGTAGACCCAAGATGCCAAGTAGCCAAGATGCATTTCAAATCTATGTGTTTGGCTGTGCTCACCACAGCTACTCAGCCATATTTCTACACGTAGCCAGAAGCTAAACCAAGAAATCTTGACAGTGCTGATAAATATACGAACAGTGGAATGATTGTGCATGGCAGCAGTTTTCTTTCTTTGTTTACCCTTTTTAAAGACATGAAAAATGTCACACAGATTTCCGTCTTTCAGTAAAACAGCAAATAAATTTGTAGACATGTCTTAATTAAAAGATCACTGGATTCAGAGAGTAAAATCCTTGTACAAAACAGAAAAGCAGTGAATGAGGCATATTGCATTAATGTTTATTGTGTTTATACCACTGGGTTGAAATCTAGAAAAGTTGAGATCTGTTCCTCACTTAGCTATAGACTTTCTTTAAACATGGTGTGTTGGTGTGTTCCTGCCTCCCAGTTTAAGCCACAACCACCAGTAGGTGTTGTGATAGCCACACCCAACTTACTCTGGGCATGGTAGCCAAGGATTATCTGGAATGGTGACCCAGGCATCTTGCTGGTATGCAAGTCACTCATCTTACTCTATAAATAGCAGGCAGCCCAGGGCCCACTGAGCTCTCCTGTATGGCAGCGGGCTCCATGCCAGGATCTCTCCTTGAGTAGGCACACCTCCCAAGGTTACTCCTCAGGGCTAAAAGATCCCTTCCCAAAACAGATCCTCAGTGATTAGTAGCACGATGAACTTTGATATCTTAGCTCAGCAGAATAAAGGATTGGTTGAGCACAAAGAGTCCTCTAGACATAAACTCTTCACCAAATCTGAGACTAGGAATGGATCCAGCTGCATGTAGACTCCTCTCTGAGAAGGAGTTTAGAAAGTGAGGCCATCTCTTCTAAACCTCATGACTCAACAGGAGACCCTGTCCTCTGTGCAACGTGCCTTGCAAATCAACATTGTTGAATTGTTAAACCACTGTCACATTTACTATCAAACTCTGTTTGTTTTTATCATTAAACATATTGCTGTACCCTTATGAGTGAAGCACATCACTCCATAAGCAAGGTAACTCTATCATAATTCAGTCATCTTGCTATTATTTGTAATAAAAATGTCATTACATTCCTGCTTTATTTTGGCTTGTTCTACCAGTCTGAAAAGCTCACTTTCAGGATTATTTAAAATGAGAATGTGTCACACAGCCTGTTCATTTAAACCATGCTTTTCAGCATCAAAGTCGTTCAGAGAACTGCACATAACCAAAAGGGGTTTTTAAAAGTCTTTAACCATTTGTCAGCTCTACAAAACATGAAATTCTGCTTGGCACTTCAGACTACCCTAAGTAAGAAAAGGCCCTGTCACTTAGAATTTAAAATACTATTTTAAGTGTGAGACAAAACAAGGGTTAGCAAAACCAGAAGGGCAAGATTTAGCTGTACTTTGAGAAAGAAAAAATACACCACAGAAGGAAATAGAAAATGTGCAGATTTTATCTGTTCTTAAAATATTCTCAGAATATGTTATGAAAAAGAGTGATAAACTCTGAAGGAAAGGAAGTTACTAGTGAGTTTACCATACTATGTGGGGAAAACACTTTTGTTCAGTTTTCTAGCAGTCAGATGATTTTCAGTTCTCAGTGTAGGACTCACTACTTAGTGTTTCTGCTTTAAAAATAAGGACTTACAGAAAACTGGTTCTGGAAAATCTTAACAGATCATGTGGCTAGAAACAGAATGTATAATCCTAGGTTTTCTATGTGCACATTTATGCAGAAGTGGCAAATCTGTCAAAAACAGTGACTAATTTTTAACCATATTTTCCATTCGTACACTTCTCTCATCCTAAGATGGTGTTCTATAATACAGTTGAGGTCAACTAAGCTAGACCAAAATCAAGGTCTTTAAAAAAAACAATAAATGCTTCAGTGTGTGTGGATATGTCCCCACCAGTTCCCACCGTTTAAACTTCCTAAAGTTCACTTCCAATACAGCAAATTAACACAAATTTGACCAAAATCTACTCATGTGACCTTGACAGAAAAGTGTGTGAAATCCTACATGCAAAAGAAAATGCTGTCAATACATATTTTTTTTATATTTTTTGAAGAGGTAACCAATGTGAGTTTTGTAGACATCAGGATATAAAAAAATGCAAAAATTAATATTCCATTTGATTAAAGATTACAAATACCCATAAAAACCACACCAGCCCCCAGTAAATGGTACTAATATGTTCTCTTAGCAATGAATGTTTTCACTGAAATAGCTAAACTGTTTCAGTAACTATGTTCAATGTAGGTGAAATACACACCACAAGACAGGGACTTGAAAAGGATCCCAACACAGTAGTGGAGAGTACTGAGCTTATTCGATGTGACACACTCCATTCATCTTCATGAAAGCTTCAAGCTCATGAGATAGATACAAATTGATGTCTATTGTCATTTACTGGGAAACTATGAGGTGTAAACACTTCACACAGCTCCCTCACAAACATGAAGCAGGATGATAGCTTTGACAGCACTGACGGATAGTGTCCTTATGGCCAGGGGAAGGAGACTCACATCAGCACTGACACTGAGGGATCTATCAGCTGTCTTTAAAACAGAGTGGATCACAGAGCACAAGCACATAACTGTGCTAAGACTTGGTTCACTCCTTGGGAACAAAGTGCAAAGGGTTTTATGACTGTTCACAAGGTGCCAGTTGTAAAGTTCAGAGATGAACTGTTCTGCGTGCTATGATTACGTCTTACAATTATGTCTTCCGTATATGGTTAAGATATTCCATACAAGACTAATCATATTATGGTATGATTATGAACTGACCTTCCAAATATGACTGTGTTACAGTAGGCAGACCACTCCTGGTACACACATGTGAAAAAAACCATTGTTTGTGCCTGAAAAAATGTTTGCACACAGCTCATTATATAGCTCCATAGAAAACATACCTTACATGCACTGCTTCAGGCTCTTACATCAGAAATACTTATGGATGAGAAACAGGAGGCTCCAGCTTGACTTGGGCAAGAGAGGTAATGCTGCTGGCTAGGATAAAACTACTTCAGTAGCCAGCTAAGTTATTACCTTCAGTAACTGTCAACATCATCTCTCTGCTCTTGTCAAAGAGAATCCATCTAGGAATCTTCCTGAGCTTCTTCAGCCTCAGGATAGACTTTCACAATGATCTTTAGAAATCCTTAGAAAAACACAGTACTTTTAGATATCTGCATCAGCCTTCTCTTGGACCTATACTTACTCAGGCACTGCTTAATTATAGCTTAATAGCTTGTTTAATCATTCCAAGTTCTAATGAATAGCATTATAGAATGGAAGTGGAAGATAGTATAGTATGTGGCACACTGACAGAACTCAAAGCAACTGTTAAGGAAGGGTATAATTATTCGTATTTCACAGATCTGTAAAGTGAGGTACAGAGGGGTAACATCTTTCCCTGGACATGGAGAAACTGTGACAGAGACAGAGAGTCATGTAGCCTTTATTCCTATACTGTCCTACTGTGTTTTGAAATGTGGAGTAAAGGAGACATTATCATAAAATACACTGTAATCATGATTTTGATTAAACCCCAGATCATGTTAAAATACTGGATTAAGCTCAGTATTTTAAAAACAATTACATCCAGTTCCGTAATAGAGGGACAGGTTGAGCAGTTTGTTTTATTGACTCTTAATTAGAAATATATGCTTCGTTTATCATAGTACTCTCTGTAGGAGATCAAGGTGCACGAGAGATTTCCATCTGATGTCACTACATGAGCAGGTTGGGAATAAGTACTTTTCTATAAATTAAACTCAGTCCTTTACTAGGGCTTAATAGAATTCAAAAATTGTCTATAGGGATGAGTAAATAACTGTTACATCAATACACTTCTTTCTTGGTCTGTGAGTTTTAGATTCCCACTTTTTAATTCTTAAGAAATATTTTCAGCTTCCTCTTAGACTGTATTTCCATCTTCCATCAGATAGTTCCAGGTTAAACATTAGAATGAAAATTCTGCTTTTCCAGGAAATCCTTATACAAACCCTCAAATATCTCCATTTGTTAAGTCAATAATAAGATTTCTGTAATTCTCTATCGCACTAATAACTCTACATTCAGTTGTATGTGTTCAAACAGTATTCAATGCTACTTTTGACAACCAAACAATTTTTCACTTACACAGTGAAAATGTGTCTATTCAATCTTGTAAAATAATCACATACTTTTTAGGCATATCTTGTGCACTACGCAACTAATTAATACAACCGTCTATCTTTCTGTAAAACACATGGTTGGACCTAAAGGCTACCCTTGCAACTGTAATATTTCAGACAAATTTTCTAGAGTTTGATCTGTAAAACCATGAGAATGTTTGTGTCATATTAACTTAGTAATTTGTCACAAATTGGAACTGATTTTTCATTTATGATACAAAAGTAAGTACTAATGAAAAACGTCATCAAATATTTATTTTCTGCTACTTTTTTCATAAGGGGAAATGAGTTTTTTGCTAATATATGACTATTAATCAAGCTCCAAATAATAAGTTATAGTTTCAAACTTGTGTACGTGCAGTAAGTATTTCCATAATAAAGACAATTTATTTTCCTAGTGCTGTTTTGTACTCGTGATCAAAATTAGCATTTTTAGTAATTCCTTTAAATTGTTAAAAACAAAACAGCAGCATCTTGTACCTAGGAAAGTCTACTTGAGAGTTATCCTGAAGCAAATGTAGGATTTTTTTCAAAAAGAGGTTGACATAGATTTAATGTTAAGGATCACATCATGATAGTAACAACTTGTCTATTTAAGAAACAATATATTAAAAAAATTGCAAAGCACTTTATAAAACCAAATATACCTGGCCATATTTTACTGGTGAAAAACCCAAGCTCCCCAAGTTTAATGACATGGTATTATTCTGTCAGGTGGCAATATGATCAGGAAATAATACATGCATCTTCAGATTTATTTTAGAACTATATACACCATGGTAAATCAGCTCTGTATTTACCTTCCATATTAATTGACCCTGATTCTTATTTTGATGAAAACAGAAAAAAAAATGAAAAAAAATACAGCAAAATTGTAAATAAAAGAAAAACAAAACAAGCCACCACCAAATTAAAGAATAACCCTTTTTATTGAATTCTGTCAGATCAAAAAATTCTGACATTATTTTCAGACATATAGACTCATTGTGTTTCTTATGAAACCACAGCATCAAGGACCAAAACACTTAAAATGTGCACAAACCTACTGCCTAGAATAAAACATAGACTGCAAATAGCAGATATTAACCAGACTTTAACTCCACAGCACAGTAGGCTTGTTAAAAAAAAAACAAAACAACAACAAAACAAAACAAAACAAAAAACCTTTTATAAAAATCAGTTATACTTTGTTTTAATGTTCTGATGTCATTCCAGGCTCAAAGTGAGATATAAAGGCAGAGCAGGAACCCTGGTTTCAGTCACTGTGTACCAAATAACTCATATTACCTCTTTCCAGCTTTTCAAAGGTATAATTAGACAAGGTTAGCCTATTACTTCATCTAAAACCCTGGACCAATTCTGGTTGAAAATTTTTATTCATCTGCAACAACATGTTTTTAACTTGCTTACATTCCACTCATTTTATAAGCATGACTGAAATTTCCATCTAAATATCTCTCTTACATAGTGTACTTCATGCACTTGTTCAAAAAATACTAAATAGCAGGGGAAAAGTATTTGCTAGGAGACTTATTTGATACTTTGTCTATGTATTAGAATTTAAAAACACGAAATAAACAAAAAAGAAAAACAACCAAACAATCTCCCCCCCCGCAAAAACCAACCAACCAACCAACCAAACAAACAAACAAACAAACCAAACCTTGAGACATAAGAAATAAAAATTGTGGAAGGCCAGATTAAGAGGACAATTTAAGATGTTTATGTGCATGTGTTTTACTATTATTTTTGCTGTTATTGTTATTTTTTACTGGCCCTCCAACACTTTGAATTAATATCTGATCCATTCCATGAGTGTCTCTAGTTATTATTAAAACTTATCCACAGAATAATCTTAGCCCTTTAAGGGTATAAGGTGGCAAAAATGCATGTTCTATACATCAAAGTCTTGATGCCCTTGAAGTTAATACATAGGCAGCAAAACTGGGAGCAGAAGGTTCATGTCTCTGATCCAGATCATCAGGCTCTATCTCTGTTTTTTCTCTGGCAAGTGTCTCAGGGAATCAGTACTTAAAATATTCTCATGTTTTGTTTGCTCTTATTGCAAATTACAAACATTTGGAATGTTTTCTCCCATATTACTCAGAGTAGCAAAACCCAAGGGAATACATCCTGACAGATGTATTCTCTCTTCCACACAGAGTTCTGTATTTTCTGACCAAAACTGAATGATTATTTTCTGGACAGTTACACTGCAATGAACATTTCTACTGCTTTTATTTTTTCTGAGAAAAAAATCTAACTGCAAAAGATATAGATCCATAAAAATCTGAGCAGGGGAAAAAAGCGTTACAAGAGGCAAACAAAGGAGAAAATATCACGAAGGCTGAATGCAAGAGCAGCTTGTTTCCTGCACAGGTGAAGAAGTTGACTTCATAGCAGTGTGTTCATGGGCCTGACTTATGATATCATGTGAGGATCCCCTTGACATGATCTTCAGAAGTATGCACTATATCCTGTGCTACAGAGGTTATATTATTTTGAAACTCATTTTCTTAGTACACTTTTGAACATGAAACCATAAATGATCAAGAACACTGAAATCAATCGATGAAAAATGCTAAAGATAGATAGAAATTTTATTATCAAGGGCACTGAAAATGAGGTTGAGCTGCTTTAAATGCAGATATGTGTTTCTAGCTAGCCTAATCGATCCCATTTAATACATATAATTGCAATTTTATATCTTATTATTGTCTCCACAGGGGTTTTGCGGAAACAAGATGCTACACATTACACACTTTGTATGATAACACACAAACATTAAACTATGTTTTTAAAGAACACAAACATGAGGCCTTACTGAAAAGTGGACAGTACTCCTTTTCACAGGATATATTATCTGTACAGATGCAGCCCCGGGACTCACTTACCCCAAAATAGCACAGGAAAACTTCCTTTGATCAAAAGAAAAACACTTTGTAGTAGTCCTTGTTAGGTAGAAAAAATAGAAATCAGTGAACGTATGTGAAGGACTAAATTAGAGAACCGGGCTTTTAACAATTAGAGTTTTTCTTTTGATCAATCCTAACAGATCAGAAGTTCTGGTAATTTTACCCAAACCAGTATCTAAAACAGTGTGAACAAGTTGAAGTTTACTTTCTATAGAAGAAAAATACTTTTATTATGTTAGCCAGTCTTGTATTGGTTTTCATCTCAAGCTCTCCATATTTCAATATTCTTTCTAATCATGAATATCTAGAATCGACACATTATTTCAGTACCTATTCCTTCTGTATCAAATATACAATGAATTTGTTACCATATTTCTAAAAATCTTCTATATTGGCCCCTGCAGATGACATTACCATGTTGGACCATACACTTCACTAGGAATATGAGTACATACTAATACTCACAAATAAATCCTTTCTGAGGTTGTTTCTCACACAATTTTGTCCTATTCTTATTTGTCCCTTGGTACACAAAACTACTTTTGGCCATTGAAGTGGATCCTGGACTTAACTTTTACACCTGTTTATTTTTTCATCTGAAACATATTTCATTTGTAATCTGTCAGTATGCAAATGTCACCACTTTGAATGATTTGCTCACTTACATGTCAATAACCATGCTAAAAGTGGTTTAGGCATTCAGCCACACACCATGGGGCCTCCTTCATGCCCACCCAACTTACAAAACTGAAATATGCAATCACAAAATTTTACACTTTCCTCTTTCATCCTAGGTAGTTGACTAACATCTTCCAATATGTAGGAATAAGCTAGTTTTCTTTTTTTCTGTGCCCAAAATCATATTCAGGTCTGACCTAACAGCCTGAATGTAGATGTATGTATTTCTCCCTCCTGAATTCATTTTCTTCTCCATCATACATGAAACTAGTTTATTATCTCTTTAAAGAGCAGGACAATAATTCAACTCCACCACATCTGGGTATACAT
>VXAU01005854.1:175611-193462 GCA_013399695.1 Formicarius rufipectus
ATATATAGTTCCAGGAGACAATCATAACAGTTGTGTAGCAACTGTGCTTTATTTTCAACAATTTGATATAACTTGGGTTATACTTTCTTGCCTACAATAACTGTTGTTTCTCCTCCCTCTGTCTCAAATTTTTGAACAGTTGGGGTTGTTTGGTCAGAAAATTACAGAACTCAGCTGAAGTCATCTAATGAATACTTTTCAAGGAAGAAGAAAAAGATCAGGTCAGTGGTACATATAGGAAATACAACTTTTAGTCAAACAATGTTCCTCTTATCACCACAAATCACATACTGTAAACAGTGATAGAAAGGTGACTGCCAACATTTTTTGTCCCAAAAGATGTCAGCGTCTTCTCAGACCTTCTGATGCCAGGTCACCACTGACTGTAATGGCTATCATATAGAGATGTATAATTGTGGAGAGTATGTCACAAATTCTTTACATCTTATTTGTAAATATTTAGTGAATTTCTACAAGGTTTCTAGCAAAAGACACCAGTTGGGTCTGAGAATATCTTTTAACCAACCATGAGCCACCATTTTTTTCAGAAAAATTCCAATTCTTTAACAGTGGTTTTGACTTTTTAGCACTGTAAACTCTTCAGAAGAGCATGTATTTTGTAAAGATTTCAGTGATACATATCTCAGGATTAGTTTTAATTACCATGGTTACAAATTGTCTCTTGTGCCATCTCTTACAGAATATCCATCCATTTTTCTATGCCTTCTTCAGTTAGTTACAGATAGACTCTACTGAACTGAAGAGTTGTAAAGCTGATTACTGGCAATAAAAGGATTTGAAAATAGTCATAAGCCACAGAGAATATTTTTCTTGTCTTTGGAATGTTTTCCAACCTCTATGCAAAGAACATCTGTGTTAGTGTAGTGACAGAAATTTAAAAAAAATACTTACTTATTATCAGTTATATTTCATGAAGAGAAAACTGTACTTCACTAAGTCTGGGAAAATCAATACAGAGATAGTAGCCTTGTATACCATGTAAAGAATAATGCATGTGCCTAAAATGGCTTCTCATTGTTGAAAACAACCGAAAATTTTACTGTAATATAGTTATTGTCACTGAATAGCTGATAAGGACTTCATTTGAAGTAATGTTATTCATTCAACAATCAATCTGAGTTCAAAATAACCTCTAGCCTATCTATATTTCCAGCACAACATGTGAAATGTAGTATAGTATAGCTGTAGTATAATGTGTGTTTTCTTCATTTTAAAAGTGTTCAGAAGAGCTGGAAAAAAACCTAAAACTTATTACTTAATGTTCAAATGGGGATCACTTATTTTGATTTGTAATTAGGAAAAAAAATAGGCCAAGCTTTAAGTGTCAGTAAGTCAAAAGTAAACTACTGAGGAAATATAGTTAAAGATACAAGAACAGCTTGCAGTTCAGAACACTATAGTTATCTAAATTCAACTAATAACAGAACAAGGAATAAATTACTCTATGTTCTGCAAAGTATATCAAGAAATTGAAAGTGTTAAGCAAGGATTAGCTATGAAACAAAAACAGACAAGTGAGAAACTAATCAAGAGAGAAAAAAAGAATAAAAATTCTTCAGGAAAGATCCTTTCCAACAAGACAGATTAAGTGAGATTAAAGTGCTCTCAAAATGGAGAAGTAAGGTCACAGCTATAACATGTACCCCAAAGATTTTCCTTTCATATTTATCAAGCAAGGGAAAATAAACCAAGTATAGAGCAGCACAAGAGAGATCATTAACCAGATGATGAAGACAGACTTTAAGTTACCATAGTAGATCTTTTCTTGCACAAAATTAATTTGGTTGACTCTGTTGCCAGGAGATGTTTGAAAGAGAGCCAATAGACTTATGTCAATAAATCAACAAGAAATAAACAAGAATTAGAGATATTGTCAGAAAGTTAGCATCTTGCTTTTTATTATACAAGTTAATTTTTAAAAATGTTCCAGATTCTTTTACAAAAGAATATTTTTTTTTAAAAAAAAGGCACTGACCCTAAGGACATTTTAGAGGACTTTGGTCAGAACAAACAGAAAAAGGGAATTCTTTGCTCAATACAGTGTTTAAAGCGAAATCAAATCAAACCAAACCAAACAAACAAAACCCCCCAAACAAACAAAATACAAAAAACAACCAGCCAAAACAAAAGAGAAGCAAACCCAAAAAATCGAAACAAACAACAAAACAAAACAAAAAAACCACTAACAAATACCAAAAAGAAAACTAAACAAACAAACTTCCAAAAACCTGAAATGAGTGCGAATGGGAAGGCTGTAATGTATAGTTCAAACTGATGTTTATATTGTATTGAGCACTAACAGAAAGAGCTCTGGGCTTATACTGGTCAGTTGTTAGAATAATGAAGGTCAGAAAAAAATAAGCACCACCAAGCATGATTGTTAATTTTATCATTACAATTTGCATCCTCTTTGCATCCTCATGATATTGGAAGGCAGAAAGACCATTAAAGTCAGTTTTTGGATCAAATTTGAGAAAGGACTACAGTAAATGTAGATATCAACAAGTCATGACACCTTACTGTGTAATGGGTGTGTATTTAGGAATGTAAGTAGTTACATTTTGTCTTTTCTGAAATGGTGCCCCTTTTGTTTCATGCTAAGAAATCATTCTTTCATAGGACACACTCTAGTGCTGAAGTGCATACAAATTTATGCTGTGCTATACCACAGGAAAATGGGACACTTTTAAAGGAAAGGTGTGATCTTTCTATATGTTTGCCTTTTCAAAGATATTAACATAACAAGATAAAATTACCATATAAGTACAAGATATAAAAAGGTATTATTATAATCAGCAACAAATATTTCCGTATTTGAGAGATTTTCTTCTTATACAACAAGCAGAAAGATCTGAGAAGCAAACAGCCCATTCTTCCATGTCAAGGAATGCACATACAAGCAAATGAAATGGATAATTTAAAGTGAAAGTAATACAGAAATTTCACTTTCCCTTCCCCTCCTTCCTCTACTCATATATACACCATACAAGAGGGGAGAGGCACGTAACAGCATGATAAAATGATACTCCAGTAGCAGGCACTTTAAGGACCTGACTTTCAGCATCCAGTCCGTCTTTAGGTAAGCCTTATTGCTTAGGTTGTAGAGTCAGAAAGTTATTTAGCTGTACATATTATGTTTTGAGTGAGCTGAGTGCATGTAATTTATGACTGTTGCACTTTAATGCATATTTAATAAAGCTGCAGACATTTATACACCAAATCAACTGTGTCAATTTTGTTTGCTTTGGAAAGATGGAGGTGTCCCATGGCAATGCTGACACTCCTAGTGAGATTTAAATTGTAAGACATTTCATTTGAGAGTAGAGCACTTTTAATATACTATAGCTTGACACAGCAAAAATAATCAGCAAAAGACTAACAGATAGAGGGAATAAGAGAAACAGGATAAGTCTTGTAAAGAATTTCACCTTTTGCTTTCAGACAAAAAGAAGGAAAATAGATACTAGCTGGCTCAGAAAACCCCCAGCAAACAACCAAAAGTGATGACTAAATTTCATTTTACCTCAGATTTTAAGAGGAGGGGAGTTAATGTAAAACAGGGAAAGAACAATAACCTTTCCGAGTAAGCATTGTCTACAGAATTTCTAAGCATAATTTCTTCTTTTTATTTTCATGAAAGGACCTTTACGTAAATAAAAGTGACTTTTCTTCTCTGTCACTGAGATCCACAGCAGCAGCAGCAGACTCTGTCTCCTAATTGCTGTTCCTGTGTTTAGATTCAGAGGCAAATTTTTCCTTTTTTTTTTTTTTTTTTTTTTTGTATATGAGGGACAGGCCTTGTAATATTAATTGCAATTTTAATCTAACATATTGGAACCCACTAGAAGGCAGATGACTTTGCATTCCATCTCTCCTTACACTTTTCAACCAAATCAATCAGAATTTTAGGGCAGCAGCATCAACTGACTCAATAGTTTATAAGTTTATAAACCTTTCAAATAAGTGTTCAGGGAAGATGCTTCTCACCCAGTAAAGAAACCTGGACTAAAACTGGCTGTTGTTTGAAGTGTAGGTCTCGACTGCAGTCCTTGTTCTGACTGTATTTCAGACAGATCTATTTTACCTAGCCAAGCCTCAATACTGCTAATAGCCTGGAGGTCTGCAAGGCAGATTTTCAGGGACCATGCCAAGTTGCATAAGGCTGGAGCTATACTGCCAACAGTAGCCAAAGCAGCTAACTTGAAGATGAGTGGGTATGTCAGAGCAGTGATTTTGGGGCAGGTATGTCCACAAATGTCCAAATTCTGCCCTTGTTTGATGGTACGAATATTGCTGCTGAATCAGGTTTTGTAGCTGAATTTAAGGATATGTTTAGATTTTTTTATTTTTTTTTTAATGGTAAAAATGTAACTTCTCTGATGGTAAAAAGCCAAGTGGTGACATATATATGCATTGTATGCACTGTGTTTGACTGAGGAGCCAAAAATCTGAACTACCCAGAGCAGCTGAGAGGTATTAAAACCAAAAAAATATTCTTAGACAAGAATGCACTGAGACATATGCAATATATATTTTGCAAGGATTGATGACAAATATATAGTACTAATTGAAAGAATGAACTATAACACTCACCAGAAATGTGTGAGGAAATATGTACTTTGTTTGGTAAAAAAATCTAAAATACACAACCATTTAAATTGAAATATCTTGTTCTTTGAAGAACACTAAGAATAAGAACACAGGGGGGAAAAAGAGACTGACTACAGAAGAATCAGTGGGAGTTTCATTGATGTCATCCAACCAGGATTTCACTTGAGAAGGGTATTTTCCTCCTACATATCTGATTGTTGTTTTTCATTGTATGCATACAAATGGTGAGATTTCTTGATGTTCGTAGTTACACAACACATGTAATTTATTGTTCTCAAACCATAGGGCAGTGGTAGAAAATTATTATTTCTAAGGATGATTTTACAGAAAGAAGGGCCATTGTCTTTCAGTAAGGGAACTAGGCCCCTCTGGAGCCTCATGGTTCCAAATGGGACACAAAGCTGCAAAGCAGATATATGTGAAAATGAATATATATGTACGTAGAATAGAATATCCTGACTTTTCTGAATTTCCTGTTATACCTCTATTCTTTTTTTTTTTCCTAACCAGTTTCCAGACTTCTTTTTTGTCCCCCTTACAAACACTTTTTAAGTGTTCAGTGATTTTGGTTGTTTTTTAACTTGTTCTTTCAATTTAATTTCTACCTCTCCTCTGTAAAAGTTAAGGCTTTCCACCATAATGCAGAAATAAAGCATGACAATATAATTTAAATATAAGGGCTAAAAAAAATTTACCCTGCGTGTATGCAGCATTTCCTAGCCTGAAAAGGAAAAAGATATGACTGAAAAGTCACGACTGGAATAAGTTTGGTTTGTTGTGGGTTTTTTTGGGTTTTTTGGGGTTTTTTTGGGGGTTTTTTTGAGGCAGATTATTTTTGGTCTATCATCAGAGTACAGCACAGTATGCTGTGGGCTGTCTATTCTGATAGCATGATTTATTCCTGTTCATCTGGTGTCACCAACTCTACCTCACTCTGTCTGATTACAGTACAAAATCATCTAAGGCTACAAAACCCTGCTAAGTCAATACTATGCAGTTCAGCAGCTCAAGGGTGTGAAAAATACGCGGTATCAATGTTCTCTCTTCTACTGTATATACTTAAATTGGACCTTGGGATGACCATTTATTACAATGCATGTTATGGGCTCCCAAAAATGAATGACTTTTTGACACAAACTTCTAGGCTTTCTAAATCCAGCTTCCACACTGCTTGAGGCTAGAAATTTCATCTAAATATTATTGAATTCCAGCACAACATTAGCATGAAGAGATATTTACAATAACACAGCCATTACAACTCAATCAAAAGCTGATTTCAGCCAGAATTATGCAGAATTAAATCTTGCAGGATTCAAATTATTAAAAATCTGAGACTCAATAAAGTGTGGTCTAGAAGTCCCATTTATCAAGGGAGCAGAAGTGCTTTTACAGTTATAGTGACTTTTTCATATATATTCTGCAAGAATTTGCATGCATTTTAACAGATTTGAGTTTAATTCTTATAGAAATCAAGTAACTATATTTATATGGCAGTAGGAGCCAACTGAGAAAAATTTCTTTATGTTTTTCTTTCTACCTATCACATTTTAAACACATCAGGATTTTTTTTTCTGATTCCCACTGGGTAGAAAATGGTAAGCCAAAATAAAAGAAATGTATGTATGCTTGGTTCCAATGAGAGCTGAACCAACACACTGTTAAAAGTAGCTAGCATGAATTCAAAGCAACAATTAAAAAGAACATTACTATGCAGATAATGTACTGAAAGTAATCTCTCACATATTATAGTTGACCAGAGTGATTGTTTTCAACATTTCAGTATATTCTGGCCTTTTTCCAACTCACCAGCTACAAGCAGGGACAGAGTCCGGATCTCAATAGTAAGGTACCTCTCACTCCATATGCTTTACTGAGCCCACTCGTCTTATTCATTCCCACCAAATCATTCAAACAAAACCTCCCATGATTAATTGTAGTATCTTTCACTGCCCTGTTTCATGTGTGATGGAGGGAGTCCTGGCTCCTCTCTCACTGTGAATCATTTTCTTGCTTCTCTCCAAACCACAGCATTAAGATCATAATCCATGTTTCTTATGTTCACAGGAAAACCTAAAGCCTGGCTTGGCCCTTGTAAGGGTGAGAAGCAAAGGAATGGATCTTCAGTCAGTGACCAACACTCGTATTGCACCAGTTGAACATTTAGTTATGGAACAGCAATGCTGATCTGAAAAGAAAAAAAAAAAAATAAAAGGTTTCAATTTCTCGAGTTTTACTCCTCCTCTAGAAATAATGACAGCTGTATTTTTGAGTAAATTCCAATTAGTTTCGTGTTAAACAGATGCAATGAAGTAATGTCATATACAGAAGCTAACTACTTGTTAGTTGAACATTTGTTTAAGAGATTTGTTTGAGAGATTATTGAGAATTACCAATGGCAGTGATGAAACACCAGCTTTAATTCCTGTGTCATGGCCCATTTTCACAGCACCAAAATAGTCTAAATATCCAAAACCTACATCATACACTGATGCCAAAAGAAAATGTGCTGTGCAACTTCACAAAAGTAATTACTTTTGATCACAGAGAAATTTCCTACTGTATTAAAGAACTGAGTGGCCCTCTCTTCCTAACCCAAACTGGATTAGGCAGAACGAGCCAATAGGAGAAGGCCAGCTAATACTAAAATCTACTCTCTAAAGTAGAACCCATAAGCAGCATCAATAGCTCTCTAGGAAAGACGTAAATCCCTTAGTCATGGACCCACCTTCCCAAATACTCTCTTATCTAATCCTTATATTTTGTCCTGCAAGAGCCATTGCTAACGCAGCATCTCCAAGTGATATCTTTGTGAACCCAGATTTGAACAGCTGCGCCACTTTTTTGGAAACAGTTTCTGCAGTTCTGTCATCACACAACAGCTTCTTCAAATGCAGTGCAATTCCTGCAGTTTACATGACATGAAGATCTGATCTAGGAATTTCTGTTTTCATTACTAGAGAAGGAGGATTTGGCTCTAATTTGTCATATTCTAACTTTAATTTCATTCTTATCTAAGATTAATTTAAAACTGACCAATAATTCTTTAAGTAAACAGCTCAAAATTAAAAGGAAATAAGCTCCGTCAGCAGTAAGAACAATCCACCAGCTAAACCATCACTAACAAAAGGTGTTAAAACACCATCTGTAGATATATTTAGAAAGGGATTATAGGGCACACTGAAGATTAGATGATCTAACATCCCTTCTAGATGTAATCTCTACGATTCTATTGTTCAATTGGCTTAACAAAGCATACCCATATTAAAGGCAGTCATATAACATTCAACAGTGAAGTATTTCTCAGGCAAAATTGTCATTGACTGAACAAGAAACAGTCATAAACTACTTAGTGACTCTTTGATATTTTACTTTTGACCCACAAGCCTAAAATGACATATTCTTCACTCAGGCGTAATGAAACTACTTTTATTTTTAAATTAACATTGCTTTTCGGTGAATATATAAGAGGAAAAGGTTATACAGTATTAAGCAAAATTTTACTTTGATTTGGGATATAGAACAATATTCAAGTTAATGGAAGCTACAGGGGCACATCTAAAGACAGAATTTGCCCCACATAATAATATAAAATTATATAGCAGAAGAAGGTGAAAAACTAAAATAAGGAATTAAGTAATTTAAAAGTAGAGGTTTCAATTTCTATCAGAATTTGAATGTCTACAATTGCAAATACATTTTTTCTCTTTGACATGTCCAAAGAAAAGTGATGATTTTCCACTCAGGGAACATATTTTAGTGTCAGTTAAAATTTATGCTATAACAAACTTCACAAATGAGCATTTCCTCAAAGAAGAGATTGTTTCTTTGTACTGAATTTTTTTGTTGTTATTTCCCAGAAGATCTCTTAAATAAAATGATAAAACTACTACATGGGAAGTATGCATGCATGTGAGTGCATGTCTCAGTGAGGGGAAATTATTTTGTCAAGCAAATACAAAAGTTCTCTAAAATCTTTCAATCATATTTATGAAAACTAATATTTTTAATAGCCTTTAATATGGATGAGAAGACATTTTCATTCACAAACAGATAGATGAATTAAGATATATTTAGACATAATTAAATTTAATTGCAAGTATACAAAGAGATCTAATTCAGCTATCCTTTATGCAAGTACCAAGTTAACAACAATGCATCAAGGAATCATCTCTAACATTTTCGTTCTGTTACATTTCTTCCATTATCAAATGAAATCTTGAAATAACCTTTACTCTTAAAAGGATGTACAATTTACTGCTATATCTTTCACATCCCATGTGCCCCAAAGTGTTTTAAAAACAAGTATACTAGGCATTGTGGACTTTGGAAATTAATATCACCAGAACTTAGATTTGAAAATTATAGCTTGGTTTAGTGATAAATGGAAAAACACTGCCAAGAGGAAAGCAAATTTAACTTTCACCCTCAGCACCAATGAACAAAGAGGAATCTTCCTTTACATCAGGCAGTCGCTGATGGTGACTACGGAGCATAGCTCCATGGAATGGAGCATAGCTTAATGTCTGAAAGGCTGGAACTTTTTTATTCTTGTGATAGGGCTTGCAACACCCCAGGCTTCTCTGGTGACTGATGTGACAAACCTTTCCACCTGGACATAAACCTGCTGAACCCAGAAAAAAAAAAAAAAAGGAGAATGCATGGGTTTTTTGGTATTTGCACAACACCTACCACAGAAGATTTTGAAGCTGTCTAATGCAAACTGGAGATACAAATCTCATTTAAATTAGTGGGGAAGACATATTTAGGGTCATCCACAACAATTACATTATTATTACAGTTTATGATGGTCCATCTTAACTAAATTAGTTTCCAACAGTAAAAAATAATTAAAAAAAAAATTGTTCGAACAAATTTGTATTAAACAATTCAAAATAAAATTATGAACAAAACTGCTGATAATAGAAACTGGATGAAAGATGAATGCAAAGGCTGTTAAATAAATACATTAGTACCAGTAAATTAAAGTAAGAATATTCACAGCTAAAAAGAGAATTGTTAGAAAAAGAAATTTCATTTTTAATTTTCAAATGTTCTCTTTTGTACCCTATAGAAGCTCAGATACATTTCTTTTCTCTCCATCAGGCTGGAGAGCCTTAGAATCCATTGTCAATACTCATCCTGACTTTCACTACTTTTAAGGACTGTCAATTCAGCAAGCTTCGTTTACATGTAGTTCATTTTCTTGGACTTTAACCCAGGCCATTTCTAAATGTTACAAAAATTGCTTTGTATGATATATTACTTATTTTAATCAAATACAATTTTTCCTAATTGTCACTGCTATGGCAAACTCACAGGGGATGGTCTGACTTGTGTACATTTCTGACAGTGAAATCGGTAACAACAGCTGCTTTGTGCCAGCTAGCGCATGTACCGTACCTCTCAAGCCTTGTCATTCACATCTCCCCTAATTACCAAACATCTGCTTTCCATTTCCATTAACACTGCACTACCAGCTTGTCTAGTTTAATACCAATGACTTTTGACCTCCCCCAAGGAAGACACTTTCTGTCAAAATTCCCCCAAAAGAAACAAGCTCTGTACACTAAATTTGTATTAAAAAAAAATAAAAATAAAAACAATTTAAAAAATCCACAGAACACTTCCCAAAGGAAAAACCTCCTGCAATAAGATTAAAAGTAATTTTGAACAAAGCAAACATATCTTGCAAATTATGCTTTATGTCTCCAAGAAGCTTAAAATCTTTAAGGTCAGAAACATGAATATTCAAATGTAACCATACAAAGCAATGGGTTACATGACAGGCTACAGTAACAGCCTATAGGTTAGGGTGACTGCATATCTGGCAAATATAAAACTATTATCTGTAATGATATCTGTCTGCTTAAATAGAGACCATAATGGAAGGTCCCAACTGCCTCTATTATTTTTTTAATTATAGGTTATTATAATGGTGTTAATGTTCACTAGTTAATCCAGGATCCTAAAATTCAAAAGAGTTATGACTCTATAACTTACAGCAATTCTTTTTCTTTATTCCAGGTTGCGATCTCATAAAAATTTATTCCTATTTGGAAATCAGATGGTACTTAACATATTTAATGGCTTCATTTTGTTTTCAAGCTAAAGTACACTATAAAAGAACAAGAATTAAAAAAAAAAAAAAAAAGTGTTAAAAATGGGAAAATGTCTTATTTTAAAGTGATTGTAGAATACAATTGTTGCCCTCAAAGTTATAGAGAAGTATACATTTCTCTTAGCCTTGATGGCATTTTTACCCTGGACAATGACACACAAGACCATGTCTTTCTCAAATTTGAGTCTATGGTAAAAGGAGGATTATATTGTAGAAATTCTGATAATGAATGTGAAGCAAATCAAGATGAGCCACTCCCATTTTCAAAATTGTGATCTAATTAATTTTTTCCGCACCAAAATTTACCATACAGTTACTTCATTAACTGTGAGTCAAATAAACACAATACAATCAGGCATTTGTTTGCCTCTATAACCCAGTAATGCAATTCCTTAAAATGTTGCCAGTAGGTTCATTGCCTTTTACAGTACAGCTAGTTTCCACTAGGGGAATGGACACTCAGGAGAGATTTGCATTGCTGAAAACACAATTCTAGAGCACAGTCCTCTAATCCCTCAGATATTTAATGTTGAAGTTTAACTTTATTAATGAATGGGAAAGATAAATTGTTGATGAGAGGGGAAGGAAAAACAAAAAGTGAAATCATTAGGAAGTGATAATGTAACACCTTGTGATTTGCACCAGTAAGTATAAAAGGATTCAAAGTACTTTGCTGTAGGAAATCTGCATTGGTATCAGCTTAGTGCCAGAGGATGCCATCATGGGCAATGAAACAAAAGAGAATTAAAGAGAGGAGTTTAGATAGGCGAGAGGAGCAGTTTCAATGTATTTTATTCCTTTTCTAATAAGAAAAGAAGGTGACAGGATAAAATGCTGGAAAAATTATGTTGAAAACTGTGGGGTTTCAACGTATAGTATCTTCCTAACTGTCAGCCTCTCTGAAGAACCTATCACAGAAAAACAGTTTAACGGAAGGAGAAAAAAAAATGATCTTTTAATCTCAACAATAAAAGCATTCCAGCCTTTGTATCTGCTGACTTACAAAAAAGTGCTTTCTAACAACAAAAGATGGAGCAGTAATTACATAAATCTCTTCATTCTTGATGAAGACACAATGGAGTATAAGGAAATCAATAGTGTTTCTGCTGTAATTCTTGTTTTTATTATGAGCTGAAAGCAAACTTGGTAAAATTGGATTCTGCTGCTTGTGTGTATATGGCTGTGTGTATGAGGAAAAAAAAATAAAAATCTAACAACACCAAAGCAAGAACATGCACCTTTTAAAAGCTTAGAAATTATTTTTCCCCTATAATACTTATAAGACTTATGGTGCTGTGAAATCTTACATTAGGAAATGGGTATTATAAGAGCAATTTAGCATTTTACATATATCTTGAAAAATTGATAGCACCATAAAAAATACAGTTTTAGTGGTTGCTCTGCAGACAGCCAAAATGCCTAAAGGTTACCAACAAAATTGAAATCCATGTATTAAATAAACTAAATGCACCCTGAAGTCAAATGTTTCCACCTTATTTTCAATAAATTGGCTGTAATGATTTTATCCCACAACACACATTTATAATACACGCCGCTCAAGAATGAGTAATACTGTTGATTTTGCAAAGAAAAGGTAGAAATTATTGCATTTAAAAATAATTAATAGATGGGCCTGCATACCTTTGAATTAAATTAAAAGAAAAATATTTCTTTTTTGTGGAGATGATTGCATTCATATCCTGTTTGGTGTGAAAAGTAGATTCCAAAAAGCTTTTAACTAATTTGTTCAATTTGTTTCAAAGCCAACATGAATAGGCTTGGTGCAAATTCAGATTCATTAAAACTTAATTAATATGCATCATTATGCAAATGAGGTTGCAGTTAATGAGTTCTTAAAAGAAGCTTTCTTTAATTAGTTCAGTTTTAATGGCATCATCATTTATCTGACTTGTTTTTAAAGCCACATGACATACAAAAAGTGACCATCCTCTACAATGTTGCAGTTTTCTGTTTCCTAATTGTGTTTCATCTTAATTCTTTAATGCTGAAAACTTTGAAAAAGTTAAATGTTTTGATGTTCAGTTCTACTGAATGTTATTTCAATTAAAAATACAGTGTTTTGTTTAGACTAGAGATATGCCTCTCTTCTTTTTAGTTATTTTTGTCTCCTATTATCTAGCCACTTTTGTTTTCCAGTGTACGTACGGAAAAGGCAAGATATGTAACTAGCAGCTTTTAAAATCTGGGATGATTTAGTCTATACACTGTTAGTGGAGTTCACGAGGTTTTATCTATACTGCAAGACTACTAAAATATGAGAGTTCGTTGAGTAGTACTACAAGGAGAATCAGAATATTAGTGTAGGTGTGAAACTAAACAGGTTAAACAATTGTCGTGAGAACTAAAAAGACAAAAGCAATGTAGTTACACATTTCTGTAGTTTCAAGTCTGGAAGCTTCAGAAATATAATAAGTTTTAAAACATCTTTAAATCTACAAAATATTGTGCTACATAATTACAATTATGTTTTGACAAGCTTTCTTCAGAATGTAAGTTCTATGAGGGAAAAAATTATAACTCTCTTACAAAGGTGTCATTTACAATACAGCAGAGTGATTCTTAGAGAGTACGAGACAAGCAGCATCTCTGCAGTGAGCCAGTCTGGCCATGTGCCTATGGCAAGAACATGCAATCACGCCATTTCTGTACTGGTTTCTTTGAACCTCAAAACCCTTACAACCTAGGCTTTAGGTAACAGAAAAACTGTGAGAGTTAATTCTGGAATGTGTTCTTGAAGCAGACATAATTCAGTGCTGAATAAGGATTCAATTTGCCAGTCACTGTACCATTTGAGGTTGATTGCAAAAAATGCTCACCTGTGATTTGCATTTGTTTACAGGTCAGGTTCAGATAAGCAACCAGATTGGTTATATCAATAACAATTTTCAAGTCAGAATTTTGAATGTCTTTTATATTTTGTTTATTCATGTCTAAGGCAGAAATAATTTATTTCAACAGAAAGACACCTAATGTTTCCAGTGACCTCTGGATCAGGCTGTTGGAATATCACATTTAGGAAAATGGTGTTTTATACAGCTACTCTTTCTATTTAATTCTGTAGAGCTGTTCGCACTAGCAAGGATAGTTTACTTCACTATATATACAAGAGAACCAGACGTAATAGGTAATTTATATTTCTATTGTCATTAGTTATTGATTGCTGATTTCAAGTGTACCCCTGAGAAAAGTTACTTTTCTAATACTGTCAGCAGTGGTTCTCTTTTCACACTGCTCCTCATTCAAACAGACCACTACAGAAGCTGAAGAGATGGAGCAACAACAGGCAATCGACGCTTAGGTCATTTGGCTTCAGTGTATGCAGCACAAAAATCAGATCTTTAAGACAGGTTGTAATGGGCAAGGATGAATCCAGTGATATTGGACTATGTAGAGGATACCACCTGGGCAAAGGGACGAAGGTGATTATGGTAGAAGATACAATAAAAGAAAGGAGAAAACATAAAATCTGAGCAGTGCGGAAGAGTTCACATACAGAGGCAGATAAAACATGAATAACACAGAGGTCACCCATATATCAATAGCTGGCACTGCAAAATATTGGGAATTCAAGTAGTTTAAGTGACAAAAGGGAGCAGAGAATCTCTTGTAAGACAGAGTAGTCTTTTGCCATCTTATCAGGTTTTCCAAATACAGCAAATGGTAATCAATACATCAGCTCAGCCTTCCATCACATCTGGACTTAGCTTGGAGAGCAGCAGCTATGTTTTGGCTGTAATTCTAAGACAGACCCATCAAGGTGGGGCCAACACAGATCTACTCTTTCTTCTATGAGAAGACTACTATGACCTTTCCTCTGTCATCCCTGCTTCATCTTTATCTCCCTGCACATTTACATGGCAAATCTCGGAAATGCTGCACTAATGGTCTTCAAAAAAATTAATGGCAAAAAGTCCTAGTCAAACAGTTTAAGAGACAAATTAAAAGGTGTTTAGCTTCCTGGACAGCAAGGTTCAGCTCCTCAAATGGTGGTTCACTCCACTGTCATAAGTGTTTTGCATCGAAGCAGATAATGAAATCTCTTGTGCAGAGATGAAAGGATGTGTTTTGTCTTACCTTCAGAACTCCTTCCATGTGAGAAGGAGGCAAGGGATTAAAAGTAATGAACTTCCTTACCTGAAAGAACAGAAGACTCAACAAATATGTTGGTAGAGGATTGGCACAGGACTGGTGGACAAAAGGCAAAAATTTCTAGGTACTAACTGCTACGCTGATCATCTTTATATTTCCACTATTGCTAACTTTTCTGTGTCTGCGTCTTTTTAATAATTACCAAACACTGATATTAAACTGCAAACATTTTGACAGGGCGAGTTCCCCTTCTCTGTTTTATTCCTCTTCTCATATAAATATTTCAACTAATTAACATCACTTCTATAAGAGGAATAGAGTTCCTCCACCCACAAATTGTTCTATCATTTGAAGCTTGGGTCAAATATCTAAAATGTCACACTATCATCATTAAATTGATGTTTTAATCACCCTTAATATATGACAGAAATGAGCTGTCAATTACAAGAGAAATATTGGCATTTTATTCCTGACATAATTTTCAATGGAAGGAATAAAATGCCAATTAAACAACAATTATACACCAAGGTACAACATGCTATATATTTGACATACAGTAAAATAACTAAAAAAACCAATTCTCACTGATAGTAAGGAGGAGTTTATTAAGAACATCAATTAACTTTTGTCTTAATTCCTTATCTTTGTACACCTTAATGCTCCAGTAGGAGTTATGGACCAAAACTATACCATCAGCTTCAAGTTAGGAATAGAGGAAAAATATTCAGGAAATGTTAGGTGAGGCAGTGATTGATTTCTGAACTTAGCTCCAGGGAGTTCCAAGAAGGATGGAAGTATTACTGCAGGGACAGAGACAGGAGGTGAAAAAAATATAAGCAACGATTAAATAAGATGACTAATTTTAGGAACGTTAATTCCATTTGCCAGTGCTTCCTCTTTGATCATGACCTCTTTTAACTTTCAGCACCCCTCAATCTGTCCTTGCACATTTAGGAAGTGTTTCCTTAGATGCAAGGAAAATGCTGTGGCAGCAAACCATGAAATTCCAGGGGATTCATCTCTACTGGATTCCCAGCAGAACACTGAGAAAGGAATCTGCCATTAGTACCAGCTGTGTGTGTACCACACAATCGTTCTCCAGTGATTGCAGGGAAAAGGCAAGTATTGGTTGAACTCAGCTGTATCTTTCATTTTAGAGACAGAAAATTACTGTTATGTGTCAGGTCCTTCACAACTTCCAATGCCAGCTCTTTGTGAGGAATCTTCCTCATATCAGCTTGAATGAAACCTGTCTTCTTGGGGGATTGACTGCAGAATGAGAAAATCTGAATGAATTTAGGGTAGCTAGAATTGCTGCATCCTTCCCAGATCTCACAAACCAATATTAGAAGACGTCTTTTTCTGATGTCAAGGTAATAGGAATTTCAGAGCATAGCATTCTATACAAACAGGGTAAAAAATTTTAGAACTCATGTTAATTCATCCTTATAACTTCATCATTGACTTTCACTGAGACCAAAATTAGGCCTTATTTTTAAGAATTGTAGAAAGGCATTTCCTGAAGGCTGATATTCTTTAATTATAATTTTTTTTTAATGCTGTGGACCATAATAGGAAAATTTCTAATTTCAGACACCACATATTGCATACAAAGTCTCAGTCTGAAGTCTGAGTATGTCTTACAAAATGTATTCAGTAGTATACGAAGTCTTATACCCAGATAACCACACTCCACATTGGATGAGTGATATTTACATTCAGCTGAAAGCTTCATTATCTTTCTGAAGGTGGGAGAAAATCTTAATCTGAACTATAATCAGTCCCCAGACTATCATTAGTGTCTTTCAAGTAGATAAGAAAGCTTAATTCTGATTTTATGCTCAAGTAAAGAAAAAATAAATCTAGTGGAAACTTGTATGACAATATACAGTCTGAGTTACCGTGGTTCCAAACGTTACCATCCACCATCTGAATCGTGGTAACCCATCACATGTGTACTCCAAACTATCCCAACTGCAAAAGAAAAGAGGTTTTTTGGTTGGGGTTTTTTTGGAGTTTTTTTATGTGCTCCATGAGTAATCAAGAACTCACTAACAGCAGTAACTCCTTAAGTCCTTTTGACACAGTGACACCATCACCACCCTTCCATTTCTTGTTTTGTATTTTTCAGTCAATCATATCTCTTCAACTACATTAACGTGAGGGATAGTTGGTGTCCCTTTATTGTACCCTCAGTTTTTGCATCACTTTCTTCTGGTGAAACTAACACACTTGACAAACATCCTAAGATACAATCTCCACTATAAATCTCTACAGTCCTTTTCCATTGAGCCTGTTGCTCAGCATCAAAAAAGGTCTTCAATAGTGGCACCCATTCTTAGCCCAAATGATCTCAGGTGGTTCCTCTTAACAAATACCTTTCCCTTTTTTGCCTCTAGACATCCTGTTTGTAGGTGTTATTTCCCTCACAATTGACATGGCAGAGTAGCCAAGAAAAACAAAAATACATTTTTATTTATGAAGCACTCAAGAAAACTTTGTGTATCTAGTTGTAAAACACTGTAAGGGGTAAGCAGTAAATAGGAAAGAGAACATAAAACTGATGAGCACTTACCCTCTATTCCCTACTGATGCTTCTACTTAGCCCTGCTTAGCATTTCAATCTATATAAAGTCAATGGGCCATATAACCTTCTTCTATATACACTAACCAATTAACATTATTCTTTAATAGGAAGAAGTTTAGGGAATTCTTTTTTTCAGTTTGCTTCAAAGTAACATTGTTACTAAACAGAAGTGGGGACGTGTGCAAGAAGATACCCTTGTTAGATATCTAAACTACTGAAAAATGTGTGTTTAGTAATAGAGTAAACGCTTAATATACCTGTTACAACAGTTACAGTAAAATATTGCACTTAAAGGACTATTTAGACAACCATTAATTTAAAGATTGTAAAAAGATACAGCAATATATAGTAAAAGGGATCCAGTCAGGTTTCACCTTGCTTGTCTTTTTCCTTTTCTTTTTTTT
>VXAU01005854.1:196953-272531 GCA_013399695.1 Formicarius rufipectus
AAAAAAAAACACAACACAAAAACACCAAAAAGCAACTCTTTATCCGGAAAACAGGAGTTTGGCAGGATTAAAATAAGTTAATTATAAATGTACGTGTACATGTACATGTGCTTAATATCAGATATATAGTCATAATCCAATTAAAACTATCAGCATATTTCATCAGACTGCTGGATATGAATCAACTGGAAGACCTTGTCTAAAGCTCAATGTTACTATGCCTCAGTTAATGTGAGCCAATTAGCAGATTATATGTGTTGGCAGAGACATGCATGTGACTAGTTTAGCTTGTCCTGAAGGCAAAGTTCAACTCAGGTTTCCTGCTCTCTAAGCACAAAATTTATGTCACTGTCTACATAAGGCCTGACAAATTTTGGATTACTCTGGTGTCCTGGAGTTCCTTATAAACTCCACTGATGCAGCTGCTGCCAGTTAGAGGTAGGATATTGGACCAGAGAGATTTAGAAATACTCAGCCTGGCATCCTGGGTAACAAATCTACCAGAGAGCTGCTTATGAAGTTCAGGATTCAAGCCAGTCCCATTCAGCATGACCAAATTATTTCCAGGAGAACTTTGAGTGCTCAGTCATGAACAGCAAATCACTCTGTTACCAGCTAAGTTTGTGATGTTCCTCTGAACCTTCGCAATTCTTCTACAAAAATATTTTGATTTCCTAAGGTGCATCAGTTTTGGGGGTCATCACTTAATGGATCAATTTTCTCCCTGAATCATATGGAAATACACAGTGTCAGAATCACTTTTACTCAACAGTAACCATTGGCTAAGTCACATGGTATTCCCACAGTAAAAGAATTGTACATATTTCCACTTGCAAGCTTTTTATGTGAATAAGATTTATTTTTAAAAGAAAGAGAGCACATATGAGTCAAAAGGTTCATTTACAAGGCTGTCATGGAGACAGCATTTTTAAATAACTACAGCTACATCAAATGATAATCATCAAACCAAATAAACTAAATGCCAAAATACTCTGAAACCTAAAAATAAGAGCCAGGTCTAAATTGCTTTAATTTCTGAGGCTTTACAACATTTCAAAAGATAAGTCACGTTCTGAGTGTATATTCTTTATTTTTCATTCTTGAAGAGCAGTGAAATGGTTTGTGAATCAGGCTTTTAAGACATTTGGCTGTAGCAAAATTTTAATAAGAAATGCATAATATGTACTTAGGAAGGAAAGTAACACCTCTGCCATAAATTGGTTCTTTGAAATATTTAAATTAAAAAGTCTAAAGCATGCCATGCTTGCATAAAAACAGAATTAAACAGCATGTTACCTTAGATATGTGGGTTTTCTCACAGATATAAATTTAAAATTGGAATTGGTCAGGGAAAAGAAAGTTTATTCAAGTCAATATCAACATTTTTAGTGGAATTTTCTCCAATTCAGGTTTTCTTTTGTCATTCTCTGAGAGAGCTTCCTTCCAATTATAATTCATAGAAATTATCATTAACAATGAAAAAATTGCTCATTTACTTACATTCCCTTTCGTGGAGTGGAGAAATTTCAGTGAAGAAAATAAAACAAAAATTCCTCCTTTAATGAACAGCAAAGGATATCTCTATGGTTTAATAATTTGTACTCTCCTCCAAACACAAAACCTGAAAATCCTTAGACTCAGTTTCCACTTAGGCATAATTCCCACTCAAGTAAACTGGCATTTTGCCACAATAAAATGAGTAATAAGATAGGAATTCAGCCATGAGACTGTATCAGTTTATTGCAATATTTCCCCACAGACCACAAGCAAAACTGTATTCTGGATGACAGAAGAAGGCTGCCCAGCACATATGCAGCTACTGGAATTTTGCCAGTCGGGCAATATCCATTGTATTTCTTCAGAACAGAGCAAGAAACATATTGTGATAGGCAATCATAGCAGAAGCCCAGGGCAGAGTCTGTCCTGCAAGCAGGGGCATATGTCTTTCTGAGTTCCATTATAATATACTTGGGGAAATAATCACATTTAAAACAAGATGTAGAGAACAGACATATTCCAAATTCAAGAGACTGCATCTAACTTCCCATACCAACTAATACCCAAACCGGAATCTGTTTCTTTTCAAAGAGAAAATATGTTCATTTACAATTTCTTTGTCTCACCTGAAGTTCAAATGGACCACAGATGGTGATCTAATAGTGTATAACACATATATTAATTTAAATTCAAAGTGTCCAGAATGCACTTATCTGAAGTTGAAAAGTATAAAAGAAAGTAAATATAATTTAAATCCATGAAAGCTCTCCCTTCTACATGTGTGTCCTTCTCTTCTGTCTTAAGGAGTTTGTCTGTTCCATTCAGTGACTTTTATGTAGAACCCCTGCATGTTTTGATTTGAATTCTTCTGTATTTGTCTCAGTCTAGCCTCTTGGAACCTGTGGTTATTAGTACATTACCAAGGAAAGTCCTGATCTAAAATGAGAACCACCTCTATAGGCTATAAATACAACACAATTAACTTCAACTCTGAACTTATTACAAAATGAACCAACCTTCTTGTTATGTTTTGACTAAGAGTTCTGAGGAAAGAATGCATATATGTAAATATATATTTGTTATTGCATTCATTCTGTGCATCATGATATACATCACATATACAAACAGAATTATTAATAGCCCTCTCTCTTCCTTCACTGTATTTTCAGTGGATAATAAAAAGTCCCTATTCATCCTCTACATCTTTTCTTGTTCAAAGTCACTTCACTGTGTGTATGACTCACAGAATTTCTTGAAGAAAAAGAACAATATTTATTAACTGTCCAATTAAATGCATGTATTATATAGTTTCTGCTAGTGACAAGGTAGTAAGGAGTCTGTCACCATTTCCCTTTCAAAATCTGCTTTCAGAGCTTTATAATTACACTTTAAAATTTGCCTCTTCCACTACAAAGTTTCAACTTGAGGAGAACTGTCGTTCTGTAAAAATTTACTCTCAGTTGCCCAACACATAATATTTGAACACGGAACAAAAATTTGCATTAATGCATACTGATATTTGTAGTATATCTATCAGACTCCTTTTAATTTTTATATCACACAGAATTTGTGGTAATAACCCAAACAATATAGCTCAAGTTATGCATAACTGTTTGCTTTTCCTAAACAGTTCTTTAAAAGAGGCTGCTGATCAAAGGTACCATGTTTAACTATTGCAACTTATATGGTCATTCAGGCGTGGCTGCAGTGCCACATTTGTGTCATTCGGTGGCAGAGAGGATAAGGCGAGGTCTTCCCCTGGTGCTCTGACCCACGTGGGCTCCCAGGATTTCTCAACAGCCTGACATTATTGCTTTTCTGTTTGTATGTTCCACTTGAGAGGCGGTGGGCGTTGGCCGAGTGGCGTAGGCCCCCGCCTGTGGAGCCGGCTCCTCCTCTGAGGACGCCGGTTCAAATCCTGGAGGAACTCGCTGTCACCATCTGAGCGTGCTCGGCCGTGGCAAGATGAGCCTCAGGAGTAAAGGGAGTGGGGCCAGTTCTGCGCACCCTGTGCCTCACTTAAAAAATCCATTGCGCAGGCTTATCCCAAGATCTTTGTTCACGAAGTCCAGCCAACAACAATATGGTCATTACAAGCTTAATCGTAACTCAGTAAGTCTTAGCAGAACAGCAGGTATTGTCTCTTGGTTAAGCTGTTCATTTTTATTTGTTCATTTTACTGCAACTGTATGTAGTCATTACTTTCCACCTTGGCTTGGTCTCTCTCACCACCATACCCATCAGTCAAAAAAAAAAAAAGAAAAGTAAGCTGACTATGTAAGAAGTGAAAAACAAGTCGAAGTTGTAACATTGGTCACTGTTTTCAGGAGCATCCATTGCTGGGAATATCTACCACAATTGTAACACCAGTTCTGTATTATCCAGGCACAGATGCATAGTTGACCAGTTACTCTTGCTTTTGTGTTTATGCAGCTCATATTCCAAGGTGAGAATTTAAATGTGGTTGTTATATAACTGCACTGTATGCAAATAATAGAACTCAGCCATACTTGGGACACTTGGACCTTTCTATTCAACGTTTACATAGCAGATAAAATTTTTGCCAAACTGAATCCATATAATCATAAAGAAAAATACTTCCTACATTTATCCCCAGTAACACCACAGTCACCAAAGCTCTTAAAAATGCTGAAATTTTAATATTTTTAAGGGCTTAATTTTGTCTGAGGCTTACACACTTCAACTTCAGGTACCTTCATGAATACTATTTTGTCTAAAATTTGAGCTGTCTTTGTTTAGGTCCAAAGCTGCAAGGTACTAGCAAAGGATCCAAGTACCTTGTTTGTGGCGTATCTATACTGGCCCACGGATGTACACATTCTTTACAAATATATCAAAAGTAAACTGATTCTCATTCCTCAAACAACATAGTCCCATAAAAGCTTCTCTGATCTTTGAGAAGAGATGTTAAGCAGTTATTGTCCAGGAAGACTTCCTCTAGTTTTGATGGGCAGTCCCAACTAGGAGTGCTCATAGTGTATCAGAACAGGAGAATTAACAAAAAAAGACAAACACATTTGTGTGAGGAGCAGTTTAGCTGCAGGACATGATATGAGAATGGATTTTGATAGACTTCTCAGAAGAATCATAATTTTAGCATGTGATTCACTGTTGCCTTTAACTGCCTGTTTCCTACTTCAATCCATGACTTCTTTTCTTTCTCTGAAGCAGAGAAATTTCCTAAGAGGAAAATAACCTCCTTCAGGGTGGCCTACATCACACATCTCTCAGAATATGAGTATAATTGTATATGAATACATCATGAGAAGGTGGCCTTAATAATAAAAAACAAACAAAAAAACCCATCACTGAATAACCAAAAAAGAGTGTTTCAGGACAGCTGCTTTTTGGTCTCCTCTCTTCTATGTTTTTTTCTTTCTACTAAAGCAACACTCAAAAACTCTGCCGGTTCACACAGAGATTGAGGAAATCAAAGGCCAGAAGGACTCTGGATAACTTGAACTGTTTTGCTTCCATACTATAGTCTAACCTAGATCACCTTAGAGGCATCACTTTAGCAGCTTGAGGCTGTACTCTAATCTGCTAAACTGTCATCGCACTGCATACTCCAACGTTTCCCTCATTGGGCTCTTTCTGTCCTTGGTACCATCTGGCTTGCAAAGGTGTCCTCAGAAGTCCTCATTCTATGATGTCTTCTGTGGAAAGACCTTCTTCCCAAAGAAATGGCAATTTTACCTGATTGTAAGTTATATCTTTTAGCAGGACAAAGCAACATTCAAATTTCATATTGAGTGCTTTGTTCCCCTTTGCTGCACACTTGAGTTGTTTAATGTTAACTGTCACACTTTGGTGATGGTTTTGTTTAACCCACAGAAGCTGGAATCAAATCATTAACTAATTAACTACTGTACCTCATCCTACTTTAACACAGAACTAATTCCTAGCACTCAGATGGTTAAAAAAACGAACAAACAAACAAAAAAACCCAAAAACACACAAACAAAACAAAACAAAACAAAAAAAAAGACAAATAATTTCAAATGTATGAGTTTTTAAGGTCTCATGAGTTTTTAGTCCAACTCCTGCTTTTTGCCAGTCCTCAAACTTGGCAATACTATCTAGCCTAGCAAGTCTACAATTATGGTTGCATGACAGTGCAGCTGAGATAAGCAGAGATTAGCCCTCCCTCAGATTTGCAAGTCTAACTGCACATGTAGCTGCCCTCTAAATCCTCTCCTGTCAAAATGATAGAGAGTAGGGCTTTTCAAACACAGCTGATTTTGACTAATGTAGGTTAGGGCGGAATATGCAAAAAAAAAATAAATAAAAAATTATGTAATGGACTGAAGGAGTGGTAACTTCTGTTGTAGCAGCTATGGCAAACAAATGGAGGAAAGAGAAGTGGTGATCTCTTCAGCCTGCTCAGCTATGGTCAGATACTGAAGACCACCAACTTCATTTAAGACAAGGAACACTAGGAGAATAGAAATAATTATTTGATTATCAGGCCAGATAGTTTTGTTATAGACAACCTCTTACATAAAAAATTTTGTCATAACTTCAGACATGAATTTAAAAATTATTTGTAGTTCTTTTTACTTTTAATTAACATCATGTTACATCATCAAGAACTACTGCTACAGTTACAGACTAACATATTTTAAAGTATTTTTATACTTCCAACCATCACAAATAATGCAAAGACTCTTCTAGAAAGTGTGCTCACTCGTTTTTTCCCACACACCATATAAACTTAATATTTAATTCAACATTAATGATAGATTTCACAGTGAGATTCTCTGTTGTGACTTTAAAAGGAACTTGTAAACATGTAAATGAGCAAAACTGATCTTATAACTGTAAATAACAAGCAAAAATTTTCACCCAAATTTTCAGTCTATTATCCTTTAGCAGAGCTCCACATATCACCTGTCAGCAAGAAAGAGCATAGCCAAAAGGAATCTATAAATCTAATCTTTTTCAATATACCTGACTTCTTTCTTTTTATCCTTATTATTTTGTGACTAACCTGTCCAGCGCTGAGTTCAAGCACACAACCAAAGGTCCAGGAGAGCTGTTCTGTCGAAATTTTGCACAAGCAGAACCACGGTCAGAATCCCAGTTTTCAGTTATAGAGATAAACACTGTCCTTTGGGAGTTTAAAGATAGAGACAGAGGAAGCAAAATAAAACCAGAATAGAGTAGTTCCATATTCCAAATTCATTGAAAATACTTCTGTGAAAGACTATAAATGTACATATAGACAAAGTAAATTGATTTACTATATTAACTTCCTTACTACTGAAAGATATTTTTACCATGGAGTTTTATACAGAGTAGGAGCAGGCTGGCCTGCAGTTGCGTGTCCAGCCTTCTGAAAAATGTTTTCCATGGAATTTGCCACCTTGAACTACTTTATTAAAAAAAATCCAAAGGATTTGTTATACTGGGGCTTTCCAAAGGTTTTCTGCCAAAAATCCTAATGTGTGTCATTAAAGCTGCCAAGCTGTACATAGCATAGAGAGTGTCTTGCTGGAGTTTATAGAATCTGACATAAGAATGTTAAAGAAAACAGAGCACATATATGGAGAGTGACAGCTGATTATTTTTTTTTGCATATTTTCCAAAGTATCAATAAATCCATCTGAAATTTCATGGGCTTGATATGTTGCAAGAGCAGCAAACCACAAATTATAATTTAGTTTCATTTGCCTTCTACACAGTTTCCTTCAGCCCCCAGAGAAATTTATATGAAACACATGCCCAAAATGAACTTTTAATAATCAAACAAATTTCATCTTTCTGGAAGGCCCAGAAAGGTGTTATCTAAAGAAAATTATAAAGTAATATTAACTTCACCAAACACATAGAACTATTGAAATGTCATTTCTATCCTAATAGTTCAGCAGGATAATTTAAAGAATAACGTGTTTGATCCTCCACAGAACTTCTGTGCTGCAGTTTACTGCTGAGGATGCAAATTGTGCCTGAATTCACAGCCTATGACATGCATAAGTACCAAGTTCAGAGAACAACTTTAGCCACAATCAGAGGTGAAACTTATGATTTAAGGTAAGACATCATACAAGATTAGTTAAAAATATTAACAAATTTTAGTCATTTGGGTGGAAATTTTCTTTGCCACCTGCTTCACATAATGAATCATTCAGAGTTAGGGCTTTCTTTGGTCACTGCTAAATGTTATGGTACCGCTGTGAGAAGTCTTTTACCTTTGGTAGCAAAACCTTTAGTACAACTGCATTTCGTACATGTTCAACAAGGTTGTCTTCAGAGTTCAGCTGCTCCCTAAATATTTTGATCACAAAACCTCTGAAGACCATTTCAACTCTGAGGTCAAGCTTGTCATCAAAAGTGACTGCCAGAAACAGTTATGAGCACAAAGGATACTGGGTGAGACTTGTGCCTATCTTTTTTTTTTTTTTCCTTTTTCTTTAGCCAGATCCCTGGAATCCATGCCAGTTACCTCTGAAGACTAGCTCAAAATGTGTCCAAATTCAGGATCAGTAGTGCACAGGAGGAGAAAAGGCTGCTGCTGAGATCAGCCCTTCCCTACAGTGTCCTGCCCTTTCTCCAGAAGCAGCAAGCATGATTGTCCTGAGTTCTCCTCCCTCTCTTACTACTACTTCTCCAGACAAAAGGAAAACCCAATTGGGACTACAGTTCCTTATCCCTTTAAATTTTGCCTACAGAACTGAAAAGCTTTGAAGTGGCTCCGAAGACAAAGCTGGCTCCAGAACACTCCCTCCTGTGTTCTCAATGGACCATATGCCTCACAGCCTGCAGGACAGTTCAAATACAGTCAATTCAAACACAGAGAGAACAAATGCTAAACCTACTGGAAGAGCAAGAGAGAGTCTATGGATTAACCCAGTATTAGATAAAAATTGAGGCTGGAGGCTGCTAAGGAGGGAGGAGAACACAAGGAATAATTTCTAAGTAAATAAGGCCTAGGGTCTTTCCCTGAGATATTTTGAAGACATTTCGAAGACATTTCGAAGACATTTCTCACATCCCAGTAAGATCTTGGAATGCCAGGGGAAACTAGAAGGTACATTTCTTCTACAAGGATGTCTGGAGGTCCTTGGATGCAGCTGAAACTATCTTGGCCTAGTCCTATGGTCTGTACAGGCAGGAATGGCTAGAGGATCTGGATACAAACTAAGGGCTTAATTTCATTAAAAAAACTTTACCATATTCTCAATACCATAAAAGCAGTGCTTTAGGCATCTCATCTAAAATCTGAAATGTAAAATCTCTCTGTTCATCTGCTGCTTGAATTCCTCAGAGACTTTTCCAATCACCCTAGTTTCCCCCAGTGAATTGAGTTCTGTTCCCAAATGCCAAAATTACTTTAATCTGCATGGCTCAGTGCCCATCTTCAGATGGGATTCACAAGTAAGGTATACCTTGCAGAAATCTCCTAACAGGTTTGACCTAGCAAGTTATCTGGGCAATGTTAGAATATATTTTGTGATAATCATTTACCCACTATTTAAGCAGATAATCTCCAGGCGTATAGTAACTGTAGTAACTGCTCATCTCAAAACACAGAATTCCATTAAAGAATAAATACATCAAAAAGAAAATCTGTATTAATTAGCAATATGATAGAAAGAAAATATTTCCCCTTCCTTATTAAAAGGTTCCTATACATTCCCTTAGAGCCTGGCATTTAAATATAGTTGTTTTCTTTGTTTCCAATAACATCTCTGTTACAATTACTTAATAAATTATAAATCACAATGTAGTTTTTATGTAAATGCATTTCTGTGTTCAAGCACAGGATTAATGTTTGTGTATGCAAATGAACAAAGGATATGTTAAAAGAGGTTATGGTTCAAATCATTGCAAACTTTAAAATGCTTTACTGTATTAATGTTTGAATATGACACTGTTCCCTTTCTTTTTTTTCCCCTTAACAATTAATAATTTGTTTTAAATGCACCTGTTGCTAATACCTAATTTCTGTTTAGTGCAACTTCATGGAAAATATGGTCATGTGTCAGTGTATAGTTCCTGCTTGATGTTGCATATAATTCTTATAATATTCTGAATGGCATGTGCTAATTATTTAGCACAATAGTTCATCTTATGGAGCTGTAAGGCTGCAAAAGAAGGGTGGTAATTACTTAGGTGGGAACGTCTCTTTTTTTTGTAAAAACCAAAGTGTGGGAGGAAAAAAATTTTAGAAAATAAAATGGCAGGAAAGTTTAAATAACAGCCTAGAAGCACTTGAAGGGTTAATGCTTTGTAGTTTTTACTATCTGTAGGGCTAGATCTGAAGCTCACACTGCAGATATTAACAGCTGCAAATTTCTATGTGTTATACTAAGTGGCCAGCTTCTGTTCTTCCACCACTTAAGAGATGGCTGACCGAACACAAGTTCTTAACCCAGCTCTCTTTTAAAACTTGATTATAAGAGCACACCCATACACTTTATGCAGAAGAGATGTGTCTTTGACAGAGGTTTAAAACAGTTTAAAAATCCATGCACATAGAAGTGAAAAAGAAAAATATTCACAAAATCAAAGCAACTTACAAAACAAGTTCGCAGAATATATAATATATTCAGAGAATGGTTAGGGTTGGGAGGAGCATTAAAGAGCTTCTAGTTCCAGCTCCCCTGCCATAGACAGGGACACCATCCCCTAAACCAAGCAGTTCAGAGCCCCATCCAACCTGGCCTTGGACACTGTAAGGTATGGGGCATCCACAACTTCTTTAGACAACTTGTGCCAGTGTCTCAACACTCTCAGAGTAAAAAATTTCCTCCTGATATCTAACCTGAATCTAATCTCTTTCAGTGCAAAGCCACTACCCCTTGTCTTATTATTTGCCTTATACAAGATAAGCCTTGTAAAATGTCCCCTTCCATCTTTCTTGTAGACCTCCTTTGGGTAGTGGAAGGTGCTCTAAGGTCTCCCCAGAGCCTTGTCTTTCCCAGGCTGAATAATCCCAAATCTCTCAGCCAGTTTTCATAGGAGGGGTGCTCTAGTCTTCATGGGCCTCCTCTGGATTCACTCCAACAGGTCCACCTTCTTCTTACGTTGGGGGCCATAGAGCGTAACACAGCACTCAATATATAGAAACTTCTATGCTTATGCTAGGCCTTGATTAAAAAACAACTAAAAATCCAACCAAACTGAACCCCAAAAAAACCTCACCTACAAACTCGTATGTGGAATAAATTATATTGATTAAAAGAATAAAGAATTTTATTTTTTTTTCTTTTTAATTATCTTTTGGGGCTCTGACTGTCACAACTGCTTCAGGCTAAAACAAAGAAAGAAATACTTAAAACTTCATCCAGGCAAAGATGGGATCATGACTCAGAGGACTAATCTGGAGATTAAGACAAATTGGATGGAATATATGCAATTCATGGGTCCAAGTCTGTTTATGATGATTGACCCTACTGCTTTTAGTCACAAGATCTTGTCAGAAATATTACAGAGAGAAGTTGGACATGTGAGCAGAATCAAGATAGAGTACAAAAATTATACATGGAATACAAAAATGGACATAAAAAACCAAAACAGCAGAAAGAACACAGAGAAAGGGAAAACCTCTCAGATTATATTCTGGAAACTCATTAATTCTGTGGAGAGAAAAATTAATAAAATCACACGGATAGTCATTTAAATCTAGATATAAACATTCTCCAGACCTCTTCTTGGAGTAGTCATGCAATTGAGATTCTTTAGCTGAAACGTTCAGGGACAGTGAATCTTCAGCCTCTTGTGTTCTACAACTTGCTGAAATACAATTCAAAAAATACACTTTCCAAAATCCTTGCAGCAGAAAGCAGATTAAGAGGCTTCCATTTATCCATCTGAAGTACAAACAAGGCCATGAAAATCACATCACCAGTCACAACTAAGCTATATGTTTTACATTTCTGTATATTAGGGATTAGTTGTAAGTTTCACATTAAAAGAAAATGGTGGGGAAGACTTCTCAGGAAAAGCTGCTTCCATGAATTTCTAAGAATGTAAGAAATGGTGAGAAAACTGTAATTTGCTTGTGAATATTTTTCTAAAAGAACTGGCAAAGTCCACTGAATAAATTATATTACAGGTTGTAGTGACAGACCCTAGATGATATTTTAAATATAGATACAGCCCACAGAGAGGCCAGAAAGTCAATACTTGAACTGAATAAGGATAAACTAATATCACCTTAAACTACTCTAGTCCATCTATGAGGCAGAACTCAATACAGAAAGATCCAGCTTAAGCTGAAATTTTACGGGACATTCGTGAATAGCTGAGATGGAGATCACAACTAACTGTATGCTGAGAATTTTTCTACAGTGGGCTTCCTGCTTCCATTGATGATGTGAATGTTAAATTGCTGCTGACTTCTAACAGAACCAAATCAAATACTATAATTATACACTTTGTGCTATCTGTGCTGTACTGTATTATTATCTATAATTGATTATTCAACTCAGTAGCTATTGTTCTTTAAAATGCTTTTGACACACTGTAGAAAAAGTGCTATATTAAACAAAGTTGATGAGCAGAGAGATTTCGGACATTGTGCTACATGCAATGATGAGGCTGATGCAAAGCAGACTAGGTCAACTCATGCAAAGTCATATCCAAATTTTTTGAACCTGTGTTCCACACTAATAACCTTCAGCTAAGTAACAGATTCCACTATGCCAAACATTGTGCAAATGTATAAGAGGAGCAAAGTCCTACTGGTAAAAACTTTTCTACATAAACATGAGAAATATTTATCTTGGCATAGTAAAGGCCAAAAAAGTGCAGGACATCAAGTTCCTTCCCAAAGAGATACATTAGCTTAAGTTAGGAAAGCACAGCCTGGCTCAAATTTGTGGAATTCCCATCTCAAGTTACATTTACAGCGTCATTTCAATCGTGCATCAACAGAAACACAGACCAGGAAGGTGTCACTGCTCTGACTGCCTGGTCCTGCCTTCCATCTTGGGGGAACCCACTTATGGTCATGTAGCCATGTAGTGTACTGAACCAAATATAACAGATCTGGATGAAAACTAGTGATTTTCTTTTACTAGGCTAATATTCAGTTTTTGTCCTCAGCCCTTAAAACATTCAAATAGGAGATTTTCAGGCTCTCTTTGAAAATCAGGTGGTCTTTAAATATCCGATAAGGAAGAACTCAGATTCTATTCTCAAACATGAAGAGACTGAGGCCTATCCCTTAGATTCCTATATATCAACTTGTTTTGCTAAGCACTGTTGGTTTTATATTTCCCTTTTTTATATGTCATTAAAATAAATAAGGGTTGGGTTTTAACGCCACTTAAAACTGGTAGGCTTAGTTCCAAGTAGCCTCAGTATTTACAAGAATGCCAAAGTAATGTCTACATTATTTTCAGATTAAGAAAAGAGCCCTGAGAAAAAAAATATATTGTTGAAGTGTAACAAGTTTCCTAATCACAAAAATATTTATTTTCGTGTCTTCAGAACACATACTATTGCTTCCCATAATTATAAATGAGATTAAATGTTAACCAATTTAAATCTGTCAAAATATTTTAATAAGGGGGGCAGATGTTCTGTTTTGTTAAGTATCACTATTTACTTTATGAGGTAATAATAACCTTACCTTTCCTCTGCAATAGTTAATAGTAAATGGTTAGAGCTTGCCAAAGAGCAAATAAATCATTACACTAAATACAGGTTGTCAGGCTAGTTTAGTACCTTGTACACTCCATTTTACTTAGATAAATGGCTTAGAATGGGATTTACTCTCTGTGCTATTTGCTAGAAAGATTCTGGCTTTCCTGTTGTGTATAGTTTCGTATCAGACGTTAAGAAAGGTACTATATCAGTATGCAGACTTTGTGCTGACAGGCTTACTTGTTTGGGTTGACTTCATAAATGTACAAATGTGAGAAAAGTTGCAGACCTCCCAAGAATGTCATTACAGAGAGTACTTTTGTAGAAAGACTGTTGTTTTTGTAAACAAATAAATACACCAGTGCAAAACTCAAGCAAGTTGAATAGTATAAAATCAAGGCTCTGAAACATTTCTCAGAATTCTCTTTGGTTAAACTATATTAATACCATTCTTATTCACTCTTCATCAAATTTGCAGTTGTTCTGCTCCAGTAAAATACACAGGTTTTTAAACTACTGTTGAACAGAGTAAGTGTAGATTAAAATGTCATACTTTTCTGGATAGCTGAGACATTTTCAGGGCTAAGCACACATGGTTCTGGCCAACATGGGATCCTCTCTCCTGAGACGACTCCTGTTGGGCTATTACAGAATTCAAACCTCATTAAAATCCACCTGTCAGTTAGGATCTTAGTTGTTCTTAAGATTATATAGATAATGTCTGCTCTTTGCACAACTAGGCATATATGAATGTTTTTATAGAACAATATTTGCACAGATGAATATTTAGTAAAGATTCACTACTTCATTTTTTTCCCCACTTTAAAAGTCCTGCTTTCCAAATGCTGAAAAGCAATAATTTGGAAAATTATGCGAGACTGACAGCTAATAATGGTTGAAGGAAAGAGATCACAAGTTCCATTGGCTGACATTTGCATAAACTATTTGCAGAAAACTTGAGAAAAGCAACTCTGGTCATGGAAAGAAGGATGAGGTTGTGAGTGATCTGTGAACAAGGAAAAGGTCCAATAAATTGGCTCACTTATTCACACTGAATAATTCAAACAGCTTGACACAACACTAGACATGCTCCTTACTCCTTTTAAAGGATTAAAATATTCATGGTTTCTTCTGTCAAATGCCATTATCACTCTGTAAAGTCAAAAAGCAATGGTTACCTTCCCAAGGGCTGTATGAGACTTAGATGTGGGTCATCAACTCCAGTTGTGGAAGATGCCTGGCAAACACTGCTACTGCTGATGTTCTCAGACTCAAATCTGCATGTCCTGCATTGTGCTAGTCCGAGCAAAAGCAAGTTCAAACACTACCTCCATCTTTATGCTTTTTGTGTTGCCTGGACCAGCATGTAATGGAAGCTCAGGAAGAAGGATACCTACTCCCTATCACAAGTAGTTATGACAAGATCATGTTAGACAAAATCCTTCCCTTAGTAAAGGAAGAAATTCTATTCTCCAGCTCAAGAATGAACCTCCATTTGCCTCTTCTCACAGTCAGGCTCACAAACCCAATTGGGAGTAAGTGATGTCAGGGAGGAGGGATACTGAGTCTTAAGTGTTTTATGTCAGAAAAACACACTACAATAGGTTATATAGAACCAACCAACTTCCTTAAAGTAGCTGTTGGCATCTGTTCTCGGAACAAAAAATTTAGGGGACAAGGAGGTAACGTGCTGGAGCACATTCCCAGCCATCGGCTCTCAAAGATACTCCCAAGGCAACTTTTGTTTAACTGCATCAACATAACAGTCTACTTCAATTCATGCTTTGCAAGATGGACACAATTTATAAATTTTTTAAGAATTATCTGGGTATTTGGTAAATTCCTCTTTAAGACAATCCAACCTGTTCAGTTTTTCAGTAGATTTTTTCCCCTTTCTTTTAAAGACATCTTAATTAGTCTAATCCTGACTGGTCTCCTTCCAATGTTCCTGTTGGCACAGTAGGATTTCAATTAACATTCTGCTTTAGCACTACAAATGCCCTTGCTCGGAATTTTTTTTTTTTTTTAATGTGCTATTTTGGATGCCATCTCTTTTCTTTTTTCTTCCTCAAAAATTGCTCAGCTTCTTAAAGGTTTTGGAAGCTGAGGTTGTTCTGTCAATTTGTGCTTTCTGAGCCTATCAAGAAATAGACCATCATTAATTTTATTTTTTTTTCCACTTGAGGGTTATAGTCCTTGTGTGCTCTGACCACATCACTCATCCCCCTTTCAATCCCTACTGGTTTCAAAACAGCGAGTTCATGTTTCTTGTCCTCGGCTTCAAGGCTCTCTGAAATTCCACCCTTCTTTATTTGTCTATTCTTGTCTCTAATTGCATTTCTCTTTCTCCCTTTCACGCACACATACACATACTCAAACTCTTCCTTCAAATCCACCAACAATAACAATATTCTCTGCTGTTTGTCAGCTTCTCTCACACACAGCTCCGCCCTGCCCCTCACACATGAAGTGCCCTCCCTGAACTGAGCTGTCAGGCAATTGTCCTTGCTTCTCTGAAATCTATCCTTAAAAATCCACCTCTGCTGCAACATCTAAAATAAATCAGCTAATTAATGATGGTTCTGTTGAGGGGCAGATGGAAGAGCTGACATTTACTTTATAATAATAATTAAAAAAAAAAAAGAAAAAAAGAAAAAAGAAAAAGAAAAAAGCAAATTCCCCTTTGTGCAAGTATCTTAATCTATGCTAGACTGCTCTTCCAAAGGGATAGCAATATGGATGGAGCAATGCCTAGATACTGCAGGCTGTTCACATCATCCCTGACTGATTTTAGATCATGGGAAAATTTTTTTCCCTGCTCTTCACCTGTTTCGCACGTTTAAACTATAAACTCCGCAGGATAGCAACTGTGGATATGTCTACTCTGCATACCATGTAGCAACTGATAGCCTTTACATGAAACTGGAGAGTAGCTACAGCAGTGTGGAGCTAATTTACTTGGAAAGTATTCTGTATTATGCAATACATGTCCACAGTAATGAACACAATGACAAAATTATCTCAATCGAATTATCTCGGAAATGCATAGCATAAACAAAAGTAACAATACTAAGTACCTTGCTACTACTATAAGTATGATATAACCAGACTTACGCTTAACCTGCAAAAAAAAAATAAAAAATAAAAAATTAAACATGTGGACTTGACTGCAAAGATACTGCTACCAAAAGTATCCACTTAAGTCCACTATATTTATAGTTGTTTACAGGCAAACAAATTCCTGCTGTGGATCTCAATCTGGAAATTTCAGTTCCAATTCAGATTGCTGTAAAATTCTGCAATTTTAATACAACTGGAAACCCCATCTATGATGCTAGAAAGCAGAGAGAGACACATCTGCTGCTAATCACTCCTTTGTATTGCTCATGGCTACAGAAATTGGCACACCTTAACCACATGGGCCCAATAAACCAAATAGACCTTTCTCTGCTTACTCATCTTATCTGGAAGACTAGCTTATGTTCTTGGTACATCACTTTTCAAACAGTAAAAAGAACACCAAATATCTACAGGTTGACAAATTTGTTACAAAACGGAGGTATTTAGAGAATAGCAGATGAAGAACAGTGGCAAACCAGGGTTGCTGCCTCAGTAAAACTACTTTCAAATGGAACAGATAATCAAGATGGCAATCTGCAGCAGGTGAATGAGTTTTCACCTGTTCCAAAAGATTCTGCTAAGTACAAAGTAAGTAATAAGAAAAGGTTCATTTCCACTCTTTATATAGTGGCTAAATAGTGCTTCTTCTTTGTGACTTCATGTTGTATTCCTCTGCTTCTAAAACCTACTAGAAACCATGAAAATTAATTAATTAATTAATTGAACCCATGTACCCAATACATTTTCAACTCTACAGCCTTATCTGAAAGCAACTCAAACCACCCTCCCCATGGGCACTGAACACTGATGTGATTTTCCAAGATTTTGGAAGAGATAGGTGCGACCACATGGAGACCTGACAGCTTCACCCAAGGAGCCCAAGTGATCATCCTATTTTACTTCCACACAGTGTGATCCTAATATAGCCATTCATAGATAATCAGTTCATGGTTGTATCAGGAGTTTCCATTCCAGAGTAAGTCCAGTGAGAGTGTGAACATGCAGACCAGGTGTCATCTGCTATTCAACACCTTTTCATGAGTCTTCATCCTGAGGAACTTCACCCTCAGGTGAAGGGAGCACTGCAGGAAACACCCAAGCAAGTCTGCCAGAGTAGAGAAGGAAACTAATCTTTCAGTTACAGAGTTTGCTCTGTACAAGGATCAAGTGAACATAATTTGTGCCAAGCAGCTCAGATTGACATAGTGCACAAAATCACAATTAATCTAGCATCATCATCCTGTAATACCACTGGGTTATTAGTTCTGCCAATCAGGGAAATATCAATGCCTTATCACTTCCTTTAGAAAACGTGAAATGAGATGTTTACACACTTTATATTTTGAGCAATTTTCTTCCTTTCTTTTTTTTTTTTTTTAATTAAACTGGTGTTTCTAGCAGGTAAAGGAGGAATACATCACTGTAATGGTAAGGAAAAGACGTGTGGGGGATCTTCTTTTGAGCGTAGTTTTCTAGTCCATTAAATGAGACTAACAAAAGAGAAATTAAACATAATACTGTGCCATAGTACTGTGACATAAGTGTCAACGTAGAATTTCAAATACAATGATAAGAGTCTTCTAATAATTATATAGGTGGCAAACAAGGCTTTAGGGCAAATATATGTGGCAAAAATTACTAATGGCATTCTACAGAAAATCAGCTAAGCCCGACCCCTCCTATGCCTCATATTCTGGTAAGGTCAGCTTGGTGGAAAGGTTAAGAGCAGTTAAACACTGACCCATCCCTCCCCAGTCTTTTCCATATTCATAGGAAACTATCATCCATATTCATGCAACAAGATAAGTACCTTGAACATACAGAGGTTAAAAAAAAAATTACTTCTTTACAATCTTATTCAGTGCCGTGACACTAATTCCCAGAGCACGGATCATGACATAAATTAGTGTGTCTGCAAGCCTGGGCAGGATGGGCGAGCAAAAAACATAGAGCAGCCTTTGGGTGACACTTAAATATTGAAAATATAGATTCTGAAATCCTGAAATTGTAGCAAATCCACAACTCTCATATATGGGGAGAGCACAATGATTTCAGGACATATGATGCATACAAGTGTCTGCCTTTACACAGATCCAGCTACATACCTGTAAATATATGAATATCTGAAACTTGAATTTCCAGCCCTTGCAAGTGACATCTTCAGCCAGTATCCTCAAACAACAAAAGAATCAAAAGACACATCCTATTATCTCTGTAATACTGGGGTTACTTGTAACTCTTTTTATCAAATAAACCTTTAATAAAATCATAGGGGTTTATGTATCTCTTCTTTTCGTGTTTACACTTATGGTGTGCACCTCTGGATGCATTTGGAAAGGAACAAATCTCAGAAACACCTGGTCCTTTTGCAGAACTTGCCCTCCATATCATTTTGTCTTCCCCATGAATAAACTTTCCAAACACAAGTTCTCTTTCAGTTTCTCCTTTGTTAGTCTGTCTTCAATTCTATCTCTTAAAAAAACAACAACAACAAAAGCCAGCCTAATAGTAACTTTATAGTGAATTGACATTTCTTTTGCCCCACTGCTTTCTGCAGGAGAAAAACATATCCAATTAACTGGTCCTCTCTCTAAACAGAACTTCTTTCCCTGCTTACTAAAACAGAAAATAATGAACCGACTAGAATAATATTTTTTATACAGGAAATGTCAGTTTCACTCCCTGCCCATTTCTTTTTACAGGAAAAAGTTAGCATCTTTCTTTCCACTCTTACAGAAGTATCAGCTCTCTCAGTGCTTTTCAGTAGGTGAAATAGCTCAGTTTCTCTTGCCACTCCACTCATCATTATTAACATAAGAGTGGTAAAGCAGCAAGGGAGGATAGATGGTTAAACTAATAGCTTTCTATTGTTATTATTAGGTATGGATTTATACTGCACTTTTTCAGGCAGTAATTTACTGATTCTTAAATTCAGATTCTAACTTCCAGGATTCACTTACAGAAGCCCAGGTGCCTGCACTGGAGCTTTGCTGAGACAAAGGCCTGAAAACTTGCACATATCTGGCTCACATGAAGGTACCTCAGCCTCAAGTAACTAAAATAAATAAAGGGAGGGAGAAGATAACAGACCAGGCAGTAGCAGGCAAAACATGACTGACTGACTGCTCACACCTCAACATGGTGGCCAGGAACAGCCAGGACCAACCTCATAGAGTACCAAGGCCCCTGGGAGTACCAGTGTATGCCACTCCTGAGGCACCCTCTCCTTCAGAGCATCAAGGAGCTAAGGAAAGAGGTTTATTCTTGGGAAGGGAGTGAGCTTCTCCTCAATGCCAGTTAAGCCCCATGTCCCATGGATGACAGGAGGACATGGGATGACTTGCAGTGCTGACACTGCCATCACATCCGAGCCCTGGCACATCCACACCTGGTATTGCACAGGTGCAAGAGAGCCATGGCCAGGGCCAGGCTTAAGGAGAGATTATGGGAACAGTGTGGCTGAGCATACAACATCAGGAAGCCTGTAAATTGTCTCTGAAGATTAAAAGGTTTCATTAAAAACTCCACTCTTGTCTGTGATATACAACTAGGTTGTAGGGTCCTCTCTAATTCCCAGTTATTGGCGTTACAATACCGTGTGAGCCTTTGCTGCTGTTGTAGCAGCCTTTCATCTCCTTACGTCATACTCCTTTCTTTTTTGAAAGATAGGGCATTTTCCCCTTATTACTTCAAAGAAGGTGAAACAGTCTCTATGTTAATCAACACCTCTCTGTTTCCGAGGTGCTTAAATGATCCCATGTTCCCCCTCCAAAATTTTAATGCCTAAGCACCTTGCTGTCTTTAATGCATTTTATATTTATGATGTCCTTCTGAAGCAAGGAAGTAATCTTGTTCCAGCCAGGTGGGAGCTGCAGAGCCAGCTCGGGTCTCAGACCCAGGTAGACCCTGGCCCAAGCTGCTCCTTCACAGCACCTCAGCCCAACTAGTCTGATCTCAGGGCAGTGGAGTTTCTTCCCAGCTTTGGACCAGGGTGTATAGCCCCTGAAGAAAATGTGTTCCACGGGTATGCTGCAGAGACCAGGCTGCACATGGTAAGACAAGAACAGCCAGAACTCGACAAGCAAACAAAGCCCAGAAGAGTTCTGGAGTTCACCAGTTCACACTATGACTTTTACACTTTTCTCATTTTAGCTCTTAAGAAGACAAGTAAAAGAAAAAGATTCATATCCATTATAATGCAGCGCATTTTCTAATTTACCACTTTAGTTTGCTTGAGTTGCTGAGGAGTTTCACAAAGAGCACTGAGGAAGTTTATAAATATGTAAGTAAACATTTAAATCCTTTGAGAAACACTTTTTGTCACTAACTGCTGCAAAGGGAGTTTATTATTGATGAAATCAACTGTCCTGAATGTTCTAATTTAATAGGCACATACAAAAAAAAAAGTCTTATTTTTTCAGCTCATATGTAAAGAAAATCATCAGTCTTTAAAATTTCATAGATTTCTATCAATGAGGGAGAAACTAGGCAGAAATAAATGCTGGGTAATAAAAAATAGTCTTTAAATAATTTGATTTCATCTTTGATTCTATACCAAGAAATTTTTTTGCTTGTTTGTTACCAGTAAAACTGCACTGTGAAATGTGTCATTGATTGCAGAATAAGCTGAGGATGCTGCTACTAATAAAAACTCTAGAAGAAAATAATTTGTAAAGAAATGTGGTTTTTAAAATCTAGGATCCCTTCTTAACTAAATACCTACTAGAGAACATATTCTCCAGAGCTGTCTTTATACAGTAAAAATTAAATGAGAGCAGCGGTGAAGACAGATTACAATCAGAACAGACTATTTACCATGATATTTACCAAAAATTTAGGGTATTTTTGCTATATAGCACGTTGGAATGCCGTGTAGAGAGATCTGAGCTGGTCACTAGCAGCAATACAGTCATGTTACGCCTTGTTACTCCATGGAGACTATGCTACCCTGTTTTTGTAACAAGATTTAATCACCTCATGCAAAGCACTATGCTGTCCCAGATCACACATGCCTAGCTCATGTGTGTACATCACCTCGAAATACGGACTGTCCAGACTCATGATTGCTTCTAAAAGTTATTACAGATTGCTAAAGCTGAAGCATTCTTTATATGCACCAATTTTAGCTCTATCTCACATGAATAATGTATTTGACCCTTTCTTTACTCACTGTGCACACTTTGTGGCCTCCTCTCTGGACAGGCACATGACAGCTGTGTCAGTGACCAGAAGGCTCGCTTGTGCAGTGAGGAGACCATATCTGCAAAGAATCATCACAAAAAATAACAAGAGTATTATATGCAGCAGAAGAGAAAAACATGTCAGCAGACTGGGTCCCAGAACATCTACCCATTTTGCAAATCATAATTTGTTGATTAGAAGTCCTTCAACAAATATTTTATAGTTTAAATATTTTTAAGACAGTCTGTTTGCAGAATACCCGAAGTGTATAGGAAACCTATGCAAAAAAAACAATATAGCACAATTCATGCTTTCTAGGCAAAAGAACGGGGAAAGTCCTGTCAGCAGCCTGGGCTATGCAACATGGAAAAGCTAAGTAGACACATTGAGAGTGTAGCACTGGTTTAAGTTAAAATACATATTACTGCCTTGGATTACACTCTTTTCCGGGTTTATGTTTCCATTTGTCAATATATCCATAGCAAATTCTTCATGGCTTTGGAACATTGCAAGGGAGCAGTTTCTCCACTAATCTACAGAAATGCCTCAGTTCTTTGACAATGAGAATTACTTAGCCTTCTACTCAAGTAAATCAGACATTACAGGGTTCATGTAGGTTTAATGCTTTTTGGAGGAGTTGTACTACATAGGCTTGCTTGCACAAGGATTTTGAGAGCCTTTGAAAAGCCTCTCCTGGATAATATCATGCTAAATAGTCTTCCTTTCTGTTTGTCCCTGAAACTTTCAGTTTTCCATTTGACTCACAAAGTTCAGTGCAAGACACAGGATTACAAAACTTTTTTGTTACCTTTTCTCCTAACTTGCTGATGACTGAGGGGTTCCTTTTTGTTCTTGATCTCTTGCTGTAGAGAGAGATCTAGGTTGTAGAGGAAGGATACTTTAGCAACCTGCCCTTTTGTCATCATACGGAATTTACCAGTATGTAGGTCCTGACCTTTCCAGATACACCATCTTCCATGAACAGCATGATCTACTGACAGTGTTCCTTCCATGAGAGGTGAGAGGTTTTGGTTCCTGAGTCTATGAGGACTGAACACCAGCTCTGGAGTCCATGTGTGCCCTGAACTCCACCCACTCTGTCTTTTTTTCTATAACCCTTTAGTCCCGTAAATAACAAAGCTAAGGCTGATTTTTACCTAAATTTGCTTTGTGCTTTTTTTAGGATTACATTTTTTTAAAGTCTCTCCACCCCCATCTCTTGTAATCAATAGAGTGGGATCAATATTTAAGGGTCAAGACCTTTTCTTTTTCCTGTGGCTATGCTTTTTCCAGTCTTGCATTTTAAATAAAACCTGTATTCCCAGTCATCTGTAAAATGGATAGGAGGAAAAAAGCCAGCTGATTAGTGTCTCTCTTTTAGGTCTTAGGGTAATGGCTGCTTTTACCTTTCTAGTTTAATTCAGCACATTTACAAAGCATTAAATCTGTCAGTGTGGCATTAACTTCTATCATGTGCATATTAATAGGAATAGTAATCAAAACATCGAGTGAGTTTGGATGTTAAGACTGGTAATATTTTCTTTAAGTGCTAGTACACATTTGGCTTGGAAGGTGCTCAATATTGCAAAGGATTCTTAAACTAAGATTTATCTCTTATCTATATAGAAGTGTTTTGTGGTAAACCTGCTCATTTGTACCCCAAAGGGCATGACTTTGTCAGCATGATGATGTTTTCATAGAATACATTTGTAAAACTTTTTCTGCCTCTGTTAAGAAGAATGTTGATTAAGTGGAATCAGCATGTAAGAAAATATTTAGCAGCTGTTCTCCTATTGCAAATTCGTAAATATATGGAAATATAATCACATATATATTTAATGCCAATTAGCAAATACTGGTTTTAATTAAAACATGTTGAACTTTAAGGTACAGTTTTAATGTTACTGAAATTCATATAAAATGTAGGGATCGTGAAAGGAGAGAGCAAACATCTTTACCAATATACTAGAAAGGTTTTGTTAACAAGTCAGCTGAATGGGTTCGGAGGGATTCCTGTTTTGTAGGAGTTTTAAAATTTTACATTAATACAGAGCTAGCAAAAAAAAAAAAGCTTCTTTTAAACAGCACAAAGGATGAGATACAAATTATTCGTAGCTTCCATGTTGCCAACAGGTAACAGTGGTAAATTGAGAATATATTTTGAAATATTCTAAATCAGTTTTTAAAAATCAGCACTCTAACAGATTTCAAAGAATAAAAGAATATAGCTATGGGAATTTCTATTTATCACAGGGTAAGTACAAACTAAATGTATCCATTTCACTTATGTTGCAAAGTATTATTATTCAATAGTTGAAAATATTATCAATTTATCTGTATTCACTTTTTATTATGAAAGAGGTGCAAAACCATGCAGGTTTCAGTGATGTAGATAATAATAATCAGGAAAAGAAATACTCCCTGGTGAGGATGAAAGGAATGTATGCTACTTTTTAGAGGCTCAGTACTGTGTCTTTAGGAAAAGAAACACACATGCAATAGCATTTTCCTGGAACACACTAAAAGAGTTGTCTGGCTTTGTCAACTGCAAACTAAAAGCCTTTGCTCTACCCTCTGCTCGTATCTAATCATTTCTGCCTTGCACAAACCACCTACACACCTAACTCTTCACTGACAATGCTTTGCCTTTCCCTACTACCCTGCAAACACAATGGAAAGTTAATTGAATGTTTTATGCTTTAGCAATATCAAAGAAATGAAAAGAACGTAGGTTTCAACTGTATTTCAATAATAAGTGCATTAATTTTTACCTTTTAACTGGCACTTGTACTAATTTCCTTAAATGCTCTTTTTCACTCTTTTTTGATCTGTCTGGCATTGTCGGGTCTGATGATGAGGGCTTACTTCAAATGCAAAAAGATTAGCTCTCTTTCCTTTAATAGCACAATTATAGCTTGTGTGATGTCTAAATCACGAAAGATATCAAGGACAGACTTCTCAAGTCGCATCAGTTTATTATAGAAATGGTGGTAATCATTTTAATATCAAAATTACTCTCATTTTCTAGTGGCATTTAGGATTTGTTGGACACGCATACACATACACACAAAGATTAGTAGCCATGTACTTCTAATTTGACTTAGAAAATTGTTGTAAATAACACAATGAATTTAAAAGGATCTGTGTTACATATTCACCTCTACCCAAGATGTTGCTGAGGCACTAAAAGAATATTGCCATATCAAAGCAAGAACCAAGAGATACGGTTCGACATTTTAAGATATGCCAGAATCTACATCTCATTTTTGGATTTAGTTCAACATGGGACTTAGCACTAAACAGTAAAGAATAAATGTGCCTTCCTTAAAGATATGTAATACGTTTAATCCCATCAATGCTTAAGTCTACTTTTTAAATCCTGGATTTACTATGCTTTACCATGAGAGGGCAAGATTAAGATACCCTTTCTCATACTGGATCACACCTACCCCCTCAAGTATTACCATTAGTTATATTAGAACAGCAAGAAAAGTTCCTATTCGAGATGTGGGTCTACAAATGATATAATGGAATGCAAACCTAAAGGCAGAAGGAAGATTTAGCTTATACTCCAAACTGGCTTTGATTCACATGCATTCATGGAATGGCCATTGCTGGCCAAGATAAAGAAGAACATCAAATCACGGACGAGGTAACAGCTATCTTCTTCAAGAATATTCCCTAAAAATTCTTCACTTCTGCATTAGAGATAAAGATTTATAAATAACATTAATGCCTCCAAACATCTATGTAACATGTTGTGTGCCGCAGGTGAAAGACTGTTGTAGTGATCTTTTTCAAAAATTTTAGGATGTTGTAGCTGTTCAATAGTAGTTGCTAAGGAGAATTTGATAGTTAAAACCAGGAGTGAAAATACAAATTGCTCTGGGAAGAGCAAGTACGAGCTTTGATAAATTTTAAGTTCATAACAGATAAAGTGGAACAGTTTGACCCATTGTCAGTCTATTATAAGATGAACATTTGTTAAATTCTAATGAAAAAAAATGTAGCACTTAAACTTTGGCAGAAGGACAATTAGTTTTGGGGTTTTTTTTCCCTGAATTGAATAAAATCACATAGCACTGATTTTTACTTTAACTACAAGCAATAAATATGGGCTGCAACAGACTCTAACAGTTATTGGCTGTATCTACATGGATATGTCATACAAGCAAAGTTCATTTTAATTTCAAGCATACAAAATTTATGTCTACACCATTCAGCTTATCGTGCACTAAGCTTGAACATGCAAGAGCTGATTTTCTAGTGTAAGAACAACTTGCACCTTTCTGACATGCCTGGCTATAATCAGTCCAGCCAATCAGTGCTATCAGCACCGAGAAGCAAGAAAAAGACTGAGCAGCTATTATACTCCATCAGCTAACTCCTAAACACTTCAGGCAGTTGAGCCTGAGAACTTTTAACTCAATTTACATTAAGACATATCCTTCCTGCCACTTATGTGCTACATGCATTAGGACTATTTGTTTGTTTTGCATTTTCAGAAATTGCTAGTGAAGCACAGTGTTTGGGGACACACTGTGCCTCCAGCAGGCACCTGAGAAAGTTTGTAGGGTAAACAAGCTCCCAGTTTCCCTAGTCACAGTCAGTAGATTTATACATTAATGTAATGAGAATGAACGATGAGCTGTCATTCATCAGCAGATATATAGGTCTGTCCACAGAGAGAAGATTTTGGAGGTGGATAATCTTTGCATTGTTCAGCTCTGCTTTGAATACATCGATTAGAGAAAAAATAAAAAAAACAGGCAGACCAAAAGGAAATAACAGAGGTCTGAAAAACTTTGGAAGCCAAGCTGATAATGTCATTTGTAAGACTGAGCAAAGTAAGTGAAGAGGGGATTGTCTGCACAAGTTTCACTTCTGTGACTGACTTTTGAATAAACCCAAGATAATTAGAGGGTGCACCAGCTCAGGACTCTTAGGACTGACACAGCACATTGTGGAATGCATAATGTGAATTCTTATCTTGCATGCTGGTTAACTATCTTATAAACACAAGGCATAAGCTCCCAGATTCAAAATTTAAGCTAGCTGGACACAGAAAACTTAATATGGCTTGAAAGTGGGCATGCTGTCCAGGTGGAGATAGTTGGAGTGTTGCTGACTAAAAGTGTATTTTTCCTCCCCAGTACAATTCTCAAAATCATGCAGTGATAACCGTCATATATAATCCCATTCCAGCACATCAGGGCAAGGTTAAGCAAGGCATGGCTAGGAGAATATTAATAGAAATGGTCTCTTTTTAATAACTGAGGTGTGTATGCTTGAGAATAACAAGATGAATATTTTATGCTATTTACTTGAATTTCATTTTATCTCTTAAATACATTAAATTCCATGTTACTTACCACTGACAACTTATGAATTGGAGGAAAATTTTAGCTTTTACAGGTTTAGCAAAAAATAATAAACATTTAAAAATATTTTAACTTCATGTTAAGAATTCATTACAATAAATGGAAAACAAATTTTTTTTTATTCAGAAATAAGATCCAACTTTTTAATTGTATTAATAAACTTAGGAGAAAATTAAGACTTTTCTTTTGCAGAATTTCCAAAAGAAAAATTTTAAGGGAGAGGCTAGGACTCATTTGAGTCCCATGATGATAACTTTTTACAGGAGCATAATCACTCTTACTAGAATCTATTGCACTGTTTTATGGTAATTTTGATGAAATATATGTGCAGAAGTCTCTTTAACCCTTACTCTGTCCGTTTTTTTTCCTATATCGTCTTGCCATTAAGATCCAGTCTTCTTTTCCCTCTCTTGCTGAGCTTATTGAATTTCTATCTGCCTACATCATCTACAATTTCCTGATGAATTAATTTCTTGCAGCCTACTTCTTGAACATATTCAATCAGATTTCAATCTTTACTCCACTGAAACTTATCTGAAACCTCGCTTGAAGTTTGTTCTATACTTCTAGTCAAATTCCAGGGCCTGAATCTTCTTAGATTTCCCTGTGACATCTCAACAGCTCTTCACATAACCTGCCATCCTTTTTTTATGAAATCTTGTCTTCATTAGTTTTTTTCACTCCATGTTGTTCTTCTCTCTCCCAAAACAATGGCTCAATATCTCCCTCAGTGTACACTCTTAATCTTCATCACTACTGTCCAGGGTGACCTCCCTCCCCTGGTTACACAAAAGGTAACATGCAGCCTTTTGTAGCTAATATCTTTTCCATTATGTAATATATATGAATAAACAAGGATCTACAATGTATTAACTATGAAGATAAGAAATCAAAGCTATGGTAGATGAGATATTGTTATAGCTGCATTAAAAATAAAAATAATTTTTTAAAAATGTTAACAATGGAAAAAGGCAACTGGAAAAATGTAAACATAAGGCTAAATTATACCCCTTCTAAGCTCCAGGGAGGGAAATAATGCAAGCTTAATTGTGTCTGGTTGAACTTTGCCATTTGGATGGCTAACCCTTTTCTAACATGGTCTTTTTTTATATTAATAACTGTCCTAAATGATGTCTTTTCCTATTACAGTGACATTCTATCAGCACTTTGGGTCTGATGAAAAAAAAGTGAGGCATTGAAGGAAAATTGACTTGGCAAAATTGAGAACTTGATATTTGGCACCATCCATTGTTAATGTCTTATAAACACCTTCAAATATTATTTGTAATTTTTTTAATGTCAGGTGCTAAAGTCTATGTTTTCTTTCAAGATCTCTTTGATAAGGGACAGAAGAGTGATCTACTCTAAAATGATATTGCTTTTCCAAATAAAGGTGTCAGAATATCTGTGGGATATGATCTGGGTTTTCAGATATGCTTGTGTGGTGGGCTGACCTTGGATGGATGCCAGTTGCCCAACAAGCTGCTCAATCACTTTCCTCCTTGGTGGAAGGATAGGGGAGAAAATAAGAATGAAAAAAAACACATCATCCTATGGGTCAAGACAGTTGACAGTTGTCAAAGACAGTTCAATAAAGCAAGGGAAAAGGTTGAGCATGCAAAAGCAAAGAAAGCCACAAAATTTAATTCTCTACTTCCCAGCAGCAAGGTATAACCAGAAACTTCCCAGGAAGCAGGACTTCAGTACTTGTAGTGCTTGCTCTAGAAAACAAATGCCACAAACAACAAAGGCCCCATCTTCTTCTTAGCTTTTTTTGCTGAACTGCTGTCATATTGTATGGAGCAACAATTTGGGCAGTTTGGTTCAGCTATCCCAGCTGTGACACCTCCCAACATCTTTCCCAGACTACTAGTGGGGGGCAGGGGGATGGGAGCAGAATGGTGGAGAGACCCCTTTGATGCTTTGGAGCACTGCTCAACAGTAGCCAAAACATCAGTGTGTTATCACTTTTCCAGCTGCCAATGCAAAGCACTGCACTGTGAGGCTGCTCTGGGGAAAACTAACTGCACCTCAGCCAGGCCCAACACGCTTTGCAAAAGGTTTGCCCTTCTTTTGGATGGCTTGCATTCTCTTTCTGTGTGCAGTTTTCTAAAATGTTTTCCATGAGTGCAGAGGCAGGTATTTTTCCTAAATATGCTAGGCAGTGTGGAATAATGTAGTTCACACAATGGGCAAAGTCCTGGTCTTATCACATATATACATACATCTCTGGCTTTTTCAAAGATTTCTAGTATGGTTTTGTCAATTTTGGATCAAAACAGCTCCTACAACAGACAAAAATAGATGACACCCAGTTACACAGCAATGACACTGACTCTAGTTAGAGTAAATGCAAGAAGAGGAGGTAATTTTTGTTTGTTTCTTTTTTAAATTGTGAGTGGCTAATTTACTGATTACTAAAAACTATCAATGGGTAGCTTCTATCTCAAATATTAAACATTGTATTGTATAAGTTACTGGGGAGACTAAAGAACCATAAACCTGCAAACCTTTTCCCTATAAAGTCTATCCTAAGACTTGACCTGTGTAGCTTGGAGTAGTTATCTGTTTTAATGTTTGATCTTAAAGCACATACGTATCTGAGTGAATTATGCAATATATTGAAGAAGAGCATTTAGCAGTTTTAAGAAGAGACCGTGATGAAATAAACTAAGTTAAAAAAAAAAAAATTAGAAATCTCATAGGCCTAAATTGAAGCCTGCCTTTCTCATTGTTTCGCTTACACATTGTGATGACTTTTCCTCTCTATTTTGGCCTACTTACAGCTTTTCTTTTTGTCTTAATTGCCATAATGTAGTATATACTCACACAAACACACTTTTAGAGGTATAGTTGCTCCTAACTGTTTTTAATTGTCTGAGGTTTCAGAAAGGATTCAACCCAACTGGAAACAAACCATGGCAATAGACAAAGAGCGAGAACCCAAAGGTTCAGGAGATGAACTTCATAATGAGATTTTTCATCATAACAACAAATAAAAGCACAATGCTCAATTCAATTTTTTTTTTCATAGCACATCACAAATATTTCTATCCTTTATCCCATGCCTGAAAACCACAATATGTAAGTCTTAGCAGTTCCATTTAACAGCCAAGAAATTAAGAGACACTGAAGACTAAGACTTTATAAATAAAAGCACCCAGTTTGAGGTAACTGGGGCCTGACAGATGAAAACTTGAGCACCACAAAATTATAATAAATAGAACTGCAGATCATCAGGTTCTGAAGACCTACCAAACAAGCTCTCCTCAAATTTACTGAGGAAGATCAGTGAGTTTTTTAGAAAATGTCTTCCTAAAAGACATGCTGGACATCAGAGTTGCATCTTACTGATAAAAAACCCTGGTTTTTTTGGAAGAACTAGATCCTGAGGGTACACCTCAACCAGATGTGAAAGATGGTTCCTGCTTCTCTCTTCTGAACATCACAGTTCTGGAGGATGCTGCTATGGCAGACAAGCCAAGGATGGCCCCCAAAACACACAGACTGCTCCTGTGTAGGATGTGCTCCAACCTGGGCATTGGCAAATGCTAGTCCCCGGCATCCCAGCAGTGCAAACCGTGGGTCTTCCTGCAGAACTACGGCTTCACCTACCGTGCAGCACCTGCGATCAAGGCTCGGGCAATCTAAGGGGAAGAGTGCCACCTACTGAAGCACCAGCACGAGCTCTCGCCTCGTGCAGCTCAGGAAAATGCTGTTCCATGGAGAGAGCCTGGACAAGGCCTGAACCAAATTGTTTGCCACAAATTTGAGCTAGAAAACAAACAGACAGAATCACAGTGGAATAAAGTAAAAAGACTGGCCTGGATCACAGAGCAGATGTTGCTAAGTGTTACCAGGCAGTGCCGGTACATGCCTGTGACTGTCGTGCATATGTCAGTGCACAAACAAGTAACTGGTCTAATAAAGATCCTGAATTTTGATATTCACTCCACTAGAGAAAGGCTAGAGTGAGCTTTTCCCTCAGCCATTTGCCAATAGGGTTGCTGAAGCCCAGAGGAGAAGAGGACACAGTGATGAACCATGTCAAAGAAAAATACAGAGATTAAGCACCTCCTTTTTAAAAATACTTTTCTTTCCAATACTTTTACAGATTCTTTTGTTTTAATCTTGGGATCTATCAGTCTGTCTACACCATTTCATAACTATTATGCAGCAGCTTAGTTTGCACTGCTGAAATACTTCCACAATTCACTCAATATGTCCTGTTTTATTTACAGCCCCAATCAAAATCACCTGAAACTGACATTTTTCATGTAGAATCCATTACGTGGCACAGTGCCATATTTACATCAACATCTAAAAATATACGCAAGACTTGGTTGGAAATCCAGCTAGCTTACTTTTCAGACCTGTTCATCTGAAGCAATATAGAATTCAGATCTTTTGGAATATTTCAATCACAAACATTTTCAAAAGACACTAAAAAAAAAAAACAAAAAAAAACAAACCCTGAAACAGAACTGAAATGGTTAAGCATTTTAGTATTCACATTGCATTCATAGTAAATTGTGTAATAGTTTTCATGTCTTAATTACTTAAATTTTATATTGAGCTATAGTGATATTATCTCTCTTTTTGTCTCCACGCAATTGTATTTTATAATAGCTTTTATTAGGGCCTACATGAATGGAATTTTAAATGAACACATCATTTCTGTTACTTCTGCAGTTGAGAAAAGAGAATGCTTTTCTGATATTTGCAGTGAAAAGTGCTTCCTTTGTGTTTTATGACATATAGCAAATTGTATTAGGGACATATTTCGAGCAGCAAAGTAACTAAGAGGAGTACAGAGCATTTCTGTCACTTTTAGTGACTCCACCTCAGTTTGAAAGTGGGTGCTGTGCCCAGCATGGAATGATGAAATATTCCCCCTTGAAAAGCTTGATCGTGTTCTCACTGAAATAAAAGGGAAAACTTCCACTGGCTTTCACAAGAGCAATATCGGAGTAGCAGATATATAAAGTAATGGCATGTTTATACAGTCTGCCTACCTACCTTTCAAAGCAAGGTCAGGTCCCCTAGCTCACAAGCTCTACCTGCTTTGCCAGCAGTGCATACCTTGATACCATCATGAGTGGCTCCAAGGTCTCAGGTTGCTCCTTGCATTTGAGGTGTCTCCTTGAAACCTGTCTGCTAAGCCATTTCCTTCACCTTTATGAAATCCTTCTTAAAGTTTCCCTTCTGCCAGCACACCTACACTCAATCTGTGTGTAGGATGTGCAAATCAATTTAAATAAATATTTGTTTTCAATTATTAACAGAAATAACAAGGTATGCATATCCAGGGCTTAGACAGGCAAACAAGATACCACAAGGTAACAGGTGTCTGATGAGCTGCAAGAACTGCCTGGATGCACACTATTCTCCCCACAGGAATGGCAAAGTGAGTCAAGTCAGCCTCATACATCAGTAAAAGTAGGATAAGCCCACCCCAATTACCATGCATTTGTTGGAGACTAAGAGTACATGCATGGGCAGCTGCCATACATCAACTGGTACTTAGTAACACTTTAGGTACAACTTGTTCATCCAAACTTATTATTGCTAATCTGCCATTTCTCACAGGTAATTTTGTAATTGTAATATGATCATTTAAAATGTGTGCACAAACACATGCTAAGAAATCAAGAAAGTGGGAAGGGTAAGGGAATCTATTAGTCCTATTTTAAAAAATCCTGTAGACCGACTTGCACATATTCTTTCCTTATAATTCAATTTTAAAAACCTGTTTACAAAAGTTTTAGTAACACCTGAGCATCATGATAAGCATTGTTTACATTTCTAAGGCCTGTAGGAGATGCCAGCAAGAAATGAGAGCAGGTAAAGCGCACCATTCCAAAACATTGATGAAAATATTACACAACATCTGAATTTCATTCAGTTCTCTGCACATGTACTCTTGTGAGTCTCTCTATTCAACTGCTGGGCCTGATTCTGCCTTCAAATGTCATGTCAGGAAATTTCTTTCCCCCCCCCCATGCCAAAAGCTGTGAAATGTCACCTTATTATACACCACAACTCCTTCTATGGCTGAAGGAATTTGCCTAGCACTACCATTCAGTGTTTCTCTTGCTGAACAAAGTGCCTTCGATGCTGATCTCCAAGAATAGTCACTTATTCTGATAATTTTTTATTTTTAAAATGGATTCCTTTCTCCTCTCTCTTTTTTTTTTTTTAAATTAACATGTCCACACTGTTACTAAACATAAAGTTTTCTCAAGGAACCAATTTTACCACGTTTGTTTGGGTGTTATATGGATGTTCAGAATAGAAACCAAGAGTACAAAAATAGATTTTCTTGATTTATGAGGCATTCCTGTTTGCAATTCACCATCAGTATGTGCAGACACGATGCAGTCAAGAAATGAAGCATCTGGTTCTCCCACGTTTCATTTATGAACTTTAGCACCAGATGTAAATCATTCATAAAATCCCAAAGTGTTGGAAGAGTCTCTTCCTTCATTTTAACAAACATATATTCCAAGTACTGTACCTAACACTTCACATCATTTGTTACAAATGATGGGATCTGAATTTTAATGACTTCCAGAAATAAAATTCAAGAAAAAAAAGAAATAGGAAGAAGAAAAACAGGTAAGTGTGGCACTCCTTGTTTCTGACCATGAATTCACTTTGAAATAAAGAGATGTCATTTTAAGTTATTATAAACAAACTCTACAGGTTATTACCTGCATACAGAATGTTTTGAAGATAACAAATCCATTACCTTATGACTATTCTTCTCCCAAATCCTTTCCATTAGTGTCATGTTCATGTCAGCAAATGCTGATTCAACTTCAAATCTGAATTGCTTTCTTTTTCTCATCCACCAATCTCCCTTCCTCTCCTCCTTCAATCCCACTTTCAGTGCCATTTGTACAGAGAGCCCCTCTTGCCTTTCTCTCAACATATGTAATCCCTTCCTCCTCCCTTCCCACTCCTTTGTTTCACTATGTGCATTGAATTTCATAGGATATCTCACACTTTGGGAATTAAGCACTTGCCAAAATAATTACAAGATCTAGGCCTATTCTTTAAGGCAAGGAAATCTGTCTTCTCTGAGTTCAAGAATCCTTTCAACAATATGCATTAGACAACGCTTTCAACAACAAATCAGTCTTTTCTGGCCCTTTTTTAATACTACATTTCTTACATATTAATTTAGCTGCAGAATTATCAGACATGCATTTAATGCACTGAAGTTTCCTTACAAGAGTTATTTGAGGAAGTGTAAAGAAAGTGCACCAGCAAATACAGCAAGAAGGCTCCTCTGTGAAGGACCTCTTGCTGGACAAATCTCTACATGAGAGAACAGAGAAGGTAAGAGGATTCACAGGGTTACAGAGTCTCCTCAATTCTTCATTCCTCCTGACACCCTCTTTACCCAGTTCTTTTGTTGCCATTCAGGGTAGCTCTCTTTGCTGTCTTCTGTCCTTGTACAGTTGCTACCCTGTTAAACTTCTTCATGACAGAGGGCAATCAGCTTCAGTGTACAGATAGCAACAGTAGAAAAATATGGTAACATCCATATAGTTCCAATAATAACAAACTCCTGGAAAAATTTTCCCATACATAAGGAATTTTCCTTTTACTTCAACAATATCTTGCATTTGGTTAATTCTTTATTAATAGCTAGAGCACTAGTCATTATAGTAGCTAAGCATGTGGAGTCCTACATAACACAACATTTACCTCCAAGAAGGGGCTTGAGAGAAGGAAGGGCTTTTTCACCTGTAACCAGGCTGTAAGTAGTCTACATGAATTGATAAGGCTGCAGAGCAGCCTCCATATATCCCCCAGCCTGATGTGCAACACGTTCTGCAGGACAAGCCGGGAACGTAGTAAGTTGCTTTTGTCAGTCTGGGAACACAGCAGGGGCAGATCCATAGGCTGTAAATCTCAGAGATCTCAAATGCAACTTTAACCCACAGTTTATAGCATAAGCTGTAAATCAATTGGTTGGGTGACTTGAGCCCTCGAGCAGAGAAGGAGTCTTTCCAGTCTCTTGCAACTGTGTTCTCCAGCATAAACAGCAGTTGTTCATCATCCTCTGCTCAGGGACAGTTGGAGCTCCAGTTGAGTAAGTTCCTCTTAAAACTTAAAAAAACCCCAACCAAACAACAACAACAAAGAAAAAAAAAAAACCTCTCAGCGACTTTTGAAGCAGAGTAGGTGTTCAACAATGTGGGCAGCAACATTAAACTGCATCATTTAAGACAAAAAATGAATGATGGTGTATCAAATCAAAACTTCAGGGGAGATTTAAGTACAAACAATATGAATGCTGAAGCTGAAATCTGACCTGAACTTGGAGAGTTAACATCTCTGTTCCTGAGAAATGTGATACAGGAACTTAATTGATGGCATGTCCTAAGCAACTCAGCCTCCTACGTCACCCCAAAGATCCCATTGTCGTAGCTGGCACTCCACTAGAACACTGGTTATGGGAGGCAAGTGTCCAAAACCACCAGTATCACACCTCTGCAGCTGGGGGATCGATCCCTGACTGGTGTTAAAGGTGGTTTTCTCCTAGGTTTCACCTTATAAGTTCCATCCAAATCACCAAAAACAGTTCCTGACCTAGCCAGGTGGGGGACTTCATGTGACTGCAAATGCTGATGGATTGCTATTAGAGGTGATCAAATAAGGAGGAAAACTACTCCACGGGTGAAAAACCCTGCATTTAAAACAAAAACAAAACCAAGAAAGAACATGCAAATTTTTTTTCAGGAAAAGCTTTTAAATAATTTTAAAACAATTTAAGATTGCCTACTATGAGAGAAATCTTGGTAAATATAAACTTTCAATATTTCTTCAATTAAATTTTTTAAAAATTGGAAACATTAATGTTATACTAGAAAACCATCAAGACTGCTTTTCCTTAAAAAAAAAAAAAAGGATCATTTTCTACAGACACATTTCTGTTTTGCCTTTCAATTTCTACTGCCTTTTCTTACAGCCAAAAGTTAATCTAATTCCTTACTATATAGATCATAGACTGATTAGCTTTCAATCACTATTGCCATGTGTAAATAGAAAGAGGTGATCAGTTGCACTCTGAGAGCTTTCCCTGTGAAAGATGATAATTCCAAAACTCATATCTCCTTCTCCCTTGCAAGAATTCCAAAGTTGTGATTATACATATATTCATAAGGATGTAGTCTCTGTCAGGTTCTTTTAGCTTGGTATTTTTGGTAATGCTCATCCACATTCTGCAAGCCCTATTAATGCAGAATGGATGTCTCTTCCCATATGTAATTCCTGATGACTTCAATAGACCAGTTATGATGCAAGATTCTTAATGGCAATGAGAAGCAATGAGAGCATCTGACTACGGCTTCTGTATTCTCAAAGTCACTACTGGTAAAGAGAGAAAAATGGACAAATACATGATCTTTTTTTTTTTTTTTTCCCACCTTAGCTTCAATTTCTTTTCAAAACAGGTATAACTATTACACCTTTTCAGTTTTTTCTTTTTTTTCATAGTATCTATACTTACAATCAAAGACAAACAAACAAAAAAATATTAGCAACAAATCCAGTTCAGATAAATGACTAGTAATGTCTGCTATTTGAGAAATACCATCAATTTTATTTTATTCCTCACCTTCCTACCATGTCAGAGGCTGCAGAGCCTTTCAAAACTTTACAAGCACTAATTACAATCTCATCTTAGTCCCACAGTACTTGGGCAGTCTCTCTCAAACTAACCAAGGCAAGAATACCACCTCCTTGATCCATAATGCGCTCATCCATTTCACTTGTCTGCTCAGACATCCCAGGCCAATGATTTATTTGCAGAGGTGAAATTAGCAAAGTCCCCCCCTTCCAAACACATGTACACATACTTTTATAAACTGGTTGAAATATTCAGTAATTTCCCAGTGGGAATGGAGTTTCCCCCTCCCTCTTCTATGTATTTTATACAGTTTCCATTATTATTTGATAAATGTGCTATGACACACTATTTACCTCGGTCAGCAGCTCTAGGAAGCTTTGTGAAGCTTTGCTCCCTATTTCTGCCACCCACTAGATATTTCACAAATAAATCACATTCCCAGATTAAGACAATACAGTTTGGTACTGAAAAGGGAGAAGTGAGGCAAGATGAAATTTTCTGGAGGAGACTTTGGTTTTGTTTCTCTTTCACTTTTGAGCTGTGTAGGGCTGGTTCTCAGCCTGTAACAGTTGTGCTGCCTCAGTCAACTACTCTTTTCTTTCAGTGGCAGGAAGACATCCTCTATTCATTGTGCAAACTCTCTGTGCTTGAGGTTCCCAGAGAAACATTCAGAGCTCAGTTTTCAATATAAGCAGGAGTAAGTTTAAGTATATATCTTGTATTGCACATATTCATAGGTATGGCAGTAATCTTTTCCAAGGGCAGGAAGTGTGCCAGGATGTAGTGTGGGAAAGGAAGTCCATAGCCCTGTCCTGCTGAAAATTAAATAAATAAGTTTAAGGTGGATGATCACAGGCAGTATTTTGTGGACTTGCCTAATGGCATATTACAGTCAGAAATTTGAGGGGAAGAGGACAAGTTACTCTCAAAAGAAGTTACCAAATGACATTACTGTGGCAACTGAACATACTCTCAAAACAACATTTGTCAGGGAAAAATGGGCGTCATTTTATCATATTTTTAGAAGCAGTTGATACCAAAATACAAAGACACTATGGGGACTCCAGACACAATGAGTGGTTTGGGAAGCATTTTGAAATCGAGGTAGATGTGTCTGCACAGAAGTGTGAGTCTGAATATGGCAATATCAAACCTGATTAAGCCTGTTTGCTTGAAAATTGCTGAAAAGTAGATCTTTCCTAGAGTCATAGGCTGACCTTCCAAAACTAAATACAACCAAAAGCTCAAAGAAAATTAGGTCCAGCATAAAATACTGTCAGTTGTACCGACTGAACCTGTTTCAAAGAATGCCACTATTCCAAACACTGTCTTATTAATCCCACCAATACAGAGAAATCTGTGGAAAGTGAAAGAATAGAATCCAATCACAATGTGATTGACTCCACATTTGAATTATAGTCTTTCCTTCTTTGCCATAAAATAAAAATCAGGACTGACTGATAATTATTAGAGTTTTGTATTTTTTTTCTGTATTTTTCAGTTGCAATAGTTTTTAAAAATAAGTGAACTACAATAGAAACATACAAGATATAGGGTGTTAGTGTTTCCTCCCCCAAGGCTTCCAGGTGCCTGACAGCCCTCTGTTAAGCTTGTGGAAAAGCACTTTTTGAACTATGCTCAAAGTGAGGTATGTCATGGACACCAGTGCTGTCTTCTCGCCATCTTCACTCTCAGGTAGCCAGAGTCCTTGCAATCCTGCTTTGAGCTCACTAACAAAAGTAACATGTGGATGTCCTTCCTTTAGGGGCTATGTGTCTCAGTGCTCATTACTTTTCCTCTTCTGCTATTCTTGTATGGAAATGTTAAGGCTTTTATACCCAACAGTCCCTCTTAAATTCATCAGAGATGGTGAGGGTTATACCTTCTCACCAAGGCTTCCAGGCTAAGCTTCACCCTTCAGGTAAGATAAGCCTGCTTGCAACGAAGTAGAACAGTCACAGACTTTCTGTTCTAGTAACTCTCAGCCCTCTATGTAGAAATGCAGAAGCTGCTACTGGCTCCTATTCTGTACATCCTAGGATAGAAACCAGTTAAAGGGCAGTACCCTCAAACTGAATGTGCAGATACAGCAAAACCTTTCTCATCTCCTACATATCTTTGGAATACAACATCTATCCTTCATGTCCTCTGTAATGTTAGAGTGAAAGGTAAATATGCAGGTTATAAACAGCGAGCAGTAACCTCAAAAATATGAAATGTGGGTATTTCCCTACAAACACAGAAGTCCAGTAGTAAAACTCCAGTAAAAATACCTCCACACACATATTCCTATATTAAGGAAACAATTAGGCAAATCTTTGTCACAGGTAATATTTAGACTTCTGAGAGGTGTAATGAACGGGATGACATAATATGACATATTGCAATAATTTAAAACTTACATTATGCAAAAAAACATGGTATATCAATGTAAGCGGACATGGCACATCCTACAGATGATAATTTCCCTCTGTCTCAACAACAATATGAAAAGAAAAGCTTGCCATTAAAAAAATCTTAACAAATAAATAGAATTTAGTTACTGGGGGCAAAATCAGGAATATCAGTTTGATTTAGTAACTTGTTCAAATGCCAGTAGTGGTCTTTTTGGCATGACAACTCATATTTCTATAATTATTGAGTCCAGATTGTCATGGTGTTTATGTGTTCCTGTGTCTTTGCTTCTGCTTAGCCCTATTGAAAAGATGTGCAAATTTATAGTAATAAGAAAATCAAATCCACCTCAACATGCTAAAATAATGAAATTGCCAGATTTTGTCTTGTTCATGACTTTGTTAAAAAATAAAAATAATTAAAGAGAAGCAGGTGAATTATGCATGTTGCATCCTAATAAGAAGGGTTATATGTGAAAACCACCAACCTAAACGATAACCCGATATTATAGAGAGCTGTCAAATTTTAAAGTTGAATCAATGGGGGGACAAAAGGAAACAATTGTGTGCTGGGATAATTTTTGTTGTCATCCTTCCCCTTTACAAATTTTAAAGCATTCATGAGAAAGTTTGTCAAAGCAGTCAGATTATTTCATCAGAAGACAAATGAAACTCCAGTGTCTTAGAAATGTTTATCCTATATCTCTCATTTTCCCTGTCAGAGTAGCACCACAGCAAGGAAAAGATAATTCTTTCTATGGTTAGCCTGGCATCATGAGAAGGCTGTTTGACTAGGCAGCTAATTTTGGCTTGCTGAGGGATAATTAGCATAAACTATTTTTTCTAGTCACTCATTTTCATTAAACTTACAGGAATTTAAATAGGGACTTCCACTCCAATCAAATTTGTCAGAACTGGGCCTTGCTTTCAATAGGCTTTGGGCACAGCAGACAAACAGTATAGTTGCATCAACCTTCTCTTGTGAGGGAACTGAACCAGAAACTGAAGCTTTTCATGAAGAAAAGTGAATCCTGTTTTGCAGTTGCTTTATATTGCAATTTCTTATTTCCACATCTCTGCTAGTGTATATCATCTCCAAATACAGTGTAATACCACATAAAGTTTCTGCTGCCATGTCCTTTTTCCACTTCCTCTCTCAAATCCATAAGGATGGCCCAGCTGTATAAGACCCCTAGGTCCTTCTGTGGGTGCAGAGCAAGGATGTGTTGTGCTGAGCTGACACCACACACCACCACAGGCTTGCCAGTGTAGATGGAATAGTGGCCAGCACACTAGTGCACATGGAACAAGTGAAGGCTGCACCAGAAATATATCCCTTCTCTCAGAAAGGTGCAAAAGGCATGTCCCTGCTTGATAAAATCATCAGTTTTTCGGAAATTAATTAAGAACTTTATATTTCTGACACTTCTACTACTCCAGCAAATTTTGTTGAGAGTGGACAGTGGCTTACAGAGTTAGTGGGGGATAGAAACTGTCAGAGAGGTAGACATCATGGCAGTATGCCTCACTTCCTTAAAGAACAGGCTAAGATGAGAAGGCTCATGTTCACCTGATTGTAAATGATTTCCTGTCACTGGGTTGTGTTTCTGTGACCCCGGTCATTTAATATGTTTGCTTTTCCCTATGTTGCCTAATAGTGGCTTGGCAGCTGTCCTGGTTTTAGTAGCCAGGATCAGTTTGTCACTGTGTGGATGTGTATTCTAAACCCTCTATGTCATTTTTCTCACAAAATGCTCACAATGGCCCATTTGCAGCAGCTGCCTAAGGCACACCCAACCCCTCAGGCTACAAACTGGGTGTTTAGGAACTTCTGTGAGATAAGGAAGTTCTCCTGCCACCACACCCACCTGAGGGATCATGACTGCTAACGGGCCATCAGGGATGCCTAAAATATGCCATTGTTCACCTCACAGAGTAAATCACCCATTGTGAAAGTCTCCACCCTGGGGGAGGGACTGAGTGTTCCCATCAGAGCCCAAGTGGATATAAGCTTGAGGTTTTGAGACTGGGAGCATTCTTCAGATCCAGAGAAGGACTAGAGCCTCGATCAGACTGAGACTGCCACCAGACTGCAACCATTATTTTCACCAGCAGGTTTCTTGTTTTCCTCTTACTTTGAACTCAAGGTGTCCACGTGGTGCTCAGAGCAGGGCTTGGTGAGCTCCATTCTGCTTGTGCCCCACTGTGATGTACTGTACATCTGGTGTTTTTGTGGCACAAACAAATTTTCCTTCTGTATCAGTGTATTTTGTGATCTTTTATTAAATTGTTGTTCTGACTTGCAATCCCATTATGAGTTGGATCAATTTCTCCTGCCACTTTAACTCTAAACCAGCACAGCAGCCAACCTCCCTTTGACGATGACTTAGTGTGCTGCTTTTCCTGTCTTATTCTATGAAACAAATCTTTTGATGTAACTAACACAGCTCATTTTGATGAGTCACAGAGTCAGGAAATGTAAAGAAGATGTGGTTTTCTGAAGAATGCAGTTCAAACAAATGTTAGAAAAAATCGTACATATGGTAAAGTTCATGTCTACCTACCTACACGGTACGGAATCATTTGTTATCGTTCCTTGCAACACATCTGATCGATCTGGGAGGTGGGTGGGGAAAACACATGGAAAGATGTTCCATGGTACACATTTGACACCCATTTTCTGTCATTCTTAGAAAATCCTCAAAAAGCTGAGCCTCACTTGCCTCTAACGTGCAGTCTGTAATTGCTGCCTTTATTTCAATTAATGTTTTAAGAAACTTGTATTCTAATTTGATGGGTCCAATAGAAAGACAGAGAGGAAGAGAGAGAGGAAGAGAGAGAGGAAGAAAGAAAGAAAGAAAGAAAGAAAGAGAGAAAGAAAGAGAGAAAGAAAGAGAGAAAGAGAGAAACAAAGAGAGAAAGAGAGAAAGAGAAAGAAAGAGAGAGAGAGAGAAAGAGAGAGAGAGAGAAAGAGAGAGAGAGAGAAAGAGAGAGAGAGAGAGAGAAAGAAAGAAAGAAAGAAAGAAAGAAAGAAAGAAAGAAAGAAAGAAAGAAAGAAAGAAAGAAAGAAAGAAAGAAAGAAAGAAAGAAAATATGTTTGTTCCTGTGCTTAACCAAAGAAATAAAAAAGCAGACCCACCAAGACTCTGAATCTACTTTTCCCCTGTTCCATCCTAGAGCTATCACCACAAAAATATTTTTCCCCTACATGCGGTTATAGATGTTTTCTCTATCTACATTGGAAAGTAAAACTATACAGATTTTCACATTTCTTCTTCTGCGATTCTTGATAAACAGGAAAGACGACGACCAGGGAAAGGGAGGTGCCACAACCTTCTTCCTTCTATCATTCTCTCCAACAAGATGAGGGTGGGGAGTGGAGAAGAACCAGGGCAATAGGCTCTTCTACGTGGCTTTTTAGCATTGTTTTACTGGAGTGAAAAAAATGCCCTCTGCTACATCCACTGCTTCATTAAGGATGGGAAAAGGTTACAGATGTTTTTAATACCACTGTATTCTTTAGAATGCAGGAAAGCTTTCTCATCGTGTCCCTTGACAAAAGCAGCAGCTCGAAGAGCAGGAATGCAATAAGAGCTTTTCCACTACCTCCCCTCCTGACTCCCCAGAAGTCTGGATTGCCACACACAACAGGAGATGTGTAGTATTTCTTCTCCTTCCTCCTCTCAGGTGCTAATGTCAAAACAGAGTAAGTTTGCCAGGCAGTATCTCAAAAAAATCATTGCTGAACACAGAAAGGGAAAAGGAGCTATGTCTAACAAAGCAGAGATCATTTGGACTGGACCTTAGGAGAAGTCACACTGACCTGGTCAGTAATTCTTTGCAAGATACTGTAGCTACAGTCAGACCACCAGTGAGCAATGGAGAGATGTACATGGCTACTACAAGCCTTTTTCTTTCTAAAGGCAGAGAAATAGTTGAACCAAGCAGCCATCACCTCCTTTCAAATTGTGACCAAATGCATGCATTATAGAATATTCCTCTGAATAAAAATAATGTAGTTATTTGAAAATAAAACATGACTTTTTTTTAAGGAAATGGCAGAGAACAAAGTGCACGAGGCCAAACTTTCTAATAAATGAGATTTATTATGGGGAAAAAAGTCCAATAATTGCATTTTCAGGGGAAAGGTCATTATTACTTAGAAAGAGGTTAATAGAACAATATTAATAGCTTTTTACAGGGCAAAAGAGATAGATGCAGTATTAATATGAATGAAAACAAGAATGAGGATGCTCCCTGTTACCAAAGTTTAGGCTAAAAATTCAGAAGGTCAAATCCATCTTTCATATTCCCCAATATAAAGAATTAGACAGTATAAAATGTTATCAAGCCTTTTCATTGAATGAGTTTAACAGAAAGTAGCAGAAGAAAGTGATCAAAAGTTTTAGCCTGAAGCCAACAATTATAATCATGGCTCAAGTTCTGTGTCTCTGGGAGAGTCGAAGGAAAGATTGTTGAAGATAAAAGTCAACATGACTCCATCACTGAACTTTTACTAAAGCAATTGCAGCAATTTTATTTGACCAATATTTTAGATTAGACTAATTTTCTATAGTAATGGAAAATTGCCAGAGATAAAAAATAATTTGCAATATACATTAATAATAATGTTGCATTACACATCCATAATGCCTTTCATGCAAAAATCTCACAGTACTTTATAAACACTTAATTAAGTATTCCAACACCCTGGGAAGTAGATGATTTTTTTCTCAACCACTCCTCAGCTGGAGAATCTAAGGCAGAGACAATTTAAAGACAAAACATTTGCCTCAAGTTATGTAATTACTAGAACTGGTTCCCAAAAAGAAACCAGTAGGAATGAAGGCACATGCAACAAATACTGCCAAAATCAAACAATCTTTCAGACAAAAAACATTCTGCATACTTTCCAAATTTTGAGCACCCAGAAATCTTTTAATACACTTGAGAACTTTTTCCCTCATGAATATCTTTACACACATTCACAAAAATATATCATCTACCAAAAAATAAATCAGCAAACAAATAAATAAAACATGTTACAAAATTATTACACATCCTCACTGACAAAACTAGCAACATGATAAAATAACAAACCCCGAGAACCTTGACTGTCAATCCCCAGCCCTGACCACTAAAACTGATTTTCTCTTTTAGAGAGTGTTGAGTGAAGAAGAAAAGAGAAATCCAAAGGTGATTATAAAGATGGTTATTATCACTTGTCATACACATGAGTAAACTATTAGCATGTTTTAACTACAAGGCTAAGCAGGATCTGTCTAACTAGTAATTCCAGCCTGAAAATGCTCAGCAGTACCACACCAGGACTCACAATTATGTAAGTTTGCTATTAAAATGCAAGTTGGAATCTACTGTTAAATCTCCATAGTGACAAATACACTGAAAAGCTGTCCTACTTTGGAAGATTAAATTGATTTTATTTTTTTATTATTGTATCTAAACACTGTAACTTGTTCATTGTACTCTCACTAATTCAGTTTTACTTTACTAAGCACCTCAGACAAGAGAATTCGCTTGAAGTCACAGTCATGCTGTGAAACATATATATTTAGGACATCTTTTCAGAATACTGTAATTATAAGTATTTGAAGTCAAAACTCATAATCGTGCATGATGAGGGAAAGCTGAGGAATCTTTTCGTTGAATGTTTTGGCTGTGAAGAGCCATCCATTCCACTAGTTTTAGGGGACATCTGTATGTTATTTGGGATGAAATTTTGCCATGGAGTTAAATTAAGAAAATTATTCAAGGGCTATTAACTCCTGCTGTGGAATTTCTTTTACTGCTAGTAGTAGTGCGTTCTAGAGTTGTTTGAGAAGGAGATTGTTTAATGATGTAATGGGGGAGATTAAGGTAAGAGATTAACTCTTCAGTCCTGTGTTCTTCATATACTGGTCAGGTAAAGAGATGGATAGTAGTATCTTACAGGTTTTCTTTTCTGTGATCTATTTCTCTGAATAAAAAAATTTATGTCTAGCCTTTCTCACACTGAATTCATTCCTTTGGTCTTTAGAAAAGGGTTTTTGGAAGAGAATCTTAATGTAAGTCAAGGTAAATTAATTTGAAATAGTGCAAAAAGCATAATGTGAACAAAAGAAATTATCATGTGGTAACACATAAGGGTTTAATTTTCCTATTACTAAAGAAAGACCAGGTGAAAGCTAACAAATCACAGCAGCACAGCACCACATGGAAATCAGCATCTTACCTAAGTGGAAGTCACAGCTGATGACTTTGCAAAACAAAACACAAATCCCTTAGTATTAATGAGGTACCCACTCATCATGGCTTTTACAAGGCACAACAAAACACTGCAGAGTAAGAACATTCATGAGTTTTGGCTATCGCAGTGCATGCAGTCTGCAGAAAATCACACGGGTAGTTCAGCTTCCTTAACTGCTGCCAACAAAAGCAGCCAAGTGAGAAGGACACACAGATCTGGGTTCCCTCCCCAGCTCTGCCACCTCGTCAGGAAATCACTTCCCTCTAATTCCTCTGCTTTCTGCCTGGAAAATGACTTTCTGCAGGGAATTTGAAAGAAAACTGAGAGCTTTAAAAGGATACTTTAAAAATATTCCAGTGCAATTCAGAGATTGACAATGAAAGTATTTTGTTTTCTGAGACTTTTTTTTTTTACTTCCTTGCCATCTTCACAGGTAGATAAATCAGTCAGTTTTTTCAAATAGAGATATTTCTTAAACATTTTAATGTTCCTGCCCCTAAAACTGACTTCTGCACAGTCAGTATTGAAATCTACTTATGTTTCAAACTCTGTGGTATTATGTGATTTTGTTGGACAGGGAGATGGATACAAAGGAACAATAGGTGTTGCAAATATTTTAAAATTAAGCTATTTCAAGTATTTTAATCTTAAAAAGTACTTACTCAATTTAATCACAATCTTCATAAAATACTTTAGTTGTCAGTAAGTCTTAACCCAAAAAATGTAAATGCTCATGGAATTTTATGGGTTTGTTGGTGGGGGGCTTAACATTTTATTTTTAATTTATTATCAAGTTGTTGGAGAGGGGTCAAAGACTTATAACAAGGCTGTAGCTGAATGCTTAATTAGGAACAGTTAATCACCTCTTCAAACACGCTGAAGAGTTACATAACTTAGCATTACAATTCCTACAAGATAAAGACAGTTTAACTTGGCTTCCTATGGAAATAAGCTTTATGTAACTGTTTTGTCTGTCTCTCCATCTTTCTTTTCTCTCTCTTTTACTTTCCCTTCAATAAAAGGCTGAACCATTAGCCAATTTGAACTTGAGGGCTAAAAATCTCCAAAATTATATTCCTACTGGTTCTATGAAGACAGTTGATGAGATAAGAGAGAAAGACCTAAATCACAGCCCTAGTTTTCTCTAAAAGAAACAGAAAAAGTTACAGGGAAAGTGAGAACTTGATGTGAGATTACTATTCGTAATGCCTGAGCTGCCAAACAGGTTGGCTGCTTTAGATTTCATGGGTTCAATTTCCTTGTACAGAGAAATAAATGGGCAATTTGATGGCCTAACCGAGGCCTGCTTGGATTGCTGTCCTCTCATGGGTCAGTGGAGGTAACTCTGCCTTTAGTCCAGGCTAAAAATACAGACCTTTAGGAAGCATATTCCCACAGTATAATAAAGATTAATGGTTTATGTGATTTTCCCATTTATTAGATTACTAATGCACCCTATAGTGTTTAGTCTTTTGTTTTAGCTGCAGTGATAATAGCTGGTGTATGACAAACTGTCCAGAGGTGCTCATGATTGTCTACTTCAATGTACACTGAGGCAGTCAGGTCTATATCAAAAGCAATTCTAAAAATCACATGCCAGGATAATAGTTGTTTATTCCTAAAGTAATATCTTGACCAGGACAACCTTCCTCATATGGTAAAGCCAAACTACTCTGATGTTAAGAAATCTTGTCTTTAAGTCCAAGTGCTGCTGTCTGCCTTTGACTTGAAAAGCTAGAGGAGAGACAATTGTTTAAGGCAACCGATCATTGTATCTGTGAAGTATTCTTCTTCATTTTATATTTCTTATAGATTTGTACAAGACAAGCTTTTAAGTAAATATGAGCCCCCCAAAATTCTTGAATTTTCAAAAATATTTGGAAATTGCCAGACTTTGAGAAACTTTGAAAATAAAAGTCTGTGGATCATTCTTATCTTCACTAGTCTTAAGCAAAAGCCCAGAATCTCATGTTTTAGAAGACTGAACATAAAGATTAAAATATTATAGTCCATGCTTATAAACAAAGAACCTGGAAAAAGCTGCATGTTAATCTACTCAGAATTTTAATCTAGTTTTGGCATTGTGCAGTTTTATTTGGTAAGTTACTGTATCATTATGCTCCTGAGGATGAATTTTCTCTCATTTTTTTAACCTGGTTAGTCTGACCTCCCAGGAATGAAACAGATTTAAAGCATGAAACACTCATGGTATCATCCCACAGTCAAACTACCATGGACCTACTGAAAAAGTGAGCCAGGGATGCAAAATACTTGTTGTCCATCTGAGTGTTTTTCTCAATTCTGTTTCATTATCTCTATGTATTGTTTTCCTCTACTTGTCTACAGTTGTTATTTTTCTATTTCTCCTTTCTCAGTCATAGTGTTCCCAATAAACCCATTTTAATTTTATTTCATATAGGATTAAACAAAGAACAGTATTCATGATGCTCAGAAACTAAGCATATAGACTTCCATAACTGTTTCTTTAGAGACAGAACTGAGGGAAAATGTGGTACAGTTTGTGGTATGGCTGAAGCCATATATTTGCGGTGGGCACTAAAAGTGTTATTTTGGTATGAGGGGAAAAAGCCACCGTTTTTTCAGTTTCTTACCAAAGGTAAACTCATTAGAGGTGTTACAGAAATAGAGATATGTCTATCTCAACATTATAGTACGATTTCACCAATGATAATTGGGTATACACTCAGAGCATAGTATTCAAGAATCAATAAAGAAGATATAGATATACAACATAAAAGAGCAGTCATTGAAAAATCCTCAAACAATGAAATATTTAGAATAATTATGAAGATGAATATAATGCCTCATACATCTGCATGTCATAAAGAGTAGTCATATTTCTTACATGAGTACAAAAATTAATAGTTTCATCAAATTTTTGTACCGATAAAGATTTTTTTCTTATGGTTATAGAATTGTGCTGAAGTATTTAAATCACTTGTCAAATGTAAACCTACTTGAACAATGACACTTTAAAAATATAATGTGAAATCAGACATCATTTCTACTTGCTAGGATTTTTCACGTTGTCTTATAACATATAAATGGAGAGGCTAGATGTAGAAACAGTAGATTTTCAATTTTAACCTTTTATTTCTCCCTAATTTCCAGAATGTAATTCTGCCCCCAGCTGGTTAAGACATAGCTGACAGAGGAGATTGAAAGTGAGAGAATACTGAACCTATGAACTCTGCTTCTTCTCAGATGATGACTACAATTTGCATGCAAAGTATCAGCAGCTTTAGTGTTCAGCACAGGTGCTAATAGATTCTAAGTCCTTTCTGTAAGTATATACTGCGCTCTCTTCATTATAGTACTAATAGCACAAAGGTGAAACTGCTTTCAGGAAACAGAGTTCATTGATTACTCCTACGGAACATTACAATTAATGACATCAGTGTGCAGCAATTGCTACACCTGTATTAGAGCAACTGAAAAATAGGAATTTAATACATGCTCTTGTCCCCGGTAGATTCCAGAAAGTTGCATACATCTGCTGCATGGGATGGATTTTTGCATGGTTCCTATTGCTCTTTTTCCTCAAATTCTTAGCCTGTTTTTTTGCAAACAGAGCACATGTACAGAAAAATTTACGTGACTTTCACTTCTTTTTAATAAATAACTGCAGCCCATCCTTATCTCCCGGGGAGGAAGGAACACAAAGGAAAAAGGAAAGTATAGCAATAGAAAGGCAGGGAGATAAGTTGTTATTATTATTATTACCTTTTGAAACAAAAGCTTTCATTCACCCTTCAACCTTCCTCCACTATCTTCTATCATATTTCAGGACATGTCTTCTGATACAGCTGAAAAATAGATTACAAATACCTTCAAATTCATCTAACTTACTTTCCATTCCATATATCATCTTTTCATATGCAGCTGTTTCTGTCACATCAGCAATCCACTCCTTCAGTAACAGTGATGCATCCTTTCAGTTTCGCAGTATTAGTTTTCAATGCCATGAGACCAAAGGGAGCGATGCCAGGAAGCTTAGCCCCTTTATTTAGACTGTGTATATTCAAATAATTAAAACTGGCAAGAAAATATGATGTAAATGGAAAAATTCACTGGAAATTGCTTGCATAGAACAAGACAAAAAGAAAATAAAAGCCAAAACTGACAGGAAAACCACGATTACTTTTTAAATGTCCAGATTCTAAAACCTATGCAAATGTTACCATAAGTGCAAAGTAAGAACAAAATAAAATAGTCCCACTAAGTGAGGAATGATAGAGTCTGCTAACTGCTGCTGTCCAGAGTTTCCTGCAGCCTTCATATCCTAGTGTCCCAAGCAGGCTTAGAGGAGAGGACAGCCACAAGAATCCATGGTCCATGTGAGCCCTGTGAAAACTGAGGAAACAGAACTGAACATGGTGACATTTTGCCGAACCCTACAGGAGTATGCATGGCAAAAGAACTTAGTGAGTTTACACAGCAGATAAGTGGAATTACAGGATGGAACATTGCTGCTGAGGGAACACATGATCAAAGCAATGGGATGTGAATACTCAATCCATTAGCTTTGACAGAAAATCCCTAGTGTAGGTTTGGAAAGAGGCAGAAGGAGGAGGAATGTTGTTGGGAGGTAAGCAGAGGACAGACCCATGAGACACAAGTAATTGTTAATGAAGACTGATGTAAACTCACAGGATTACTTCTTGACCCAGCACTGACCAGATGTTGAAGATTCCGGAAGTGAAGAGTGTACATATGCCTGGAGTAGGAAAGAGCATACTCAGTCTGACACATCAGGAAATTACTGGATATCATGAATTTATCGGAACAAAGAAATCTGTCTCTCAGGATGTAAAGAGCAAGGCAGGGCTTGCACTGCCTGGTGGGCATCATGCCTGAGGGAACAGAAAGGTAGAACACTGGTCATTATTTTCTAACTTAGAGGACACAACCATCCCATACCTGACATATGAAACTTTTGAAAATGCCCTGCAGTCAATTTTAAAGGTGTAATTTCTCTTTACTATTGTCTTAGACCTCTAGTACTGATTTTGAGTTTGCTCCCAATAAATCCGGTTGCAGGTGAGCTTTTCCCTTGTTTCATAGCAGCTGGAGTTTGTTTTCCTCCACCTCTTGCTTGTTACATAGCAGCATTTATGTAAAGTATCCAGTCAAATGAGCAATGAAAAAACTATCTTCTCTCCACTGTCCTTTTTGAAAGGTCTCTTCATTGTGCTTTTCATTAGAGGTGATCAGGAGATGAAGCTAGAGGAGGGGCTGAGCACACCCTAAAGACATTCAGAAGAAAATTTGTTTGACAAATCGCCAGACTGAACTACTGTGTCTGCAGAGGAAAAAAATGTAAAAGCAGCTAACTTACAATCTGAGAGCAAGCATTCAAAAACAAACACGCAAAAAAAAAAAAAAAAAAAAAAAAAAAACAAACAAACAAACAAAAATCAACCAAAAAAGTGTTCTCCATCAGGAGTTAGCTAGAGTGTTGTGGTTGTTTTCAATAGGGCCAACTTGTCTACTGATTCATGAGAATACAACTGCCCTGACATACAATAATAGAAAATATGGGCCATAATGTGACCTGAAGTTAAATGCCTAAATACTTGCAAAGTGCATATACTGCACCGACCACTAAAAGAAGTGAGAGTATCCTGGGTACTCTGACGCATTTCCAGTCTGAGGATTTTATATGCCTTTGAACCTTTCAATATAAAGCCTGCTTCCACATTATAATCCTAGCAGCTCTGGTTCCACACATAGCTTTCTTTTTCAAGGTTTCCCTGACATTCCACCACACCCACACACATCACCCTCAAGTTCTTTTAAAATTCTGGAATAATTTGTGGTCAAAACGAAATCCAAATTAAGTCCATCTGGGGAAAGTGGAAAAACCTGAACTCCATCTTGTTGCCTTGAACATCCTATGGTTGCATAACAACAAAATGCCTTTGTTCTCACAACTAAAGTATGCATCAAGAATCAAAGAAGCAAGAAAAAAAGGGAATGTTCCAAGCTATTACTGTAACAATCCAATTACAATGCCTATCAAACTTAACTTCACAGGTTATAGCTCCTAATTGCCTGACAAAAATTGACACTTCAGTCGCAACAGCATAATATAATCAGAGTCCAAATTAAATTTGATCGTGGGCAGAAAACGATGCTATCATTCGGCGGCATGGAAACAGGAGATCAACTAGCATGATATCAAGGATCAGAAATGAAAATTATTCATTAATGGCAATGGTTTTCTGATAATGGAAATGACACAGTTCAGACGGCTTCGTAAAAACACTATTAATTAAAAAGATGATAGACCTAACAAGGCATAGAAACCGGTGGAACCTTTCTCTCTGCTTGTTAAGGTGAAGGATGACAATGTTTAAGAACAGAAGTTTACACACTTTTGTGAAAAGTATTTTGCTGATTCTGTAGCAAGTTTACTGGTTCTTGCTTAGTGAAGCATCTTTCTCTAGGGTGCTATCTTATAGGTACATAAAAAGTGTCTAAGGCCATAACATGGCATTGTAATAAGCATGAATACTACCAGCTATAAAAGAGAAGGGTCCAATTCATAAAAAAATGCACATGGGATTTTTGCATACTCCCAAGATAAAGCTGCAGAGAAAACTATTTTATTTCCCTGTACAAGCAGCTCTGTCCCTTCTTTACTCTGGGGAGATACAGAGGTGTTTTATGCTGGAAAGAGATCAAGGCAGAAATCTACCTCAAAAGTTTCCTCGAGCAAGAAAAGGCAAGTCTTGTGCCTCAGACTGCTAGAGTTCAGACAATGCCTCTATGTTCCTTGCACAGAGCTCCAGATATTACCACAGTAAAAACCTCCAATACTAATACAATGCCACAGTATCGTGTTTGGAACAACTGTCTCAAAGGGTTGATTGCTATTCCATTGAAACCACTGGTTTCTTCTGCTACAGCTGGAACAAATCAAACTTCAGTTGTCCTGTTTGAGGAAGAAAAGGTCTATTGGCTTGCTAAAAACCTCCATGATCTACTCCCATGTGCTGTGCTCAGGCTCTACACCCTGCAGGATGGGTCACTCCCCAACACACATAACTAAAACTGCTCTTGAGGACCGTCAACTCCTTCTTCTTCAGTATCTGAGAGAAGCAAAGAAGCATCCCCTTCCACAATTCCTTGCTCCACAAGCATCTACTTTGGAAATACAGAAGCACAGGCCTCTGAAACGTCTTGCTGTGGGAAGCCAAAAATTCAAAAGTCTGAAAAATAAAGAACTCTCAGGAAGAACAAAAGGAAAGAACAGGCAAAGAGATGTTTCTTTGGAAAAGGATGAGTCAAAGCAGATCCTTCTGACCCTAGAATGCAACTACAGTACACTTGAGCAAATCAGCAACCTAGTAAAAAATTTCATGTTCCTTATATTGTCTAACCAAGAGTCACAATGCATCATCTCAAGCTGTCTTCAAACTATCTTCACCTGATAACTAACACCCTTGAAGATTACCTCACAAAAATAAATAAATAAATAAATAAAATTAAGCTAAAATAGTTAATACTGATCTGTTTGGAGCAGCTCCAAAAACTGAAAAACATGTAAATAATGGATATACTTTTAACTTTCTTTAATTATTTGATAGTCTTTCTATAGAGTGAACAAAGCTTGCCTGGATTGCCGACTCTGATTTTAAAAATAAAACCTTTTGAAAAAATCTTTAAGAAAAGGCCTACCTTTGCTTTTAAAAATGAAAGGAGATGATGATATTACCTAATCTGTATATCAGCACTGCACTATACAAGTACGAGCTCTAGGACAGGTCTTCCAGTTTCAGTGCATTTTATTGAAACACTCTTTAGCTCTTTAAACACAATAATTTAAAATAGATGCAAGGAATGTTGAAATTCAACAAGTAGACAGGTGGAGAGAGTAATATACATGAATGGAGGAAACAGACATCCTATAACATCAGCTATCATGTCATAAAACAATATTGCAATCACCATATGAATATCTCTTGGGGTTTAATGACTTCATGACAGGTGTTATGATACATCCAGAAATTTCAAAACTGTATCAATAATTCTTTTTTCATTGTGTAACAAGGTTCAGAACTAGGAAGACTGAAAAATAAGGAAAGAAAATAGAGACCAGAGTTTGTGGTTTTTGAGGCTATTTTAATAAATGATATAATTGTATTACTTGTCATGCATTCTGGGCAATGATGTAAACTCCTTTCTGATAAGAGTGGCACTGTTCAGGAACGAAAGTGGGCCCCACAGCAGGGAATTTAACACAGAGGCAGCCAAAACTCAAATCCATTGTGACCATTAATCCTGGAGTGTAAGGTTATAGATTGAGTCATCTAATGGATAAATTCTACTCCCCCCTGAATTCCAGTGAATTAAATCCCATACATGCTCTTTAAGCATTGCAGGGTCAGATTCACACCCACTAACTCTTAGCCTTGATGGGTATTTTCTGGTTAATATGGTTGCAGGAAATATTAGTTGATGTACTTCACTGTTTTCAGGGCATGTTCTGTTTAAAGGTGGTATTTCAGGTTAAAAAAAAAAAAAAAAAAAAAAGAAAGAGAACTAGAACATTTAGACTAACAAACAGGTCAGCAGCCAGGATGCTTTGCAAACTAATAAAAGATATCCATGTCCTTGTCTCTGCAAGGACTCATTCAGGACATGCTGGTGAGTCCAGATTACCAAACCACCTTTTACTTCACCACCTGTCTGTTCATCACATCCTCCTTTCCTGTGAAAATTTCAACTGATCTTGAGTTCATACTGCAGACAGCACAACATCTCACATGAAACAAAAGCCTTTTCTACCTTATCTATGCTAACAGTGTAAAATCAAAACAATTATCATTCCTTAGTTCAACCCTCACCAGAGGAGAATCACTGTAAAGAGATTCACCCCTCTGGCATCCTACAGCCATTGACCTTGAGGGCTTAACAGGAGGAAAACCCCTTGCTCAGGTAGGGCCTCTGTGGTTAACAGCCTTCCTACAGACTCATTGCAGGTTGTAACTCGTGATAGGTACAACCTGAAATTCTTCAGTTTTCCAGCAGCACTCCCTGAACCAGGAAATACACAGTATTAAGAAGAGAATAAATAATGAAATTAAGCTTAACAGGGTTGCTGGCCCATTTTCAGCTCCCCCATTCTAAAACTTGCAAGTATCACCATTAGGCACTTTGCCAAGTCTATTTCTCTGGTGAATTCAGGCTTGTGCACCACTTGAGATGAGTCTGTTAATGACTACAAAAATCCACAGCTGTTTACAGTTTAGACTCAGTGGTGGACCAGGCAATAAGCTTGATCCAACAATGAAGTTGTTGGACTCTCACAGCAAGAGTAGACATTGTGTCAACTATTTGCTTGCTCATAGGGTGAATGACTATCAGGACAATTTAGCAGGGCTATACAGGACAGGCAAAGGAGTAGGTATGGATTGGAGAGAAGCTGTGCAGGTCACTGCAAATGAAAGAAGAAATGTATAAAGGAACCAGGCTTAAATAGTTTGCAAAAGCATAAATGAAGTAACAAATCAACAGATCAGGAAAATTCTGTGCCACACATCCAAAACCAGACAAAACCTATTTAGAAAAAACTTCAAAATCAGATCTATATTTACTTGTAGAAGTCTCCTGTGAAATGATTTACTGTAATTTTTTTTCTTTTCTTTCTCTCTCTTTTTTTTTTTTTTTAATTAGTTGCTTGCCATGCGAGGGTTTCTTGTGGAAAGTTTGAGGGGTTTCATGTATGAATAAATGGACAAACAACTTTTCACAGTAGGGTCTGGTTTTCAGGAAGATGATATGTGCTGGTTTAAAGGTAAACCAGCAGGAGAAATTAACTCAACTGAAAAAAAAAGACTGCAAGTTAGAGACACAATTTAATAAAAAAATTACAATAAATAGAATGATACAGAGAAAAAATTTGTTTTAACCCACAAAAGCAGATCTATCATCCAGCACCCTGGAGCACAAACAGAATGGAGTTCATAAGCCCCTGTGCTGAGTGCCACATGGTCCCCCTGAGTGCAAACTAAAAAAGGAAAGGAAAGCCTGGTGGTGAGGTTGACAGTCGCAGTCTGGTCAAGAGTGGACCGGTCCTGTTGAGGTTCTGGTCCTCTGGATCTGACAAGTGGTACCAGAAATCCCAAAACCCAAAGATTACATATGCTCAGGTTCAGATGGGAATGCTCAGTACCTCCCCCAGGGTGAGGAGTTTCACAATGGGTGATTTATTCTGTGAGTTATGGGATATTTTTGGAGTCCTTGATGGCTCATTAGCAGACATGGCCCTTCAGGCTGGGTGTAAAGGTGCTAATGGCTCCCCAGAGGGAAGTTATCACAGCTGAGACATTGGTATGAAGACAGGAATGCCCTCCTATCTCACTGGGTTCTTTAACAGCCAACTTGTATCCTGAGGGGTCAGGTGTGTCCTGGGCAGCTGCTGCAAATGATCCATTAGTAATAGTTCATGAGAAATTACATGGAGGGTGTAGAATACAGAGTTTTGGTTACATTCACACAGTGATAAACTGGTCCTGGCTGCTGTAACAAGGACATGATAGTAAAACACAGATTACAAAAAATCTGCAAAAGGCTGGTGGGAAATATAAGAGAGGTTTATATTAAACTTCACGTTTTTAGAAACGGAAAGGAATGTAATATTTAAAAAAAATTCTAAGAAGGTGTTTCAGGTAAAAAGGGTGAATCAGATAGAATATGCAAAAATGATCCTACCAGGGGACACAATTGTTCAATAGCATATCAATGTGATATGGGTTGAGGACATCTCTTCTAACCATGCTCTGGCTACAAGTCCAAATTGTCTTCTGACTAGGAATAGATGCAATAATCTACTTTTAAAACAAACAAACAAAAAAACCCAACAAACAAACAAACAAAAAAAAAAAAAAAAACAAACAAAAAAAAAAAAAACCAAAGAAGGATTCAAATATTAAAAATGGATGAAATTAGAAAATTTGCCAAAAAGGTACCTTGTCAATGCTAGATTTTGAAGCATTACCTGGCAATGTGCAGTGGGCCAAGTTCATTTCACTTAGAAGCAGTGCATTTCTCATTAAGACAGCATTTTTAGTCTTTTCAGTTAAGATAGTTCCCAGAATCATCCACATCTGGTGCCAAGGGGTTGTTACAAACTTATAGAAAGCTTGTCTGTGTGGGTGAACAGCTGATCAAGTAATTGATTGACTAGACAGTATTAAGTAAAAAGTATAAAGGGAAGGATGAAAATATTTCTGGTAAAGTGAAACCCTCCGTATTTACCGAATAGATTGTCCATAACAGGAAATGCTTATTTGACTGCTTGATTGCAAAGTCAGGAAGGTTCTAGGCCTCACTGACTTCACTGAAGTGCTGACAATTTATCACCAGAAGATCTGTGCCCCTAAAATTGTTTCTTAATGCAATGGCAAGCTCTTAAATGCATAAAAAGTAGGACACAGGAAATGCAAACATGAAGTGTCTGTTATTCGGTCACTTTTCTTACCTACAGGATTTTCTAAGATACACAGCTCCAAAAAACAGGAAGGAAAAGCAGTAGAAATGTGGAAATCCACAAAATTCTGTTTCAAATTGAACTCTCATTTTTGACTTACACATGAAGTACACCTCAGTATGAAAAGGGCAGCAGAATAGCTACTGCAAACCAACTTCCTTCAAGGGCAAAGCTGTGCTGCAGCTTTCCTTGACTTGCTGTCTACCTGAGACTTTAAGCTCTCAAAACTTGCAGGACAATTTTAGACTGCCCACCCTCAGCTTTGCAAATATGCTTTTCATGTAGGGGGGTTAAAACTGGATGCCCAGTTTCCAGCGTGTGCCGGTGAATTGCCATCTGAAAATGGACTACTTTACCCTGTACCACAGATGCTAAAAAGAACCATCATCAGAGAAGATAAAGGCATTTCTGTGATCATACAGCTTTTCCAAATTCCAGCCCACACCAGAGAGAGAAGTAATATCTTTGTGTGACACCTGCTTACATATTTCCTGGAGTGACTGCAACATAAATATTAGCAGCCGATAAGAACAAGAATACCATACTGTGCCATATAACACAGTTCACCGTGATTGTCCAAGGCAATTGTTATTCAGCAGTTAGAGGTCAGAAAACAGAATGCAAAAATCTGTACCATAAATGTATCATAATGGAGATCTCAGACCTCATGGCTCAAAATATTACATGACTACACAGTTTCTGTCCATGCACCCTCATTTTACATTTGATTTCTTCAACAGTTCAGAAAATTCTTCCAGTATCATGTCAGATCAAAGTAAATGTATAATATGCATGAATAGGTCCTATTTGTATAATATTAACAATGTCATTTCTGTCAGAAAAATGAAATTAAGAATGTAAAAAAAAGAAAAAACAAAATTCAATAGATTAAAAGCAACAACGCAGCAAGCAAATTGTCTGTACTTGAGGAGGGGAGGTTATTGTAATGCACAAGGTTTTTGGTCATCCCACTCAGCTCTCCCTATTGCCTAAAGCTACAATAGTATAATGGATTGCAGATACTGTTCTCTATTGATACCTAAGGGATGAAGCCTTTAGATGGTCGCCATTGCAAAATATTTTTATTTCTCATCCATTTAAGATGTCAATTTAAACTTCAAGAAAAAACGGAAACTGCTTTTCTTGTAGACTCTTATCTCAGACTTGGTTAAAGTCTGAATCATAACACTTACACCCTTACCTCCTACTCATTTTTCCTGTACATATTATAGTAGAAGCAGCTACTGCAGCAGGTATATGCGACTGTGTCAGGTGAGATATCATGTGATCTAACAACACCTGCTAACAAAATAAATGTGCCATGATTCATCATCAGTTAGGTAGAGAAATACTGCTTTTCTTTTGATTTTATTAAAAAATAAATAGGTGCTTCCCCATGGCTAAGATCTCATTCTACAATGCATAGGAGTTTGCTGCTATCTGCAGGTAAAATTCTCTATTACTGAGTAAAAATCTGAAAAGGAAGCCAAGAATTAATCCTCTGGTTTTAATTGCAGCTTCACATAATTTCATGTAAAAATCTCAGATCTAGGCAGGGTGAATGAAATACAGAACCCATACATGGGGATGAGAGGAATGTTTTCTCTCTAATACGACAAGCTACAGGCACACCATTCTTAGGACGTTTTGCTGTCAAGATCTGCTGGTAACCACAGGCAGGATCAAGGTTTCATGCAGCCATCCAAAGCAATTCTGGCACCCTCAAACTTTTGCAGAAACAAAGAATTCTTAGGATGTAAGAGTATTCATCTGATGCTCAGTAGCCCTCAGACGTCCTCTGAGCTGTGACAGGCTGCCAAGGGGATGGAACATAGAACTGGTTCCACAAATGCCAAGGTTTTCAGGGAGGCTGTAGTCTATGTCAGGAAAGGCAGTTCAGAAGGGTTATGGACAAATTGTGATTTGTCCTTCTCTTCATACGGCAGGCCTAGCAAGCCAGATGTTATACAGATCATGCCTCACAATTCTCTCTGCTCATTCCACTACAAGATATGGTATTGTTTCCTTTTTTTTTCTTTTTTCTTTCTTTCTTTTTTTTTTTTGTTTTAATTTTTATTAGTATTATTTTATTTTTATTTTTATTCTACAGAAATAGAATTAACTGAAATACAGTCAACATTCTGAAGGACAATTGTTATTTAATTTTCCTCACTTTTAAAGTAAGAAGCAGACAAAAAATGTTACACAGTTCACTATATGTGAATTCTACTACCGCTGAAGTATAAAATATGTTGCAAATAATTTCTAGATTTATAGTTATCCTCCTATAGCACTTTAGTGTCCTAGGACACATTAGCTTAAATTCCTCAGGAATACTATGGGTGACACACTTTTACTGTTTTCAGCCTGAAATGTGTAACTTGAGATTTGTTTCAAAGACAGCAAGCAGGACAGCTTTGACTATTCTGTGGATACAATGATAGAAGTCATTAAACAACACTTAATCAAGCAAGATCATGTTGGAAGAGTCATTACAGGAAATACTGGCTACAGGAAATTACATGCCCCACATTATCTCATCAAGGCTTAGATAGTCATCTTGCAGTTTTGCACTGCAGTGCTACAGTACAGCTCTCTAGCTTGTTATCAAATGCACATCTCCAAGGCTCTGATCAAAAATTAAAGAATCGCTGGTGTTAAACTTTTCCTACCCGCCTTTTTTTTTTTTTTTTNTCAATTTATGAAAAGTTGACAAAACTTTTGGGTTGTTTTCAAAGCAGAGTTTCAATATGAGCTGAGTTCAGCTTGTGGGTAAGAGATGGGTACCAAAATCACTTAGCACAAAGAGAATACATAACACATGAGAAAGAAAATTACAAAATATCCATCACCAAAGTTTCTCCTTTTAACCTTTAAGTGTAGTCAAAACCTAATGACTTGCTAATTATCAGGAGTTTAATGATGCCTCTAAGCAGAGGTTGTACTACAAGGCATGGTGTCCATGAACCTCTAGGATCTGGGGTTACCTCATGACTTCAGCCTGCAGTGTGAATTCTCCTGTTCTCCAATTCTGCTTCTAAGAAAGCTTTCAACTCACCACCCCCCTCCCCATTGTTGCTACCAACAGTGAAGGAAACAATTTTGAACTCTGGCGTAGGCTGGGCTCCAGATGGCTGCCAGCTTTTTAAGTGCCGAGTTGACTAACCTTGCTCAAAGCAGGTCTGTCGAATACAGTGCTTCAAATATCAGTGTCTGCTGGGATTGCATCTATATATGTGGAGTCCCACCGTTCCCATCACTAGCAGAGTTGAATGAGTGAATCAGGAGCAAGAAGGATAAAATGGAGGAAAATGCATGAGATCTCTCCCTCTCTGATGTTGAATCAGCCCATTACACAGCAGGGAGCAGCTGAGCATAGATTTTCCTTGAGCTTGCTGACCACTAAAAGCAAATTAATATAACCCAGGCTGAGAGTGGGGCTGGGAAAGGCCAAGAGGTTGACTTCCATGTGGAGATGAAAAAGATTGTCCTGAATTCAGCCCAGGTCAAAGAAGTGGCTCAGGAATGAGCAAAGTTATTTCTCATCAGAGCCATTTGGTGAGAACAGAAACCATGGGCAATGACTAAAATTCAGTTAATTGATTATGATATTTATAATTGTTCTTATGCATTGACTACAATAAATACATCAGCCAAACCATTCTGGAGTGGATTCACCCACTTTCTGAGAATAAAATTTATGGGGACAGTTTGATGCTGTTTCCCTGGAGTCTGCCAGTCTGACCTCAGCCACAAATAACGTATTTTCAAATGTGAGGAAATAGCTCTGGGATATGAAATATCTGATGTAAAGAGAAAAAGCAGCATCTTCATTGCTAGCCACAGGAAGGCCTGTTTTCCATGGTTCTTGCCCATACAAGAGTTAGTGCATGAAATATGAATTGCTGCTCAACATTTAAGCTTCAGAGAGCCAATTAATACTGCCTTCTCAACATGGGTTTGGAGGCCATTTCAACTAAATCCTTTGTATGAAAGCAGTTGCTGCACACTGGATTTCTACATATTTCTGAAAGGCTGTCCTTGGTGGGTAGTTTAAGTTCTGTAGTACATTCATCTTTCCCTTTGATTACTGCAACCTTCCTTCTCCCTTCCCCTCCCTGATATCAGTGTCACCCTCCTGTAGGCCATCTGAGTACTGCTGCCAAATAGATGGTCTGCACCGTCTCTCACTACAGCTCACTGTTCTGATCAGCTCTCTTGGTCAGTGTATAGTGATCCATCATCTTACTTCAGGTTTTTTTTTCTCTTCCTCCAGGCTCATCTCTTCCATCTTTGGCCAAAATAACTTATCTTTTTTCTGTTGTGAGAGCCTACAAACTTTCTGAAGGATAACTGACTACTGTTCCAGCAAAAATAGAGAAATTTTATATATTAAGAAGTGGAATATAACAGGAGTCACTCGAAAGGGCACAGGACTACAACTGTTTTCTCCATATTTCTGTAAAGCTTTCTAAAGACATACTGCTTCAACCAGATCCTCAGGACAACAAGGAACAAAAGGATCTTTTCCAACACCAGAAAATCTTGAACCCAGAGTAAAGAACACTTCATGTTTAACTTCCCCTAAAGGCTTATCACTTCTGCAAAGTTCACAGAAGTCACCCTCATTCTGATTTCCCCTACATTTACTATTTAGTTACACTTGTACTGAGGAAAATATGTTCTGGTCAGGATGTGATCCTGGCTCTCAACTCCCTGTTGTCCTTACCTATAAACTTGGACATACTGTCTTTGAGACTAAGCCCCAGGTCGCCAGCAGCACTTTAGGGATAACTGTGTTTCCCAATCCCACAGGAACTGTGTGAGGATGAATTAATTCCCGACTCTGTGGTATTAAGGCTCTGAAAAGGCAGTAAGGAGGAAGGTGTTGGGGCCTGTGGGAATACTGTAGGGAAAATAAATCCATTCTTTACTTTGTGTTGCTGCAAAGTCTAACTATGGTAGGCACCCTCACATAAAAGTAGACGAGATGCATCTCCCCATTCTAGAATTCTAGAACTGAGGTGGTTTTATAGTCAGAGTAAGGAATTAGATATTTCCATGTCCAATTCTTTTGGTCTGTTTTAGATATCTATATCACACTTTATTCATCTCAGGGAGTCTTTTTGCTTACAGGATCTGGGAGACAGTGAAGAAATTTAATGATTGGTATTTGGTCCTTTGGAATGAGGAAATACAACGACTATATATCACTTATTAAACATATATTCAAAATATATACAAAATTTCAAGGGAACAAATATTTCCAATCATTCAACTCATTCTTTAAGAGGGATTTTTAAGATCCTCTTATTACACAGATTGGGTCTTCCTTTTATCTATTGATGTATCAGGAGTACTAACACTATTCAATGGTTGTTTACCAGCATACAAATGTGTCTTACAATAATCATGCAAGACAAACAAATTTTCTTTTAGAATTCTTTGGTGGGCTTCAGCATGATTTGGACAGCAATTGCCATGTTCTTTGATGATGAAATTAAGCAAGAAAGGGTCTTTCAAGAGTTCATCTTAACTAAAATTTCAGTATTTATACATATAGAGCATTTCACAGAAATCATCAATAACATGCTAGGTATTATTGTGTAGTGAAGGGGATGCCTTTGAGACATATAAAATCTGTCACATGTAAGATGATGAATTTCTCTGCAATGTGTTGTTGGATGTTGGAAAATCTGCTTCCTTTTCCAGAGCCCTCAAACCAAGTCTAGACAGATAAAAAAGACATCTCTGGGAAACATTGTTCTCCAAATTACATCCCAATAAATCTGAAATTATAATCCTTGGTGCATCTGGCATACATAGGACACTAGGTTCTGAATGTCATCAGTATGTGTTACTAAGCATCTCCTGGCGAGATGGATCTAGATTTCCTTAAGGCATCTTCAGGCAGTCCATCAGACAATTTTGAGATGGAATGAATGGACTTTGACTGTTCAAGCTGAGCTGCACAGGGTGGTTTCAGGTCTCAGAATTTAGTATTTGTTTTTGATTGTCTCTTGAACTGCTTTTCTTTGTAAGAGTATCTTCATTCATTTGAATATACAGAGGAGAATTTTATGAAGCTGTTTTTCTAGCATTGCATGAGCCTCCTTTGCAAGAAGAAATCACCATCAAATTAGAGACTGCTGTACAATCTTTTTGATGCACAAATGTACACCTACTATGCAGAGTTGTAAGTGAACATATAAGTTTCAAGACAAAGCAAATTCTAACACTTAGTCTTGAATTTTCTCTATTTACCTCACTAGTCTATTTCTCTCTTAAACCACATGAGAACAAGTGTGACCACTGAAGACACGAGCTTGGTGAGACATAGATATTGTGCCTTAAACAAAGATAATACTAATGAATTCACATCCAACCTTTTCATCCCAGTGATAGAAAAAGATTTTCAGTCACTTTAGCCTGAGCTACATTTGCACTCAGGGTCACCTAAAGAAAAGGACAACACATTCATCTTTATCCTCCTTGAGTTGTGGAACCACTCAGATAATCTATAGTGAGTTGCAAAGTGAAATTAAATACCTTAAAATGCCATCTATCTGATCCCCAATTAAAACATAATCTTTTTAAAGCTGTCAATAGCTGCTGACCAGAATCAATAAGGGGAAGATTATGACTGGCACTTCTCCAGTGATCTTCAGGCAGATGGAAAATACACTGCTGTTGTCAGGTCAGCAGGAAAAGGGGAAAACTGGACCCCAAGTAGAACTACATCACAGACAAGTGGAATTTGAGATCCTGTGCAATGATCCTGAGCGATGATCCTGCTGGGCAGTTTTTGGGTTTACAGAGTCAGGGAGAGGCGGGGGTTTTTTGTGTGTTTTGGTGGTTTTTTGGTTTGTTTGGTTGGTTTTTTGGTTTTGTTTTGGTTTGTTGTTGTTTTTTTCTTTTTGGCTTTTTTTTACTACAAATGGAAGGAAAATCATGCACAAGAAAGTTTTAAAGAAATAACACTAGAGTCTTAAAATTATGAATCTTTCGAAAAGTATTTGTAAAAGAAGTTTTACTTTGATCCTTCTGTATATGTACACTGAAGTTCCTGAGCCAGATTCAGCCAATGTCTTAAGAATTTGAGGCATACTGCTTTTCATTTGCATTTAAGGAATATAAGCTTACATTTATCTAAGTAGATCCTGGATATTCCTCATCATTGCTACAGGAGGTAAAGTTTTAACTATCTAAATCTAGTGTTTGACATTAGTGACATGAATGATCCCTACTACAGCTTGTAAGCTTAGAGTAAGAGGCCTAAACTACTTCTTTTCCTCCTGACCTACATTAGGATTGCTTTTATTTCTAGGTTAGAATGAAAAGTTCAGCATGAAAAACTGTTTCCTGGTGTGCAGAGGGCTCAGTAGCCTTTCTACCCACAAGCTGTTGCTTTCCTCCAGCCTTCCACAGTACAGATTGTGGCACAAATGCTCCAACCTGTGTGTGAAGTTAGAGCAGTCAGAGCAATACACTTATTGTACTGACAAAAAAATCACCAAAGCACTACCTCTAAAGAAAGTTCTTTCAACGCAATCCATAACTGGTGCTAAATTGTCCAACAGTCCTTACAACTACATGCTGAAGAGTGGCTCATACATGTGAATTTTACTTCTCCTGCTGCAAAAGCCATGAAGCAAGCGCTAGAACTCAAAAAAATAAATATAAATAAATAAATAAATAAAAAGGCCACTGCAATGACCAAAACTCGCCTACACCTTAGGAATGGTGATCTCAACTACTTGCCCTGACAGAGTGTCTGTGAAACACTAAATCATTTCATCTCTATGCATCACTTTCCATCTGCAGAAAAGGGGGTGACAAAATCCTCCATGTCTCTGCTGATCTGTGGAGAAACATGAGAAACATTCAAAATGTGGACTTGATAAGCACCTAAAATCAACAGAAGAAAATCTGGGGTCTGAAACTGTTTAAGTGAGAAAACACATAAGGGATTGCAGCACAGACATAATATGCTGAAACTGCATTTTTAGGTACTGCTTGCATTTAAGTGGGTTGATAACATATTTGTCTTTTCTCACTGTTACCTATCATTTAAACATAAACTTTAAAATTGCTACGTCTCTTATGATACTTTGTATCTTTTGCAAATAATTTGAGTGAGAAGATCCCTTTGCAAGCAAAACTGCCCATTCTGAAGTTACTTTCTCCAAAAACCTTGTGAAGTGCAATACATGGTTGTATTTTCCTGACCACAGGAAAAACTAATACAGAAGCTGTCATAGCATCTCAAAAGACAATTGCAAGCATGCCAGTGTAACATTTCTGAAATCAGCCTGGCCCTGCTCTTTTTATAAGTGGTTTGGATTCCTTCAGATTTGCACATTCTCCTGCAGATTTCTTTGGTATTGGTCACTTTTGTAACCTATTGGATGGGATTATCACAGCGCTGTTTTGTTAAGAGTACAACTTTGTCTCATAAGAATAGCAGGGAAAATGTGACTGCACTGCACTGACAATTTGAAGTACCTCTATTAGTTCATTAGCAATACAGAAAATGCTGCTGAAATCACACAAAACTACATCTGGACAAGGTCAGTTTCAAAACCGACTCGTTCTACTCATAAATCACATGCAAATGATCTAGTTATTGCAAAGTTAGAGTTGTCTGCACTCAAATAGCAGAACATCTAACAAACTACACTCAAAACCTACAAAAGAAGAAAACCTGCTAAATGTTTAATAATTTCAAGGTTTCCTGTGGTTTTTTATTGATTTCTTTCCTAAACTTTGCATTCAAAAGTAAGGCTTCATCCTCTGAGAATGAGATCCCTTAAATAGACGCAACAGTTGTCTAAAATCTTTTGTCCCTATAAGACTGCTACATATAAAAAATCATCACTGAAATCAAAATGAAGCTAAAAAAGTGACTAGAAAGAGATTTTGCATCCAGAATGTTTCTTAAAAGAGGAAAAATAGATTTTTCTCACTTTTATTGATGGGGCAAAAACAATGACAAGAAGTGAAACACTAGTATTTCAAAATGGTTCAAAATTTGTCTTATGACTTATAGAAAAGTGACATTCAGAGAAAAAGGGCAGAAAAGAACCAAAACAGGTTTATTTCCATGGTAAGTAGAGGGGTCTAGTGAAGAAAAAAAGGAGGTCTAGGAAAAGCAAGGAGATTGCTTCCAGATTATTTTCAGAGTCTAAATTTAGCTATCTAGATTGGAAAATGTTGGAATATGCATAATGGAAATTCTTGTTCTGTGTTTGAACCTGGGGTATCACTGTGTGTTTCAAATAGTATTTTAGTGGTTTCTTAATACATTATTAATTGTAACAAACAACCGTAAAGAAATTAAAATAAAATATATGCCAGCTGTAAACAGCTGCAACATCTTGTTCTCCTTAATCATTTATTTCCATACACCTATATTGAAATTTCACACTACGCCTTAGCAGGGCATTGTCACAGCAAAACACTAGAATGTTGATATTGTGCTAGGTCAAGAGTTAAGTAAGTTCATTCCACCCCTGTTATTTTGTGTTTTAAAGCAGTCCTTACCCTAGGCAGACTCTCTCAGTTATTATTACTTCTTGAATGATAAGAGTGAGGATTGACCTTCAAAAGAGATTTAAATGGCCTTATCCGAAAAACAGTCTGTGAACATCTATAAACTAATGTGCTGCCTTTACACCTCCCTTCTCAGAGAGGAGGTGTAAAGGCAGCACATCAAAGTCAGCAAGGAACATACAATAATGGATTTCAAAGTCAAAAATCTAATGCAAATCTAAGTATTTGCTTATAGACTCTTTGAAGTCTTGACAGATTGAGTTTAGAAGTATTTTCATAGATGGTATCTACATAATCTAATAGAGATGATTTCAGGAACTGAGTAGTTGTTTCCAGTAGATGCTTCAATTGTGGAACACCATTTTTCAATAACATTAATGAAGAATACATTTTTGTTTAATTTCTTTTAAGTTTATAGCACAGTACTGAGTGTTTATAAATTATATTCTGCATCTGTGGAAAGGTTTTTATCTCAAGAGAAGAAACTGACAGATGCACAGGATAAAGGAGTTCCATCTCTTATATCCATCGCTTATATAATATAATTGACTTTGTTAAAGGACATTTAGGTGTTGTTTGATTTACATCCTATGTCAGTTTAATGCATCAACCACATAAGGTTCCACTTGTTTAAATATTTCAATTTAAAAGGTGCAGAAGGCTCATAACTTCACCAACATCTACTTTTCCCTGACTAAAATGGATTCTCCAGTTTAATGTATTACACTAGGGAGTAAATGAAGACTTCACCCTTTTCCTTGACAGAGGAACTGAGGTTGTCATATTACTTATTGCCATCAAAGTTGAAGATGCTAGCAAAAGTATGACAGTAATTATATGATACTTTTGAAACAAAAATGTGAAAAAAAGGAAAGACAAAGAATAAAAGCCAGTATAGCTTGTATTTCTTATTGAAACTATTCTTTACTGTTAATTCTAATATCAGAATTTTTCTTTTAAGCTTAAAAAAAAAAAAGAAAGAAAGAAAAAAGAGGAAAGTGTTTGCTGGGTTTTTTTCCAGGTTCAGTTTGATTTATGTTTATTTGTTGACATATTATCAGAGCAATAGTTTTCAAATTATGTATACTTACAGCTGTTGGAATTACTTAAAGTGTGTTTGTAGACCTACTCTGCACCAGAAAAGTTTTCCTGGTTCTAACATGCCAGAAAAAAAACCTCCCAGTGTTTGCATAGTTAAATATTCAGATAGAAGAGATTTTTGCTTGTATATTTTTATTTTGTTAGGGCTTTTGCTAGCAATATTACAAATAAATAAATAAATAACAATCTCAACCAGCTTACCTTTCCAAGAAATCACTGGCATAAGCTCAACTTGTTTATACATTTCCTTACTAAGATTTTAGGCAACTTCTACTGCCAAAAAAAAAAAAAGTCTATATAAATTATAAATCAACCCTAAGTAATACTAGGCATTTTAAAACAAACTTTACAGTTTTCACTCTCAAATATTTTTTAGAAAGAGATAATATGCCACCCTACCTTTCTGAACATGAGCAAAATGAGGGTCTGAGTCTGTGTATGACGCAAGAAATAATGTAGAGACTCCCTAGGAAAGAACCAGGTAACCTGGAGATCCCACCTTCTCTCTTGGTTGAATTTTCTTCAGCCTACAGATGGGGAAAACTACACAAAGTACAGACTTCTGCAAATTCACCTGCTCAGTCTCCTGTATGTAAGCTGTCAGACAACAGAGTGATGCTGCCTTTCTTTGAGTTTACATGAATTGTTTTAATTTACACACTCAGGAAAAACAGGACAGAGAATTGGGACTGCAGCCTCCTGCATATCTCATAATTATACTACTTAAAAGCTCAAAGTTACTTTCAAACTTAAAGGTTTGAAAGTGTAAAGTGACAAAAATTATCAGACATGGGCTTGAACAAAAATATCTGTTATAAACTGTATATACCCAGGCAGCTCGACTGCTCCCTATAACAAAATATACAAAGCAAGATTTTAAAAGTGAAGAAATGTTAAAATCTGATGTGTTTTTTGGACAGTCTTAGGGATTGAGCTACCTAAACAAACAGACAAGTTATTTTTCTTTCCTAAATTGCAAAATTATCTTGATTAAACTCTGGCCACAAGGAGAGAATATACTTTGTTCATTATGCTGCCTGCTCCTTTGAGTCCAAACCAGAGTACATATGAATATACTTTCTCCCTTTCTTCCCCAGCAGGTATTTACAAGACAACAGCAGACTGAAACAGAAATCTAGGATTTTTACCTTTCCTGGATGACTGGAATAAACTATTTCATATCTCCCTTCTCTAGTTTTCTGACTTTTAAATGGAAACAATGACAGCAGCTTCTGCAGCTCTGCAATCCACAGGTGTTTGTCCATTTAAGCTGGCATCATTTGATTTTCCTTCTTGGTACCCTGGTTCTTTTTTCCATTGGCACTGATCTCCAGCTATTTGATGACTTCTGTGTCTAGTTACATGCATACCAACCTACACAGAGTGCACTACTAAGGCTGTGCTTTCCTCGGTAGCTCATAGATATGCAAAAGTTCACAGCAACCCCCAGTTCTCTCTGGAGATCAAGTGAAACTTCAGGGTTAGACCAGTGCCCTAAAAGAGTCACATTCACCCTAACTGTGGGGATGAGGGATTTTAAACACCACATCATGTTTGGTACTGTTGCCCTAGAGTACTTGTTTTTCATTAATGAATTCATTCTTTTGAGCTATTTTGGGGGAGAAAGAACCTTTCTTCTTCATGCTTGTGTTTGTTTTACTTTTGAGGTGTGATCAAAGTGAGTCCTGGTCGTGTAATCATTTAAGGCATTTTGGCTGCAGTTTCATCCTTCTTTGAAATTTATCCCTTTTCTCTTTCCTGTGACAGCCAAACTTTACCTCCAGGTAGTAAAGGAGGTTTACAAACTCTTTTATATCACACATCTGCTTTCAGCCCATTAATCACCCAGATTGTAGACAGTTTCTTCCATCTCCTATAGAGTGTGACTTTGTCTAGACTAGGAATTAAAGTGTGAATTTTAACATGATCCAGTTAACATGTTTAAATGTGGACCAGGCAGTGTATCCTTTAACTCATGTTCAGACAAGCAAATTAAACACTTTGAAGAAATTATGCTTCAACAGGACAAGTTTAACACATGCCAAAATATGAACTCCCTTATTTAAACTGCAGGTAAAATCTTGGCACTTACAAAGTCAACATAAGTTTGCTATTGATTTCAAATTACCCAGAATTTCCCAAGTAACTTTAAGAATTCATTAAACAGAATTACTTGAGTCAGAGAAGCTACTTACTGCAGCTCAGATGCAGGAGCTAAGAATTGCTCTATGATTCCATATCTTTAGGGACTCAACTCCTTTTGCCGCTGTGGCCCAACTGCCCAATGATATTGAACCAGAGCTTTTGTCTGACGAAGTTCAGAAGTAAAACAATAACCAACCTGTTCACTATCATTTTGCAAATAGTAGCCCATTTGCTTTTTAAGATTCATTGCAGAAGGTCTACCAATTTACTTTCTTTACACTCCTGGCTGCTTATTTCCGCCTTTCTCCGAAGATTTCCATTCAGCTAGGCTAGAAGTCTCCTTATCCATCATGAGTAGTGCTGCCACCAGCAGTTTCTCTCCAGCCTCCAGTGTCCATTTTCATGTCCAAACCAGGTACTGAACTGTTATGACCACTAAACCAGTGAGTTCTTTGGGGCGCTGAAACCTCTAGCAGAGGAAAGCTGATTCGGGAGGGGAGGTTCTTTGTGGTTTTTAAATCAATTACTTCTTGGGCACACAAAGTCAACACTGTTCATTTATTCACCAGGCTCTGAAGAGATTTGACAGAGAGATAAAAAGCTTAGCAGTAAATGAAGGGTCAAGCAAAGAGAAAGAAAACTGTGACAGAGGAGAGAAACAGGTTTTCGTATCTGGTGACCTTTTCACCAGGAGCACACAAAGCCCTTAAATCAGATTCACATGTAGACAGGGATAGTGAGTTAGTACAGGGAAGTACTTCTCCTCCTGGATTCTGAACTTTTAAAGTGAATTAGAGATGATGGAGAACTGTCTCCTGACAGCTTTTACCGCATAATAGAGAAAAAGCCAGCATTGCATCTGTTCTTTGATTTTGGAAGAAAGCATTTTGGTTTAAAGTATCCATTTGATTAATAAGCTTTGTATAAATGATTAATAAGCCATCAAAGTCTTTAATATCATTTTAACTTGAGTTTTATTTACTCTCTATTTGCCATCTAAAAAATGTTTATGCAACATTATGAGGCAATGCATATTTATCAAAGACTGCAGGTTAATGGAGGATGATCGGGAAAGCAGAGAGTAAACATGATTTGCCTATTAAGTTGAATTAGGAGAATTTGGAGGCAAAATGCATGGTAACTGTTACTCAATGTCTGCCAAAACTTAAATCATCATCTTATATCAATGCAGTGCCTCCACTCCCGAACTACATATGAGAGAATAATTTCATATTACCTTCAAAACTCATCTATCTCTTGAGTGGTACAGTAACTATGCAGCAGCCACATGCAATATTTTTGGCTATTAAAATGAATGTAAACACAGAGTGAAACAGACTGAACAATGTAAGGCAGAATACTGCTAGCCAGCTGGAAAATTGTGTACTAGTATTTCTTTTAAAAACTACACTATTTGTAATGTACCACAAAAGGACAGGCTACAAACGCAGGGGACATAATGAGAATCTGTACAGGAAAGACACACTGAAGGCTCACCATGCACTCTTCTTTCGTGCACTTCACATTTTGCATCTTTTCTCACAGGTTCTGGGGCACAGCTGGGTACAGACACACCAGCAGCAACCAGGAATAGGTTATAAAGATGGTATTCCTTGCAGAGTGGGGTTGCACTCTCTCTTTTTGGTTGTTTTCTTTTGATTTTGCATGTATAGTGAATTTCACAGAATGTAATATCTGCTCTCTAGATAACAGGTCTGCACTGAATAAAGTCATAATAAAACTATGTTAATGTGACCTTGAAGTTACAAAGCTTTATTCTGAGGCATATCAGACTCCCAAGCAGTGTTTATCATTTTATAAATTCACCTTGATGATAAGTTAATGAAATTATAGTCTTCTCATATAAGACTGATCCATGATGCCAACACAGACAACATGCATACCTTTTTGATTACCCCTCACTGTTATTAAGATGTATCTCAGAAGGAACTTTCCTACTGTTTACATATCCCTGTCAAATTTTCATGGTCTAATAGCCCCAGAAATCCACAGATCAATCTCTGAGATTGTGCTAAAACTCCATAGTGACTTGACCCTGAACTTTGGCAAAGAGTTGCCCTTTTCTGCTCTCTTCCTTCTCACCCACCCAGAACACATGCATCAAATTAACAAGGAATGGAACATTTCATTAGTTTCATTCACTTATGTGGTTAGCAAATTTTATGTATGTTGCTGGACTGGAAGGATCAAGTTTTAACATATTCTGCAGTCTCGGTCTATATGAAAGCACAAGTGTTGTATTCCTTCCCATGGAAGTAAGACTGCTAGTAGTATAAGCCCACAGGAGATTTCAAGGGAGTGTTTCTCTATACTTATCTCAGTACAGGACACATGAGTTCCTAAAGTTTTGCTTTTGAAGCACATAGTCTTTGGACATGTTTCACCATCATGATGGGGACTTTCAACTACTGTGCTCCCATATGAAGGGCATAATTCAGTTTGAGATTAAAGGAATCCAGGTACTGTTTATGAAAAGAAAGTCAGACAAGCTGAGTACACAGCCTACATTAATACAAGTAGGAAGCAACCATTTTGTGGTTTAGGTTATGTTATGGAACTTAATTGCAGCAAAGACAATGCACTTTAATGTAGTCAAAAGACCTGATAAGAGTCAGGTACAGATAAGAGTTCAGCTACAGCCCTTTATTTACAGACTGGAAATGAAGACTGCAGAGAGAGATGGAAGGTTTGAATGACAGCTAGAATTTGGATTTATTATGGAGTAAAAGAACTCAGAATATCAAAAAATCACAGAATATGCTGAGCTGGAAGGGACCCATCAGGATCAAGTCCAGCTCCTGGCCCTGCATAGGACCACCCCCCAAGAGTCACATCATGGGCCTGAGAGTATCACCCAAATGCTTGAACTCTGTCAGACTTGGTGCTTCAACCACTTCCCTGGGGAGTTTGTTCCAGTGCCCAACCACCCTCTGGATGAAGAACCTCTTTCTAATATCCAAACTAAACCTCCCCTGACACAACTTTGGGCCATTCCCTCAGGTCCTGTCACTGTTCACCACAGAAAAGAGATCAGTGCCTGCTCCTCCTCTTCCCCTCACAAGGAAGTTGTAACTGCAGTGAGGTCTCCCCTCAGTCTTCTCTTCTCCAGGCTGAACACACCAAGTGCCCTCAGCTGCTCCTCATACAGCTTCCCTTCAAGGCCCTTCACCATCTTCACTGTCTTCCTTTGGACACTCTCTAACACCTTAATGTTTTTCTTATAGTGTGGTGCCCAAAACTGCGCTCAATATTCAAGATGAGGCTGCACCAATGCAGAGCAGAGCGGGAAAAACCAGTTGATTGTGCTTTGCCTGATGCCCCCAAGATCTTTCCTCACTGAACATTTTTGTGAAATAAGTTTGAGGAAAACAATAAAATAGAATAATAGAATAATACAATATATTCAAACTGAATCAAAGTCTTTCTCTTGTAGGACAAAGAATAATGTATCATCTATTCATTTTTTCTTATGGAAAAATGTGGCATGTTTGGCTTAAATTGTATCATTTTATTCTCTGCTCATTGCCACTGAGAGGATGCTCAGAAGTCTTTATTCCGACAGTATAACAACCAAAAGCTCAAGTACTTTAAGAAACCACACAACTGGAACACACTAAAACAAACAAACAAAAACACCTTTTTTATTGTGTTTGACTTACCTTAAGTTTTAAATCAAGCTAAAGTAATCACGTTTTTAAAGTCTGATCATCTGAGAAATAAGAATATTAAATATGATTAAATGTGATTGCACTTTAGTGTAAGGACTGTTCTTCCATTACTGCTTTGAATAAAAAAAGCAATCTGAGCTGTGAGATAGAAAAGTAAAATGCATCAGGAAAAAAAAAGAAAAAGGATTTAAAGTTTCTTTCTTCTCTTTTTCAATATGTATTACTTTTTATATGAAAAAATAGTATGATTTTAAGTATGTGCTTTTGCAAAACCAAAGCACATTGGCAAATTTTCTGTAACATAATATTCCTTCATATTTTTTAATTATAGGAAATATGAAGATGAAAAAAGGGAAGAATAAAAAGTTGTTCTTATGGGACATCTGAGAGCAAGAATAGGAGACACATTTTCAAATGAAGAGTGGGTTGGAAACCTTAGTTCCTAAGCTGGAATTTAATTGGTGCAATATTGGAGTTTAAAGAGTAATAAAGTTTTTGTCCTCAGGTCATGAAAAGAAAATTACCCATAACAATTTTTTGGATTATAATATTTTAGCTGCTTCACCAATCTATCTTTTTCTGGTATTATCATCATTATTACTCTGATAATTTTCTGTTTCATACCTTCACCTCCAAGCATTTTGGATGCTGCTGAGCACCTCAATGAACTTTTCAGATACGAGGTGGAGATCAGCCACTGAACAAAATTAACTTGAACTTCAGAGTCTTCAGAGCTGTTTTCAGAAAGGCAAGATGTGTTGATCCTTAGAGATGAGGTAAATGGCAAAACCAGAAGAGATCACTCACTCTCACCTCTTAATTCAAAAGTTGGCTGCTGACCAAGAGCTGGCAGTGACCAGCTTGAGCCATCAGGATGCCAATATATGTTTCAACCTTATTTCTCCACCCAGGAACAGATCAATCAAAAATTAATGTTATATTAGTGAAAGTAAGGAGTTTTATTGAAGGGTGGAATCTATAAAAAAAGCATCCAATGAAAAAGTGAAAAGCAAGTTACAGCGAAAACTAGCTTAGGCTCGCAGTGAGACAGTGTGCTTACTCAGGACGAGTGAAATAATCTGGAATACTAATTGTATTTAAAGCACAATAACACAAATAATGATAAAACTACTTTTTTTTTCTCTACAGAAGTTGCAATCATTTTTCAGGTTGAAATATCTATTCTACTTTGCCGCTTATTATTATCTACACAAGCGTATTTTATATTGTCATTGCTCCAAACCACTGGATGCAGAAAAAAATTCTGAAATGGATTCTGGCTTTATGATAAAATGGTACATTAGGATGAGTACAAAGTAAAGAAACTTTTCTTTTTAAACCTGTTTCAATAGGTAAAAGCTCTGGGAACCACATTGCTGAAACATTAGCCTCTGCATCTCTCATTCCCTGCCCTTATCTCATTTTAAAAATGTTAATTGCCAACACTGAGTAAAGTAACGTTACAATATAATGTAACCCCTGGTCATGGACCTTTAATGGGTGTACATGTCTGAATATTCACTGTCTATGTATTGATCCTTCCGAACTTGAATGGAATGCCTGCCTGTACCAGGGGCCCAAACCTTAGAAGGGGAGTGACAGAAAGAAAATATATTGGTATGGTCAAAGGATGAAATTTCAGGCTTGGTGCAAGTACCTTAGAAGTGTTTGTGTAGTTAAGTATTGGGTTTACATGACTGAAAAGCTTTAGTACCAGACTTCCAAGCTAAACATTTGTGGAACCGGTAAACCACTCATAGAATAGGTGGTCTCCAAACTGGAGAGTTGCCTTTTACCATAGTAGGGAGTACAAGGAAGCTGAAAATAACCCCTCTCTACTCATTCACACATATGTGCACATACCTCCAGTCCCTGCCTTAGATTGAACAACATCTAGAGAGGGAAGACAGATGACAAGAAACACACAAACCTGTATTTTACAGGCCACTGCCCAATAAGCTCTGGTGATTTATGACAACTACCGAAGGGATTATCTTTCCCACCTATCTACCGACAGGCATTTGGCCATGAAAAGTGTCTGACCTTCAGCAATTGTCTCTGAAAACTCTCACACAGACTAGGAACTATGACATTTTTGGAGTAGGTACAGCCTTCTCCTCTATGCCATCAGGAACTTCAGTCCCCTCAACAAGTACCACCAGAACTCATGCGTCAGAGCATCAAGACACAGGAAGAAGGTGCTGAAGAAACACTTACTGAGTTCATCAGTGCTCAAGTGCAGCAAGACAATCTCTTGCAGAACTAAAAATATAAGATCAGCTTTCTAATTTGAAGTCCAAAATAGTTTTAAAAATGCACATTTTCCATTACGAGGATAAGAATGATGCATGATGACACCTTCAGAGATTCAGCTATGAAGGTAGCATGAAGTTTACACAGGTTTCATTCTCGGAATTAAACCTAAACCTTTCCAAAATGAAGGGGAGGAAAAAAACCCCAACCACCCCCCATTAAAAAAAAAAAAAAAAAAAAAT